>JAZKJV010001639.1:0-355540 GCA_037367405.1 Ottelia alismoides | reverse complement strand
TAAAAGGGAAGTGAAAAGGAATGGCTAAGTACAGGAATGAATGAATGAATGGAATGAGGAGAACTCGGTAGTTTCCCCCTATACTTAGGATTAAATAATCCTAAGTATAGCAAGCTGTACATGAAGGGAAATCCGAGTGAAGAATATACAGAGTCTACCCCCCCCCCCTATACTTAGGATGAAATATCCCTAAGTATAGGCAGTAAAACAGGGGCAGAAAGAATGAAAAGAATACCCGCAGGTCCTACATCCCCCCCTATACTTAGGGTAAAGTACACCCTAAGTATAGCATAATCAGAAGATGAGAAAAGGGATGTGGGACTAAAGAATAGTGTGATATAGACAACTGGATCTATACAAGTCGGAAGAACAGTGATAATCAGGCGTGAGATGCAATATATGTGAGTCAAGAGACCACATCTCACGCAAAGTGAATAGGGGCAACATCAACGACCCGCGGCTCATGATCTAGAAATGGCTTGAGCCGCTGGCCGTTCACTCGAAATGTACTCTCAGAAGACAACTCGGATATATCAATGCTACCGTTGTCGTGTACCTTTCTCACAAGATAAGGACCCTTCCACTTTCTCTATAGCTTCCCTGGAAACAAACGAAGCCTCGCATCAAACAGCCATACTCTCTGTCCAATCTCAAAATGCTTGTGGCTGATGTGAGAATCATGCCACTCCTTCACTTTCTCCTTATAATGTAGGTTGTTTGAGAAAGCTGTATCTCTCAACTCCTCCAGGGTTGCTAACTTTGCCCTCCTCTGGTCTCCTACACCATCTGGATCCATAAGAATATCTGTAACTGCCCATAGTGACTTGTGCCTCAACTCAACAGGTAAACGGCACGGCTTGCCATAAACTAGGCGAAAGGGAGATGTGCTCAATGGTGTCTTGAAAGACATCCTATATGCCCACAAGACCGAGTCCAAAAGCTGTGACCAATCCTTTCGGTCAGGGCGGATGATTTTCTGCAAAATAGTCTTGATCTCCCTGTTCGAGACCTCGGCTAGACCATTCGTATGTGGATGGTATGGAGTGGCAACTCGATGGTCTAGCCGAACTCACTGGCAAGTGCCTTCACCTGGTCGTTGATGAAATGAGACCCCCCATCTGAAATCAATACTCGAGGTACCCCGAACCGCGTAATGATGTGCTTCCTCAAAAATCTGCATACTGTCCTCGCATCAGCGGCTCGGGCGGGGATAGCCTCAACCCAACGACTAACATAATCCACGGCCAATAGAATGTACTCAAATCCCTGACTCTAGGGAATGGACCCATGAAATCGATGCCCCGTGCGTCAAAAACCTCACAGAAGTGAATGGGCTGCATCGGCATCATATCACATTGTCCACAAGTGCCCATCCTCTGACAGTCAGTACACCTCTTCACGAACTCATCAGAGTCCTTGAAGAGGGTAGGACACCACAAACCAGATTGGAGCACTTTCTGTGCCGTTCTCCTCCCAGAATGATGTCCTCCTGCCTCAAGCTTGTGGCAGTAAGTGAGGACGTTATGGTGTTCCTCCTGAGGAATGCACCGACGCCAGACGCTATCCCCTCCTTCGTGGTAAAGGATGGGATCCTCCCAGTGGTAGGACTTGGCCTTCGCAAGGAAGGTCTCAAGCCTCTGCCGGGGCCAATCTTGTGGGACTTTCCCAACAACGAGAAAGTTCACAATATCAGCATACCACGGGAGTGAGGCGATAGCAAGGATCGCCTCATCTGGGAAGGTATCTCGAATGGGATCAATCTGCTCAGATTCCTCAGGCTACTCTAAACGGGAGAGGTGATCCGCCACTACATTCTTGACTCCAGGCTTATCCTTGATCTCAATGTCGAACTCCTGGAGTAGAAGGATCCATCTAGTCAGTCTGGCCTTGGCATCCTTCTTTGCCATGAGGTATCTGATGGCGGTGTGATCTGTGTACAAAGTCACTCTAGATCCAATGATATAAGATCGAAACTTATCTAGGGCGAACACTACGGCTAGCATTTCCTTCTCTGTGACCGTGTAATTCTGCTGGGCGGAATCCAATGTGCGGCTAGCATAGTGGATAGCAAATGGAACTCCATCCCTCCTCTGTCCCAGCACGGCTCCTACGGTAAAATCGGAGGCATCCGTCATGATCTCGAATGGGAGAGACCAATCAGGCGGCTGGAGGACAGGAGCCTCAATCACACACTGCTGGAGAGTCGCAAAGGACGAAAGACCCTTGTCATCGACAAGGAACTCGGTGTTTTTCATCAAGAGGTCAGAAAATGGTCGGGCAATCTTGCTGAAATCCTGAATAAATCTCTTATAAAATCCAACGTGCCCCAGGAATGACCGTAGCTGCCTCAAATTGGACGGCGGTGCGAGTTTTCTAATGACATCAACCTTGGTTGGATCAACCTCCATGCCCCTGTTGGAGATGATATTGGCCAAGCATCGTCCCTTGAGTCACCATGAAATGACTCTTCTCCCAAGATAGAACCAAATGGTACTTAATACATCGCTGGAGTACTCGGTCTAGGCAGTCAAGACAGGAGTCGAATCCGTCGTCGTAGACCGAGAAATCGTCCATGAAGACCTCCAAACACTCCCCTACCATGTCCGAAAAGATCGACAGCATGCACCTCTGAAAAGTCGTACGGGCATTGCATAGCCCAAATGGCATGCGTCGAAAGGCATATGTACCAAAGGGACAGGTAAAGGTGGTCTTCTCCTGATCCTCAGGAGCGATGGCCACCTGGTTGTAGCCCGAGTACCCATCCAGGTTCATAATGGCTCTTCCCTGCCAGTCTCTCAATAATCTGGTCAATAAAAGGCAGAGGGAAATGGTCCTTCTTGGTGGCCTGGTTGAGTCTCCTGTAGTCAACACAGACACTCCAAGAGGTGGGTACTCGTGTAGCAATCTCCTCTCCCGACTCACTGATCACAGTCGTGATGCCCGTCTTTTTGGGCACCACATGCAAGGGGCTGACCCACTTGGAGTCGGAAATGGGATAAATAAAATCTGCACTCCACCATTTTGATATTTCCTTCATCACGACCTCTCTCAGGTTGGGGTTCAGCCGCCTCTGGAACTCACGCGATGGCTTCTCCCCCTCCTCGAGATAAATATGGTGGGAGCATACTGATGGACTAATCCCATGGAGATCTGCTACGCTCCATCCGATTGCCTTGCGGTTCTTTTCAAGAACCCCCATCAAACGGGATTCTTGTTCTCCAGTCAGATCGGCAGAGATAATGACTGGGTACATCTCATGCTCACCCGCAAGGAACCGATACTTCAGCGAAGTAGGGAGCGGCTTCAGCTCTGGACAGCTGGGTGCTGGCAAATATGGCCTCGGAAGAAGGTGTGTGAATGCTGCTAAATCTGCCAAATCTGCCTGGGAGAAAGAATACGAGCTCTCGCAAACTGGATCTGGGGAAGGCTGCTCAACTGTGCTGTCTCTGATCTGCTCTACCTCTACCTCCTTTTCATCTGTAGGCTCTGGTGGACTCAGGTCTGGCATCTGATCATCACAATCTGCCCAATCAGACTCTGAATCCGAGGGATCTGCATCAAACAAGGTGGCATCAGTACCACCATCACACAAGGTGGCCTCAGTACCACCATCACTAAGAACCGTGTCGCGGTCGAGAACCGGCTCTGCTGCCCTCTGTGGTATCCTGGACCAGGGCTGTGCTCTCCAAGCTCTCCTCTGCTGTAATCTCTGCATCAGTGGTGTCTGGAAATGAGAGGATGGCCTGTGCGGAAGGATCTGCCTATGCTGCCTCATCATCTGTGATCACAAAATCACAGTTCGGGTGGATGTCTAGCCCGGTGTCTGTCAGCTGCTCTGTATTTGTGCTGGTCTCTGAGCATGCTCTCTCTCTGGCTCTGTAGTCCTCGACCGTCTCTATTTGTACACTCTCGCCCTCGACGCGAAAGTATACCTTCCCGCTATCATGATCAGTCACCGCCTTGGCTGTGGCCAAGAACGGACGACAGAGGATGATGGGGGTATCGGCCACTGAATTAGGGATCTCCATGTCCAACACTACGAAGTCCTGGGGAATTGCAGGCCCTGAATCGTGACGATAACGTCTCGCAACAACCCTTCGACCTCTTGACAGATCGATCAGCAAACTGAAGGATTGTCCTGCTCTGTCGAAGAGTGCCCAACTCGAAGCGGTCGAGAAGGGGTGCTGGAAGGAGGTTGATAGACGATCCGCTATCCAATAGAGTCCGGTCGAACCTCTGCTCACTAATCTGACATCTGACATACGGGTCTCCTGAATCTGGCCTCTTGGCTGGCAGACGGTTCTGGATCGTGAAGCACGTGGCTTTCGTCAGCACATGTATCTCTGAATGATGGTTCCTCCTCCTCCTGACTGTGGTCCTATCTCTCAAAGATCGCTGAAGAAGGGGGATGTGCTGCAAAGCCTCCTGAAGGGTCAGCTGTATGTGAAATCTGTCGATCATGCTCTGGCTGAACTCCTCCTGCTCTCTCTTTTTTGGGTCTTTTTCTCTTTTCTTCCCCTTCCCCATCTGAAGGGCTCTAGGGAAGGGGGTGACAGGGTCCTTCTCAGATGGACTAGGAAAAGGCCCAGACGGCTCGACGGCCGGATCCGCACATACATCAATCACCACAGTGGGACCAGAAGAAACTAAACCTTTTCCTTTATTCAAAACAGTGTTCAGAGATACATCAGCATGAGGAAAAACAACTGCTCTCTCTACAAAGACACTGGTGGCCTCAGTACCACCACGGGATGGCTGTGCTAGATGTCTCGCGGCCTCCATACCGCGTGCTGGCTCAGCTACTCTGGTGGCGTCAGTACCATCTCCTCGAACTGGTGAAGCGGCGGCCTCAGTACCGCCGGTGGAATCAGCATCCTTGATGGCATCAGTACCACCGTCATCCTCGGGTGCGGCCTCAGTACCGCTCTCCTCCTCCTCATCTGGCCCCCGTGGTGGATCCTCAAGTCATCGCTCAGATGAGGCGCCACCTGCTGGTGCTCTACCGCTCCTAAGTGTAACAAAATTAGCATCAAACAGATCTGAAGACATATCATCAAATGGATCACTAGGAGTGGCATGCTCAGTGAAAACTACCTGCTCAGACTTCCTCTTCAGGCTATTCGGATTAGGCTCTATCTGTGCAGGGATGGCGGCCTTCCCTCTCATCAGGTCCCGCATCTCCTGGCGGAACTCATCCATCTCTCGTATAAAGGTAGCCTGTTGGTCCGTGAGGAGGCGGGCTATGTCATCCAAGGCGGGTCTCTCATTAGAGCCCGACGGGTAGCCTCTCTGGGGCTGAGGCTGCTGGAACTGGTGCTGCTGCTGCTGAGAGGGGTAGGAGGGAGAATGCTGCTGCTGGTGTGGCTGGTGAGCCTGCTGCTCACGTCTCCAAGACTATCCCTGCTGCTGATAGGGACGAGGAACGAAGGACGACTGCTGGTATGGTTGGTGGACTGGGTGCTGCTGCTGCTGGTGATCTCTCTGCTGGCTATACTGCCCTCCCTGACCGGATGACTGCTGCTGGGGCTGGGTACCTCCACTCCCCCACCTGAATCCGGTATGGTCTCGTCGGATCCCAGGCCGGGGACGGTCAAACCAAATCCCGTTGACATCCATCAACGACTCTGCATCGAACTGGGCTGGCAGAGTACTGCCAGAGGCTGATCCGGCTGGTATACCACCATCTGCATGTCTGGAGATGGTGGAGACTGGTAAGAGGGCTGTTGCTGCTGGTACGGCTCCGCCTGTACAAGGTGAACCTGTCTAGGCTGCTGAAAAGAGATGGAGCGCTGGGACGAGCTGCTGCTGCCGCCGGTATCGCCTCGCGACTGAAGACGGGGCTAGGAAGTCGTCTGTGCCTCCTGGAGACACATGGGCTGGGTCTTCATGTCGCTTAGAGTCTGTGCCATCTGCTCCATCTGCGTGATGCCCTGGCACTACTTCTTCTCGATTAGCTCCATCCGGTCCAACTTCTCGCTGATAATACCCATATCCGCAGCGGATGACTCTGCCTGTGCTGCTGCTAATGCGATTGAACTGGATGGACCGGCGTCGACCCGTGCTATCCTCTGGTACTGCACAGGTCCTGGCTGCTGCTAGGGTCTGCCCTGAGTATACAACCGGGTCTGGGACATCGCCATATAGTTCTCGGCCATCTCCTCGTAGATGGCCCAGACCTGGTCGTGATCCTTGGCGAAATAGGACCCGCCACAAGAAGCATTCACCAAGCCCTAGAGCTCTAGTGTCAGCCCGCTGAAGAAGCTCTGCACAAGGTTCGGCTTCGAGATATCATGGTGCGGGCATCGGTCAGTAAGCTCACGAAACCTCTCCCATGCCTCATGGAATTGCTCGTTGGGGAGCATGGAGAAGTTGCTGATCAGGGCCCTCGTTGCATTGGTCTGCCCGAGTGGATAGTACTTGTTCAAGTACTCGGTGCGGAGATGCTCCCAGGTGTAAACAAACTTCCCCAAATGCTTCAGCCAGGTGGTTACTCTGTCTGCTAGGGAGAAGGGAAGGCGATCATCTTGATCGTATCCTGGCCCACCTGACGGTCGTGGACAGTGCTGCAAATCATCAAAAACTCTTGGAGGTGGAGATGGGGCTCCTCAGTCGCGAGCCCGTGGAAGCGGGGGAGTAGATGCAAGGTGTTCGGGGGAACTTGAAGTCCCCCACAATGGCTGGAAGTACGACCCAGTGGTGCGTCAGTGTCGATCCGGGGTTGTGTAACTCCCGCATCGGTCTCGGTGGTCCTCCGACCGCGGCTGCGGCGGCTGCTGCAGCTGCGGCTGCTGCCGCGGCTGCTGCATCTGCATCCTCTTGAATCCTCGGTCCCTCTCTGCGCTCCTCGCGCTCTGCTCGCATCTGCTCCATATCTCTCCTCATATCGAGCATAAAAGCTCCCTGATCTCTCAACTGCCGCTGGACGGTCTCTAAAGAGGCGATCAGGGTGGAGTTGATCGCTCCCTGATCCGATACGAAGTGCTCAGGCTGATAGGAGCGATCCTCAGAACTGTTGGCCATGGCATCTGCAAAATCAAACGAGCCAAACTCAGGTGCTGTCAAATCTGTGAGTCTCTCCTCTGGCTCATATCTCTCAGAACCGAAAGAAAGGGGGTCGAGGGGGAACAAGGCGGAATCATACTCGGGCTCGGAGAACTGGTCTCGGCTCTCGCGGGCCAACCTAGATGACTGGGTAGACGTGCCCGAAAGCGGTGCAGCCAGAGGCTGCCTAAGAGAGCGTCTACCCATCATCGTGATCTGGTCGAGTAGTGCGGATGGGATCTGGAGAAACTATGATCAAAATGCAAACCCCTTTGTTCACCAACGCAACACGAGCTGAAGACCGTGAAGGTTCGGTCAAATTATCTTGTCAGTTTTTATTAGGTGAACAAACACTCTATCAGAGCGCTTACGTGACCTGTTGGGATACCCGATGCTACTCCAACCGACTGGCCCATACGGAAGAGTCGGTAGTCAGTTAGAAATAGCACTGGAGGGCTCTACCTAGGGTGTGGGTCACTCTCTCACGCAAGCAAACCAAACAATGAGGGGGTTGCTCTCCCCAAGATAAATTTTTAAGGTGAGTGTCTTTTAGGGTCAATAGTCTTAGCCAGTACCAATTTTATGGTTTTTCTTTTTTTAATTTTTTTTCAATAAAAACAAGGCCTAACGAATTTTTCGGTTCTCCTGGTTATTTAGTCCAAAACAGGGGGGAGAAGACGAAAAAGCCGATGCGTGAGAAATCAATGATGCATGCAGAGATAGAAATGCATACCTGACTCGAGCAGTCTACATGCAAGATGATCCGCGCAGAATTGAAAGACGGGAAATAAACTACCTAAATGGTGCAGCGGTGAAAACCGAGTCCTAAACAGGCAATTTCTACTCGATAGAACCGTCTAGCCTAGTCACTCGCCCTCGATCCAAAGAGTCCGGTCTAGACCCACCCCTCCTCTTCTCGACAGGTCGAGTTCAGGAGTAGCGCTTGACGGGGCAGGCTCGCGGCGCGTAGGCTCTCAGGAAAGCGACTAAACTATTTTTTATTATTGATTTATTAGTAGGTCCAATTATCGCTCTATAGGAACAGGCAATCAGTTAAGTGTGGGGATCCTACTAATTACGGTACAGTCAAGCAGAAAATCCTAAATCTAGGGGCTCGAGAAAAACCGCGAAAACCGAAAAGGCAGCTAAAAAGCTAAAAGCCGCGAAAAACCGCGAAAAATCTAAATGGGTCCCCCGAGCACATCGGTGCTCGGCGAAACAGACCCGAGAGTCCAAGTGTCTGTCCGAATGTACCTGTATTATTACAATAGTTCAAATATACAGGAAATAAATCCTAATCTAAACTATGCTAATCCGCGGCTATTCCGCGGCTCCCGCACTCCTGCCCGCTTTCCTGCGCTCTTCTGTGGCTCTGTAAAGTAGAGAGCCGCCTCCGACTCTCGCGGTTGCGTCGGCTTCCGAAGAAGCCGCCTCGATCCTCAGGCCCTCGCAAGAAAACAAGCAAGAATGTCAGACCAAATGAATATATAAACAGGTCAAATGTATATACAAAAATATGTTCAGAAAACCGCGTAAAGGAAAACCGCGGAAAAACAACTACTAAGCCGTGCTCCCCGGCAACGGCGCCATTCTGATGACCCACAAAACCAAGGCGACTCAGGTAAAGGTATCTACAATGGTCGTTGCGACCCAAGTCACCAGATGCGGTCAATCAAGAAAAATAGACCACCAAGAGAGATAAAAATCAATCAAACACAAAATAGCGGTCTTGCTATCTATTTAACCTGCTATAGCGACCAGGGTCGAACACAAGGAGCACGGGTTGGCCTTGCGGCCTACGAAGTAGTCAATCAGAGAAGAGAAGATATTTTTGGTGGTTTTTAAGGGTTTTTATATTTTTTTTGGATTTTTAATATGTTAAGGAAATAATAAAAGCAAAGAAACTTCACACTTCAACAATTTATTAAACGCACTAAAAATCAACCAAAAATTATGACAAAAATATTTTTATGTGTTTTATAATTTTTAGTGTTTTTGGTGAATTTTTGAGATTTTTCTGATGTTTATTTAATTTCCTAAAAATGAAACAGTGACTGAAATGAAAGGTACTGTCCAGCCGAGCTAAAAGGGCCTGGATAAAATATCTAAAGGCCCCAAATTAGCTGGGAGGTAATTTTCCTGTAAAGAGGATAAAACAGGGAAAATTTAGGCACCTATGTTATTATTTTTGGATTTTTGGTTTAATTATTAGAATTTTTATAAATTTTGAAGTGTTTTTCAATTTTTAGTGGTTTTCAGTAATGAAAAATAGCCAAAATTGGCTAGAAAATCAAACACAACAAAATAGACAGTAGACCATTTTTTTTGTAATTTTTAGACACTATTTATTATTTTTTTGGGGTTTTTAAAGTTAGACAGTAGTAAAAATGGAGGTTTTTGATTTTTTAAAAATATCAAATCAACTCAGAAATGTCTCCGAAAATCGTTGAAAATTTTACACAATGGCAGGAGCCATGTGTCCAATTTTTGTTGGATTTGAAGGTAATTTGCTATTTTATTCAAAAATGAAAAGGGGGCACAGTGCACAGGTACCAAAGTGCAAATACCCGTAAGTCCTGGGGGGTCTGGTGCAATTAACCCAGCAAAACACGCGCTACGCGCGTGCCTGGGGCACTCAGGGACCCAAATGTAATGAAAATAAGTCCCGAGGGCTATTTGGTAACAAGTACCAAAAGTCCAGGGGCTTATCTGCAAATAACCCAACAAAATCCACACATGCTCAAATAAAATACGCACAGGGGTATAAATGCAAATAAACATAAACTTTCATTCATTCATTAACAGTCAGAACTAGAGGGGTATGATATGCAAATAAGCCAAAAACTCACATGTCGATGCACGTGTCAGACCATACACAGGGGCATAAATGCAAATAAAACTAAGCACAGGGTCCTCGATGCAAATGTCCCAAACACTAAACAACTACACTAGATAATTACAGGCATAAATGCGAAATGAAATAAACAGAGGGCCTAAGGGTAGTTTACCCTTTATTTATTTGGACCGCAGGATGGACGCCACGTGGAGTGATCGACGGTGGGGATCGGCTGGCGCTCCAAGGCTGAGATCCAGGGGGAATCCAACGGCGGGGATGTGGCCACGTGTCTGATCTAACGGTTGAGGCCGTCAGTGGCCAAACCCTCGCGCATCGGGCGGCTGGGATCGGTCCTCCTCAGATCTGACGGTGAAGGCGGCTCCTGGAACGAACGGTCCAGATGACAACTGGAGCGGGAGGGCTGATCGGACGACGGCTGAAGGTCGAAGAAGAACAGATGGCCAGCGAAGTTCGCTGGCCCAGTGCGTGCGCTCCGGACCTCCCCTGTTGCGCCTGAAGATCGGAGAAGCTCCAGCGTGGTGCTCCGCAGCTACTGATGGCCTCCGATGGCCCAGCCGAGCTCTGGGGTGCTCCGGCGAGGTCGGCGGAGGTGAGGCTCCTGGCCTGATGGCCCAAACCCTCAGATGGGCTGGGAAGTACCTGCAAAGACGACCAGAAGACTCGCAGGTCGAGGGCAAAATGCCTCGACCCAGTTAGGCGGGGTGACGGTGAACGGTGGGGCGATATGGGTGAGCTCCGGCGAAGGGGGAACGGTGGAGCTCGAATCCCAGCTCCTGTGCGAGCTGGGTTGGATGGGGATATGGAGAAGGTGCGCGGGAAGGAGGCGATGATGAATGTGGATTCCGATGATCGAATAGAGCTATGGAGTGATCGGAATCAGCGTAACACGGCAGAGCGGCGATTTGGGGGAATTGGAAAATCAAAGAAAAAGAAAGAACGACGGGGCTACCTGGGTGGATGGTGAGACTAGGGATGAGCTAAGGATGCTCTGGGTCTTCGCCTCGAGGAGCGTCTCCCTCCGAGGCTCGAGCTCCTGTTGGAGGCGGAGCAAGGCGGCGAAGCTTCGCCGGATTAGTGGTCACGCTCCCTCTCCTCGCTTCAACAGCACGGGATGCGAGCTGTCACTCTCACGAGCACGTTGGAGCTCACAGGGAGTGGAATCGAATGGCCAAAGATGAGATTCGAGGTGGCGGAGCTCGGCTTTATACGCTGGAGGGGTCCGGGAAGACAGGCGCGGGTAGGGCATGGAAGCGCGCGGATCCCGAGATGAAGGCTCCGACGAGGGTCTCGGATGTATCATTAAGGAGTCGGACCCGGGGTTTAGGTGGTAGGCGATCGGGTTTAGACGGGAAAAATCCGAGAAACGGGTCACCCGCTAAGGATCCGTGGGAAGTGGTCCTGGGGGGGGGGGTAGTTGACCGGGCGGTCAACATCCCCAGGGCCAACAGGTGAAGGCCACGTGGATAATATTTGGAAGTGAAATAAAAGGTAGAAAATGGCCGAATTTGGGAAAAGTTAAAACATGAAATCTTTTTATTTTATTTTTTTCTATTTTTGTGTGATTTTTAATTAATTTTTAGAAATAAAAATAAGGTATGTAAATTATATAACTATATATGGGTATATGTACACTATATGGGATTTTAATTTTTTTGATTTTTAGTTGTTATTTTTATACAATTTATTCCTATTTTATATTTTATTTACTTTCATTATAAAATAAGGAAAAAAAGATATTTTTATTTTCTTTTAATTATTCATGTACATAGGTGAAATAAATACATATGTATATATATGTACATGGTATATTTACAATATTTTTGTGTTTTTAATTTTGTTATTTTTATTTTGTTTTTGTTTTAATTGTTTTTATTTTATTTATTCACACTATAAAGTATAAAATATTTACAAAAATTTTGGAAATTAATTTTATTTATTTATGAAGCTAGATAAATATAAAGGTGGGTGATCTATGTACATGATGAGTAATGTTTTTAGTTTCTTTTTAATTTTTATATTTTTATCTTGTTTTTATATCTATAAATATGTACAAATATTTACAAGCCAATTTTAAGCTATTTTTGTGAGGAAAATATTTTTATTTAATTACTTAATATTTACACACATGAGCCCCTATCTCCCTCTACTTTGGCTTTTATGCGGTCAGGCCCATGCTGAGCCCTCCCTTGGGTTAGGTTGCTCAATATTTATTCTAAATATTTCCCTCTTTTACTTTTTAATCTTTATTCTTTTATTTTTTCACAAAAACATGCTAATTATTAAACTTTATACAATGCATGCTTTTTATAATTATTTGTATTTACATGCATGTACATGCATTTGCAAAGGTTTTTGTAGCTAAAATATAAGAATAAAGAGTGATGAATGGGTATTCATCACCCACCCCGTCAAGCGCTACTCCTGAACTCGACCTGTCGAGAAGAGGAGGGGTGGGTCTAGACCGGACTCTCTGGATTGGAGGCTGGTGGTCAGCTAGTGGTTCTTTCGAGTAGCACTGTTGTTTAGGGACTCGGTTTTTCGCTTGCACCTTTTAGGTAGTTTATCTCCTATCTTCCAATTCTGCGCGGATCATTTTGCATGTAGACTTCTGGAGTTAGGTACGCATTTCTTACTCTGCATGCATCATTGATTTCATCGTGCATCAGCTTTTTCGTCTTCTCCCCATTGTTTTGGACTTAATAACCAGGAGAACCGAAAAATTCGTTAGGCGATCTGTTTGCTTATTGAAAAATATCTAAAAAGAAAAACACTAAAATTTGGGACTGCTAACACTATCACCCTAAAAGACACCTCTCTTAAAAAATTATCTTGGGGAGAGCAAACCCCTCATTGTCTAGTTTGCTTGCGCGAGAGAGTGACCCCGCACACCAGGTAAAGCCCTCCGATATTCTTCTCGACTGATTACCGGCTATTTCTGTACGGGACAGTCGGTTGAGAAAATATCGGGTAACCCAACATGTCACGTAATCGCTTTGCTATCCTGACTGATCACCAAAATAAAATTGACAAGATAATTGACCGAGCCTTTACGGTCTTCAGCTCGCGTTGCGTTGGTGAATCGGGGTTTGCTTGTAATCATAATTGTTACCAGATCTCATCCGCACTACTCACCAGATCACGATGATGGGCAGAAGGTCTCTTAGGCAGCCTCTGGTTGCACTGCTTTTTAGCACTCCAGCCCACTCATCTAGGTCGGTTCGTGGGAGCTCAGACCCCCTCTCCGAACCCGAGTACGACTCCACCCTGTTCCCCCTCGACCACCCTTCTTCTTCTGAGACCGAGATACCAGTGCCAGAGGAGAGACAGACAGATGATTTATTGGCAACTGAGTTTGGATGTTTTGATTTTGCAGAGACTATGGCCGGCTGTAGTGATGATCACACCAGAGGTCCGCAGCAGGAGCATTTTGTCTTGGACCAGAGTGCGATCAACTCCACCATGATCGCCTCCCTAGACTCAGTGCAGCAGTAGTTGAAGGATCGGGGAGCATTTATGATAAAGATGAGGCGAGAGCTTGAGCAGATGAGAGCCGACTGCGAGAACCGCAGCCTAGAGGGAGGACCCGACGATGCGGCAGCCGCCGCAGCAGCCGCAGCCGTGGCAGTAGCCGCAGTAGCAGGAGCAGGACCACTGTGACCGATACGAGAAATCACAACCCCGGATCGACTTTGACGCAACGTTGGGTGGTACTACCAGCTATCGTGGGGATTTCAAGTCCCCCCTGAACACACTTCAGCTACTACCCCGGTTCCATGGGCTGGCTACTGAGGAGCCCCATCTCCACCTGCAGGAGTTCGAGATGATTTGCAGTACTGTCCACGATCGTCAGGTGGACCAGGATACCATACGGATGATTGCCTTCCCCCTTCCCCTTCTCCTTAGCAAACAGAGCAGCCACCTGGCTGAAGCACTTGGGGAAGTTCGTCTACACCTGGGAGCAGCTCCGCACCGAGTACTTGCATAAGTACTATCCACTCGGGTGGACGAATGCCGCTAGAGCCCTGATGAGCAACTTCTCCATGCTCCCCAACGAGCAGTTCCACGAGGCATGGGAGAGGTTCAGAGAGCTGACGGACAGATGCCCGCACCACGACATTTCCAAGCCGAACCTTGTTCAGAGCTTTTTCATCGGGCTGACACCAGAGCTTCAGGGCTTGGTGAACGCTTCTTGTGGCGGGTCTTACTTCGCCAAGGATCAGGATCAGGTCTGGGCCATCTACGAGGAGATGGCTGAGAACTACATGATGATGTCCTAGACCAGATTGTACACTCAGGGCAGACCCCAACAGCCACAAACTGTGCAGTACCAGAGGATAGCACGGGTCGACGCCGGTCCATCCAGTTCGTCAACGGTAGCCGCAGCACAGGCTGAGTCCACAACCGCAGACATGGGGATCATCAGCGAGAAGCTGGACCGGATGGAGATTATTGAGAAGAAGCAGTGTCAGGGCATCACGCAGATGGAGTACATGGCACAGACTCTGAGTGACCTGAAGACACAGCTCATGTGTCTCCAGGAGGCACAGATGGCTTCACAGCCTCGTCTTATGGCACGAGGCGATCCGAGTAGCAACAGCAGCTCGTCCCAGTGCTCCAGCTCCCACCAGCAGCCTAGACAGGTCCATCTTGTACAGGCGGAGCCGTACCAGCAGCCGCAGCTCACCTACCAGGCACCACCATCCACTGACACTCAGATGGTGGTATACCAACCGGATCAGCCTCAGGCAGTACTCCCGCCAGACCCTTACGATTCAGAGTCGTTGATGGATGTCAACGGGATTTGGTACGACCGCCCCCAGCCCGGTATCCGACGAGACCATCCTGGATTCCGTTGGACAGCCGGAGGTGCCCAGCCCCAGCAGCAGCCGTCAGGACAGGATGGCCAGTACAGCCATCAGAGAGATCACCAGCAGCAGCAGCCCCCAGCATATACCCAGTAGTCACAGCAGTATGGTCCTCGTCTCCATCAGCAGGGACAGTCTTGGAGGCGTGAGCAGCCTCATCAGCAGCAGCAGCAGCATCCACATTCTTACCCCTCTCAGCCACAGCAGCAGCAGCCTCATTACCAGAGAGGCTACCCGTCATGTTTTCATGGGCAATCCTATGAGAACCCCGCCTTGGATGACATTGCCCGCATTCTCACAGATCAGCAAGCTACTTTTCGACGGGAGATGGATGAGTTCCGCCAGGAGATGCGGGACATCGTGAGAGGGAAGGCCGCCATCCCTGCCCAGATAGAGCACAATCCGAACAACCTCAAGAGGAAGTCTGAGCAGGTAGTTTGTACTGAGTATGCCACTCTGAGTGATACTTTTGGTGATATGTCTGCATATCTTTTTGATACTGACATTGTCACACTTAGGAGCGGTAGGATTCCAGCAGGCGGCGCCTCATCTGAGATACACCACGAGGATACTTCCAGAGCGCCAGACGAGGAGGAGAGCGGTACTGAGGCCTCTAGAGATGATGACGGTGGTACTGACGCCACCACGGATGCTGATCCCACCGGCGGTACTGAGGCCTCCACTTCACCAGTTGGAGGAGGTGGTACTGAGGCCACCCATGTTGCCGAGCCAGAGCGCGGTACTGAGGCCGCGAGTCTTCCAGCCGAGGGTGGTGCTGATGCCACCAGTTCTTCTGAGATTCCTGTTGTTTTTCCTGCTACTGATGTATCTCAGAACATTTCTGTGAATAAAGGAAAGGGTTTATGTTCTTTTGGTCCCACTGCGGTGCTCGATGTATGTGTGGATCCGGCCGTCGACCCGTCTAGACCCTCTCCTAGTCCTTCATCTGAGAAGGACTCTATGATCCCCTTCCCTAGAGCCTTTCAGATGGGGAAGGGGAAGAAAAATGAAAATAAAAAAAAGAGGCAGCATGAAGAGTTCAGCCAGCAGATGATAGAGCGTTTTCACATTCAGCTGACTCTTCAGGAGGCTTTGCAGCACATCCCTCTACTCCAGCGTTCACTTAAAACAGGACCACAGTTAGGAGGAAGAGGAGGAACCACCACTCAGAGATTCATGTGCTGACGAGAGCCACTTGTTTCGCGATCCAGAACCGTCTGCCGGCTAAGAGGCCAGATTCAGGAGCACCTTATGTCAGATGCCATATCAGTGAGCAGAGGTTCGATCGTACTCTATTAGACAGCGGATCGTCGATCAACCTACTTCCGGCAGCCCGTCTCGACCGCTTCGAGTTGGGCACTCTACGACAGAGCAGGACAGTCCTTCAGTTTGCTGATAGATCTGTCAAGAGGACGAAGGGGTTGCTTAGAGACGTTGTCGTCATGATTCAGGGCCTGCAATTCCCCGTGGACTTCGTAGTGTTGGACATGGAGATCCCTGAGTCAGTGACTGATACCCCCATCATTCTAGGTCGCATGTTCTTGGCCACAGCCAAGGCAGTGACCGACCATGATAGCAGGAAGGTATACTATCGCATCGAGGGCGAGAGTGTACAAATAGAGACGGTCGTGACAGCAGAGCCAGAGATAGATCATGCTCAGAGACTACTTCAGACACAGAGCAGATGACAGATGTCGGGCCAGACATCTACCAGGACTGCAACTTTGTGATTACAGATGATGAGGAAGTTTGGGCAGATACTGACGCACAGGCCATCCTCTCACTTTCAGATTCCTCTGATGCAGAGACGATAGCAGAGGAGAGCTTGAGAGCACATTCCTGGTTCAGGATACTTTTGAGGCAACAGAGCCGGTTCTCGACCGCGATACTGATTTGTTTTGTGATGATGGTGGTGCTGAGGCCACCTCAGATGATACAGATCCCTCGGAGTCAGGTGTTGATTGGAAAGAGTTTGATGATTACATACCAGATCTGACTTCCACTGAGCCTGCAGATAGGGAGGAGGTAGATGCCGAGCAGAGCAGAGACAGTTCAGTTGAGCAGCCTTCTCAAGATCCAGTTTGTGAGAGAGTTCTCATTTTCCCGGGCAGATTTGGCAGCATACACACGGATTCTTCAGAAGCCAGATTTGCCAGCACCAGTGTGTCCAGAGCTGAAGCCGCTTTCTTGCATCGCTGAAGTATAGGTTCCTTGCGGGTGAGCATGAGATGTACCCAGTCATTATCTCAGCCGATTTGACTGGAGAGCAAGAATCCCATCTGATGGGGGGTTCTTGAAAAGAACCGCAAGGCGTTAGGATGGAGCGTAGCAGATCTCCAGGGGATCAGTCCGGCTCTATGCTCTCACCACATCTATCTCGAAGATGAGGCAAAGCCGTCGCATGAGTTCCAGCGGCGGCTGAACCCGAATCTGAGAGAGATTGTCATGAAGGAAATTTTGAAGTGGTGGAGCGTCGATTTTATCTACCCCATCTCCGACTCCAAGTGGGTCAGTCCGTTACATGCGGTTCCCAAGAAGACGGGCATCACTACAGTGGTTACGGAGTCCGGAGAGGAGATCGCTACACGAGTACCCACTTCTTGGAGGGTCTGCGTGGATTACAAACGACTCAATCAGGCCACCAAGAAGGATCATTTCCCCTTACCTTTATTGATCAGATCATTGAGAGACGGGTAGGGAAGAGCCATTATTGTTTTTCTGGATGGGTACTCGGGTTACAACCAGGTAGCCATCGCTCCCGAGGAGCAGGACAAGACGACCTTTACCTGTCCCTTCGGTACATACGCCTTCCGACGAATGCCATTTGGGCTATGCAATGCCCCTGCGACTTTTCAGAGATGCATGATGTCGATATTTTCGGACATGGTAGGGGAATGCTTAGAGGTCTTCATGGATGATTTCTCGGTTTACGACGACGGATTCGACTCCTGTCTTGACTGCATAGACCGAGTACTTCAGCGATGTATAGAGGTTCGTCTGGTATTATCTTGGGAGAAGAGTCACTTCATGGTGACTCAAGGGACGGTGCTTGGCCACATCATCTCCAACAGGGGCATGGAGGTTGATCCGGCCAAGGTGGATGTCATTAGCAAACTTGCACCACCATCCAACTTGCGGCAGTTACGGTCTTTTCTGGGGAACGTTGGTTTCTGCCGGCGATTCATTCGTGATTTCAGTAGAGTTGCCCGACCGTTAACTGATCTGCTGACGAAAGACACCGAGTTCCTTGTCGATGACAAGTGTCTTTCGCCGTTTGAGACTCTCAAGAGAATTGTGATAGAGGCTCCTGTCCTTCAGCAACCCGATTGGTCTCTCCCATTCGAGATCATGACGGACGCCTCCGATTTTACCATGGGGGTTGTGCTAGGACTGAGGAGGGATGGATTTCCATTTGCCATCCACTACGCTAGCTGCACATTGGATTCCGTGCAGCGGAACTACACAGTCACAGAGAAGGAGATGCTAGCCGTAGTCTTCACCCTAGATAAGTTCAGATCATACATTATTGGATCTAGAGTGACCTTGTATACTGATCATATCGCCATCAGGTACCTCATGGCAAAAAGGATGCCAAGTCCAGACTGACTAGATGGATCTTTCTACTCCAGGAGTTTGAAAAAGAGATTAAGGATAAGCCCGGAGTCAAGAATGTGGTGGCGGATCATCTCTTCCGATTGGAGTATCTTGAGGATGTCTGAGTAGATTGACCCTATTTGTGAGACCTTTCCCGATGAGGCGATCCTTGCTATCGCTTTGCTCCCATGGTACGCCGATATTGTGAACTGTCTTGTCGCCAAGAAAGTTCCACAAGATTGGCCCAGGCAGAAACTTGAGACCTTCCTCGCGAAGGCCAAGTTTTACCATTGGGAGGATCCCATCCTTTACCATAAGGGAGGGGATAGTATCTGGCGTAGGTGCATTCCTTAGGAGGAGCATCACAGCGTCCTTACTTACTGCCACAAGCTGGAGGCAGGAGGACATCACTCAGGGAGGAGAACGGCACAGAAAGTGCTCCAATCCAGCCTATGGTGGCCTACTCTCTTCAAGGACTCTGATGAGTTCGTGAAGAGATGTACTGACTGTCAGAGGATGGGCACTTGTGGACAGCGTGATATGATGTCGATGCAGCCCATTCACTTCTGTGAGGTTTTTGATGCCATGGGGCATCGATTTTATGGGTCCATTCCCTAAAAGTCAGGGATTTGAGTACATTCTGTTGGCCGTGGATTATGTGAGTCATTGGGTTGAGGCCATCCCTGCCCGAACTGCTGATGCCAGGACAGTTTGCAGATTTTTGAGGAAGCACATCATTACACGGTTCGGGGTACCTCGAGTATTGATTTCAGATGGGGGTCTCATTTCATCAACGACTAGGTAAAGGCCCTTGCTAGCGAGTTCGGCATCGACCATCGAGTTGCCACTCCATACCATCCACAGACGAATGGTCTAGCCGAAGTGTCGAACAGGGAGATTAAGACTATATTGTAGAAAGTCGTCCGCCCTGACCGAAAGGATTGGTCACAGCTTTTGGACTCGATCTTGTGGGCATATAGGATGTCTTTCAAGACTCCATTGGGCACATCTCCCTTTCGCCTCGTATATGGCAAGCCATGCCATTTACCAGTTCAGTTGAGGCACATGTCACTTTGGGCAGTCACAGATATTATTTTGGATCCAGATAGTGTAGGAGACTAGAGGAGGGCAGAGTTAGCAACCCTGGAGGAGCTTCGCGATACCGCCTTCTCAAACAGCCTATAGTAGAAGGAGAGAGTGAAGGAGTGGCATGATTCTCATATCAGCCACAAGCATTTTGAGCCTGGACAGAGAGTATGGTTGTTTGATGCTAGGCTTCATCTATTTCCAGGGAAGCTACAGAGAAAATGTAAGGGACCTTATCTTGTGAGAAAGGTACACGACAATGGGAGTATTGACATATCTGAGTTGTCTTCTGAGAGTACCTTTCGAGTGAACGGCCAGCGGCTCAAGCCATTTCTAGATCATGAGCCGCGGGTCGTTGATGTTGCCCCTATTCACTTTGCGTGAGATGTAGTCTCTTGACTCACATCTATTGCATCTCACGCCTGATTATCACTATTCTTCCGACCTGTATAGATCCAGTTGTCCATATCACTCTATTCTTTAGTCCCACATCCCTTTTCTCATCTTATGATTATGCTATACTTAGGGTGTACTTTACCCTAAGTATAGGGGGGATGTAGGACCTTCGGGTATTCTTTTCATTCTTTCTACCCATGTTTTGCTGCCTATACTTAGGGATATTTCACCCTAAGTATAGGGCAGGGGCAGACTCTGTACATCCTTCACTCGGATTTCCCTTCATGTACAGCTTGCTACTTAGGATTACTTGATCCTAAGTATGGGGGGAAACCACCGAGTTCTCTGTATCTAGCCATTCCTTTTCACTTCCCTATACTAAGCACGAGTTATGTCTTCTTCATCGCTCTTGATCACTCTGAGGACATCGTTCGAGCTAAGTATAGGGGGTGTTTATATATTTCATATATACTTTAGCCATAACTCGTACTTTGTGTGAGTGTGTGAATAAATAAAAATGGCTAAAAACCCATAAAATTTAAAATTTTTCTCCCTTGTATATAAAATTCATTTTACACATACCTATTTATTTATACAAATTATTTTTGTAGAAATGATTGTAAAATGATTTGTGTAAAGGATTTGTAAATATGTGTATATCAAAATTATGTATATAGTACAAAATTTTTCCAAAATGTTTTGAAAATCAAAAAAATTTGCAAAAACCTTGTGTAAATATTTGTAAATATTTTTGCAAAACTTACATTCATGCATACATTCATGGTTTCAAAACATTTTTCAAAATTTTGCACGATTGTAAATATTTGTAAATAGCATCTTTGTAAATGCTTGTATAGTTTTTCCTGGATCATAGTTGACATTTAAACTAGCCTGGAATTAAATTGGGAAATGGAGCTTGATTAAGATCTTAATCCACCTAATTCTAAGAGGAACCTTATAGGACTTAGGGTTAAGTCTTTTCAGGTCCATTGGGACTTAATTCTTTGAGTCCACTAGGCTATGAGCATATGTCATCTTGATGAGCCTAAGTAGAGTACTTAACAACACACGCATGACTCTTAGAGACAATGGCTTGACTTGCACCAGCACTTTACACATAGCTCTCCACGGATGAGGTGGTGAGGAGGCAGTTTCCTTTGGCTTGGGGTAACATATGAGGGTAGTACTTCTAGGCGGAACCTCTCTTCTTCTTCTAGTGAAGGAAATGCGTCTCAACTTGGTCTAGTGGTGATGAAGTCTAAAGACAGTAGTCGTGGGTTGCAATAAAGCTTCAAAAGAGGGATAGTCTACTGGCTCAAGAGGAAAAACTCCGTGTATATATGTTGCACCATGTAGATATGTTGTACACTTGCACATGAAAAAAATGTGCAAAAAGAAAAGAACTCCAAAAAAGTGGTGGGTCGGATTGAAAATTTAATAACCCCACCGGAGTGTATATAGTCAAATAAAGCAAAAGCTTATGGTATACATGATTACATCTCATGAAGCTTGTAGCGGGAGACTCAGCTACACTGGTTAGAGCTCCCAAGGATACATGGCTACACTGGCCATGGTCTATTCTCTTCTTCCCCCTCTTCTTGAGCCGGTTGCACTTGAACTTAGAAGGGAATACCCCGCTTCTCGAGGAAAGAGTTGCTAGACCGAGGCATTAGAGTTACCAGGTTGGGGGAGGTTGTTTCTTTGTTACTTCTGAGGTGGGGGAGCTACATATCACTTACACTGCATGGAAAGATTCATGGTCATTAGAGTATGTTTATGCAGACTTGTTCTTATCTGGGTTATTGAGAAGTCTTGTCCATAGATTGGTGGAACTTAGAGGCTGTTGAGTTTAAGCTTAAGTCCAAAAAAGGTTCTGACACATTAATAATCCAAAGATCTGATCGAGCTCCATATTTCAATTTAATAAAGGCAAGTTTAATAATCAGCCTTAATCCATGTACATTCTCCTCTTTTTCTTTTTCTTTCTCTTTTTTTCATTCTTTTTCAAATAATTGTTTGCTAAGGGACTAGCAAAGTTAAGTATAGGGGGTGATGAATACCCATTCATCACTCTTTATTCTTATATTTTAGCTACAAAAACCTTTGCAAATACCTGTATCTTCTTGTAAATACAAATAATTACCAAAGTGCATGCATTGTATAAAGTTTAATAATTAGCATGCTTTTGTGCAAAAATAAAAGAATAAAGAGACAAAAGAAAAAGAGGGAGATATTTAGAATAAATATTGAGCAACCTAATCCCAAGGGAGGGCTCAGCATGGGCCTGACCGCATAAAAGCCCAAGTAGAGAGAGATAAGGGAGCTCATGTGTCCATATACCTGTAATTAAAGAAAAATAAATATTTTCCTCTAAAAAATAAAAATAAAAATGGGTCATATTTATTTGTAAATATTTGTAGATATTTGTAAATACAAAATCGAAATAAAAATTAGAAAATTAAAAAGAAAACAAAAATAACCTTCCTTGTACATATTCACCATGTATATAAGGCCACACATGTATTTATTTAGCCTTGTAAATAAATAAATTAAAATCCCTAAAAATTTGTATATACTCCATATTTCATTATGTAAATAAATAAAATAAAAACTATAAAAACAAAAATTAAATAAAAAGAACAAAATTAAAAACCAAAAAGAATATTGTATATATATCATGTATATAGTTGTATGTATCTATTTATTTTACCCTTGTAAATAAATAATAAAAACAAAATAAAAATACCTTTTTATTTCTAATTTTATTTTATAAATAAATAAAATATAAAATGGGAATAAAAATGTACCAAAATAATTAATTAAAAATCAAAAATCAAAAATCCATATTGTGTATATATCTATGTATAGTACTATAATGTAAATACCTTATTTTTATTTCGAAAAATTAATTAAAAATCACAAAAAAAATAGTTTGAAAATAAACAAACATTTTTCATGTTTTAAGTTTTTCGAAATTAATTCATTTATTATTTTTTATAGAATTATCAAGTATTTAATAAAACCTGAATTCCCATTGGTCCACGGGGGAATGTTGACCCCCGATCAACTCCCCCTTTTGGACCAAACCCTCGCGGATCTGCACGCCCGACCCGACTTTGCCGAATTTTTCAGTCATGATCCGATCGTCAACACCCCAAACCCCAAGTCCTATTTGATCCTCCTGCATCCGAGATCCTCACCTTCATATCCGCGTTGGGATCCGCGCTTCGCGGAACCCTGCCCGACCTGTTCTTGCCGGACCTTCACGCGTATAAAGCTCGAGCTCCGCCTCCATTTTCTCGCATCCTTGGATCATTTCATTCCACCCTAGGACCTCCACAGCCACCGCGAGAGTGACAGCTTGCTTCCGGCAGTGTCGCAGCGAGGAGGGAGTGGACGAGCCATCGATCCGGCGACTTTACGCCGCCGTGCACCGCCCAGAGGTGGTGCTCGAGCCTCGGGCACTGACGGCCCTCGAGGCTAGGACCTGGAGCATCCCCAGCTCTTCCACAGTCGACAACATCCAGTAGGTAGCCTTCTTTCCTTCTCCATTTCCCTAATTTCGCGTTTCGCCCAAATCGACCCGTCGCCGACCATCTCCGATTCCGATCACCCTGACCCCCCGTTCGATCATCGGAGTCGACCCACACCTTCGCCTTTCCCCAGCGCACCTTCTCCACCCCTTCGTCCAACCCAGTTCGCCATGGAACTAGGATTGGGGTTCCTCCGCCGTCGCTTCGCCGGAGCCCCGTCGTCCCGACGCACAGATCACCTTCACCACCCCTAACCGGGTCGAGGCACTTTGCCCTCGACCCAGGAGTTCGTTGCTTTGCTTTGCAGGTCCAGAGGAGCCCATATGAGGGCTTCAATATTCAGGAGCAGCAGCTCCAGCTCCGTCGACGTCGCCTGAGCTCTCGGGAGCTCCGTTGCGTCATCGGAGGAGCCCATTAGATGCGGGAGGCCCATACGTTCCTTCTCCGATCACTAGCAGCCCGCGAGGAGGATCACCGTGCGTGCATTGGGCCGGCGAAGTTCGCCGGCCGCCTGTTCTTCGTGCATCCTCCAGAGCCGTCGGATCTCCCTCCAGCTCCAGATCAGATCTCAGACGTCCATTCGAGGAGCCGTGCCGGCCGTTAGATCATCAGAAGGTGGATCTCGCCATCAGTTCAGCGAGGTTTAGCAACAGCGCACTGGAGTCGTCTGATCGTCCACGTGGCTAAACCTCCTCCGTCCGATCTTCCACGTGGGAGCCGCCTGATCTTCCACGTGGGAGCTTCCCAGCTGCTCGATCGCGCTAAGGGTTCCCTTCGTCGAGCGTCGCGCCATCTCGACCGTCAGATCCAGCACATGGCGCTCATCTGACCATCGGCATTTAATACGGGGTAATTTCTCTTAGGCCCTTGTAGTTTTTGCATTTATTATCTAGTCCTGTAAATATTTTTCATAGTTTATTATAGTTTGGAAAATTTGCATAGTGGACCTGGTGGTTTATAGTATTTGCTTTTATACCTGTGTGTGTTGTGGACACGTGCTTCGTCACGTGTATTTTAGGGTAAATTGCATGTATGGGTCTGAGTTTTGGGATTGTTACTGACTGAAAAATCTTTTTAGCTATTTGCACTTATACCCCTGTGAATGTTTTATTTGTGCATGTGCTGAATTTAGTGGGTAAATTGCAAATAAGTCCCCGGACTTTTAGCACCTGTTGTTAAAGAGTCCTCGGAACTTGTTTTTATTACAAGTAGGTCCCTGAGTGCCCAGGTCACGCGTTTGGCACGTGAATTCTTGGAGAAATTGCGCCGGACCCCTGGAACTTTTTTTATTTGCATACAGGTCCCTGTAGACTATGTCTTTGTGTTTGATTTTAATAAAATAGCAAAACGACTCCAAATTCGATGAAAGTTGGATACATGGCTCCTGCCATGATGTAAAATTTTCTCAAATTTTTAGAGACATTTCTGAGCATTTTCATTATTTTTATAAATTCAAAAACAAGCATTTTTCTTACTATCCAGCTTTAAAAATCACAAAAAATATTAAATCAATTTTAAAAATTACAAAAAAAAATAGGTAGTGTTTTTTTGTGTTGTTTGATTTTCTGACCAATTTTGATCATTTTTAGATTTATAAAACCTATAGAAATTACAAAACCCCTAAAAACCCATAAAAATTCTAATAATTAAAAGAAAAATCAAAAATTAATAATTCCAGTGCCTAAATTTTCCTTGAATTCTCTACTTTACAGGAAAATTACTTTAGACCTTGATAGCGCCATTTTGCATTTAAATTTGGCCCTCCAAGTCTGACTGGACAACAACACTATTTTCTTGCCTTGTTTGATTTTTATAAAATTCTCTAAAAATCAGAAAATCACCAAAAATTAACCAAAAACATAAAAAATTATAAAAAAACATAAAAATATTTTTGTTTGAATTTTTGAGTGATTTTTGAGTGACTAAATATTTTTTGTAGTTGGTTATTTTATTGTTTTCCTATTTTCTGAATTAATTTGAAAATCCAAAAAAAATATAAAAATATTAAAAATCCACCAATAATATTTGTCTTTTATTTTTCACTATTTTTGACTACGTCGTAGGCCGCAAGGCCATTACGTGCTCCCTGAGTCCGACCCTGATTGCTATACCAGGCTAATCTAATAGGCAGGGCCCCTATTGATTTTATTCGATTTTTATCGTTGTTTGGTGGTCTAATCCCTATTTTCTTGTTGAGTTGATTTATCTCTCGATCCGGGTCGCAACGACCTTTTGAGTGATTATTTTATCTCGGATTGATTGAGATTTTTCGGCTTATCACAAATCCAATTCTTTGAAACACAATATCCATACCCGAGAACAATAACATTGTAATGCATAATTTTTTGGACCCTCTTGAGCAGCTCTACCGCTTCAGTTGCCAAAAACCCAAGTATATCAAAATCAAAAGAATGAAAACAAGTTAATTTTCAATACAAGCCTTTTCATACTTCACAACTTTAGTTGATACAGCTTTATATGCAGCAAAACCCATAATAAAATAGCCCCTTATTATCGACATTTCACAAATAAAGAAAATTCCTCTTAAAAAATAGCGCAGCAAAGCGCGTGTCAAAAATCTAGTTATTCTACAATTGTGGCAACGAAATGTTATAAATATGGCCTTTTTTAAATGGAACTTTTGATTCCGAGGACTAATTCCTCTTTATGCGTGATGACAAAATTCCAAATACGGCGTACCGTTCAATCAGAAATTAGATATACTCTACGGATCAATTTACATCCAAATGCAAGGAACCGATAGGTAATGAATCGATCTCGAATTACAAATACGTAGAAAACGGACAGTCTCGACGGTTCCGCACGTAAAAATAGGAATCCATGCAATCCATGCAGATTCTGCGATCCATGACGTACGTAGAAATTTAGAAATATTGTATTCCACGCCTATAAATAGCACCACCTTCTTCTCCCCTCGAACCCATCAAACCCTAAGCACCTCGTTCTTCCCCCTCCTCCATCTGAAACACGTACCACTGTACCGCACGCAGATGGAGTCCAAGGGCAACACCGTGAAGACCTCGAGGGTCGTCCTCTGCTTCTTCCTCGCGCTGCTCCTCCTCTCCGGGCAGTGCTCTGCGGGCTTTCGCGGCTGCATCAGGGCGTGCTTCCACGAGTGCAGGGACAAAGGAGGCAGCGGCTACAACTGCGCCATGGACTGCTTCAACTCGTGCCTCCCTGGCGGAAGGGGGCGCCACCCGCCGTGCGCTGAGGCATGCACGAATCAGTGCAGCGACCCGGACGAGGAGAAGATGGAGGAGTGCCTCGCTCCTGCAGCGAGGCCAAGTGCTAGGGGTTTTTGTAACGGCTGATTTTTTCGTAACTCCTCTAGCCCTTAATCCATCTTTATTTTCCTATTGAATAGCATGGATATTATTACAAATTTTATTGGGTATTATTACCCAATTGATTGTCCTATTAGAGGCTTGAAAAGCCAAAGGAAGCCTCCCTCACGTCACTTGCTTCTTACAAAAAAAAGAGAGAAGAAAAGTTAGAGAGAGATCTCACCGGAAGAATTGTTCCGTCGCACAGAACGTCGGCGATGATCCGGTAGGGGAGCAAGTCGGCTTAGGAGCAAGGAGAGGCTCGTAGATATTTTCGTCAACTCGAGGTATGTGTCGAACCCTTAGGATTCGTACAATAGGGTAATGTTTTACATTGAAGATATTATTTTCAAAGCTGATTTTTGATAGATTTGTATGTGTCGGTTTAGGATTCTCCGTATGACTAGTGATCATGTCCGGAATAAGTGCCTTTATTGTATGTGTCGAATCTCTAAGGGCGATTGATTAGCACTTTCAAATCATTATGCTGCCAAAACCTGGATTTCATAAAGTCTATTCGAGGACTCTGTGTGATGGATTATGATAATTGTGAATGCCGTTGTCATGCCGTAATGTTGTTGGCTTTGAATCAATTATGAGGATAATCCATTAATATTTTTGTTCTCCATGCGCATACCCGGGGATAACTGTGAGCTTCCATTTCAATACCCGGGGATAGGCTATCGGGATACAATGCTTTTCAAATATTGTGTGATTTATAAAAGTATTGGTAATTATATCAATTTCTTCTACCATGATAACATTTCGTAAGTATATTCAGGATGTAGTCATCCTGTGATAGTTAACTTAGTGGAAGTTATAAATTAATACCTTTATTATCCCTTGACAGAGTAGATATTTCAAGCCAAAATTAGGTAGGACAAATACAGATCCGTGAACGAAATGAGCGGGTGTATAGGACGATATTAAAACAACGGAATCCCTACATAAAGCACGTACCGTGAAAATAGTTCACCATAAATGGAAGGTCATGATACCAGTTCATCTGCGTTACGTGGTACATAGGTAACGCATGAGACACATAATAATACGTGGGTCAACTTTGCATCAAAACCAAAGTGTCATATAAACATATCTCATGTTATTACTTAGTACATATGTAACGCATCTGAGTGCATCAAAACCCAAGTGTCTTATAATCATATCTCATGTCACTGCATAGTATATACGTTACAAACAACACCATACCATTGGGGAAATAAGATTTTCTTTTTGGATTCGTGTGTACATATCTTAGGGTATATATGTTATAGACATATTAACCTTATTTTTTCACTGAAGACCTATTGAATAGTGGTACTAAACTGTTTACATGAGTCGTCTTTTTTTTAAAAAAGAATTGATATGAATAAGATTAAAATTCCTTTGACATAAAGAATGGTACATTAACGATAAGCGGAGCTAAGTGCTACACCTAATGGTGGGAGCCACCTCTAGAGTCCAATTATCGTAGGCCTAAAAAGGGCCAACGCCTTTCGGGGTGTACGTTTCAAGAAACCGATTGAGGCGAAAGATAAGTCCTCTAAAGTGTAGCTACACTGTCATGTATGTCATGAACCGCTTATGCCAGCGGAAAAGCCACCAAAGCCAGCAAAGCCACCAAAGCCATTAAGAAGTAACAATCAAGACAACTTTAACCACTAAACAAACCAATGATATGTGTACAGTTTCTGAAATTGCTAAGGCACATGTGTGCAACTATGGCCAAGTAATGGCATTATGCAAGTGTTATGATTGTTCTGGGGCATATATGCAACTACAGAAAAATTCTGAGGGTATAAGTGAAAATTATGAAAATCTTAAGGCATATATGCAATTATGGCAAACTTTATGGGTATATATATGTAATTATGGCTTTAACGAAAGTTTTCACAAGGAATACCTTTCTTATGCATGTTTATGTGAAATAATGAGTCGCGTGATGATGGTACATGAGAACAAGTTAGTATCACATGCAATAAGATAAGTATGCAAATTGTATAGTAGTGTTGATAACTGATTGTATAGAAGAGGTTATGTTTTAAAGATGTAAAGTTAGCTTAGGAAGACTTGTTTTTCCGCGCTAGCTGGCTTGACCTCAACTCGGCACATACTGAGCGTTAGGCTCATAACATGTGTTGTTGTTTTTTCAGGGGAATACGAGCATTGAATTATTTCCAGATCAAGGAGACTTATTGTCACGTGAAGTTGAACCGGTACAGACCATTGATGGATTTTTACGGAAGGATGTCTTTATGCCCACTGGAACTTTGTTATGTTATTTGATTTCGTAGTTCACTTTGCATTTTTCCTTGTTGGAATGTAATAATGAAACTCTATAGAGTAATGGATTTTTTTTAGAATGATTATTTTATCTGCTCATTGAATACCATGCAAGTTTTTGGTAACGGTTCGATCGGGTGACTCAATGTTTGATGCTTCCGCCGGTCGTCCCGACCCGTTCCGTTACAGTTTTCGATTTCATTTCTAGGGTTTTATTTACCAATATATGATGCGTGTGCTATGAATAGATGGAGAGATAGGTAGTCGCAAATTTCCACGTTTGCATGTTCTGCTTCAGTTATCTTTGTTTTCGTTATTCGGTAAAATCTGATAATTATGAATGAACTAGTTTGATGATCTTTTAGGATTTCTTGCGGCTGATAACTATCCAAATCTTATTAATATTTTGAATGTGTGTGCATCTGATACTGTCGTCGTATCCGTTATACGTATCTGCACGAATTTGAATGTATATTATTTTAGTAGTTAAACAACAAGTTTATGTTTACAGCTTCTGGGAAGTAGTTTACGTAAATTTATGTATATACACCAGATGTTGTTGTATTAAAATTTGTATTTAGGTTTTAATTGGAAAACATATTAATTACAATTGATATTAATTTGGTTTCAATTGGGAAATCAAATGGTTTTGTAGGGAAAGTTGGGAATTCCCAAATTTGAAACATGGTTGAGTTTGGGTTGAAGTTTAGTACTATACCTTAGAGATTTAAACTTTTGGTTGATTTATATATGAGTCCACACCCCAAGCTCTTGTAGCAATAGTAGAGAGGAGGAATAGAGGACCACACACGCGCGCGCGCGCTCCGCTCCGGCTCGGGCTCGGGAGAGTCAACTCGGATCTCGATACTTTTGCTGCAGGTTTCATTTGACTAATCGATTAAATTAATCAAGCAGATTAATTTAATTTCGATCACATTGGGAATCGGACTTTATCCAAATGGCTCGACTTAGCCGTAGTCTTAGAATTCGAAAGGACACGTCCGTTGAGGGGCGTTTTCGGAAACCGAATGGACTACGCGATAGGGTACGCGAGCTCTTCTTTTTATATCCCCCACTCGACACCGTTTTCTTCACTCGCAAGAAAACTCCACCCGCCGTCATTCTTGTTCTCTCTCGCGCATCTGCGACCTCTTTCTTCTCGGCTGCAAGTTCTCGGAGGTGCTTTCGATGACGGTCTCGTCGGTGTGCGCGGACGACGACCGTGAATCGTCGTATCCTGGGAGCGGATCGCCAGTACCCAACACACCGGTATTGTGGGGGCGAAATCCTCTCTAAGAACAATCTATTTCATTAACGCTTCGGTGATATCTAATCTTATCTTTCTTGTATTTTGTTTGCCGCAATTTGTTTATTTCTTACCCTTTTCTGGATCATTTTCATTTGTTTGTTTCCGTCTGATTAATCGGTTCTGGTTTGTTTATTTTAATTGGATAATGGATTGGATTGGCACATTATTACTCTTAATAATCTATAATATTGATCTGTCAATTCATCGGAATCCGTTTGATTACTGTTTAATATATGCTTGTTTTATCCTGTTTACAATAATCTTAGAGAGGATTTCCGGAACCGATTATAAAACTATGTCGGAAACAATGTTTAAATCGAGGGTAGATAATACGGGTATGCCTGAAAAATTCGGTGGACAGAACTTTAAGCGTTGGTAACAAAGCATGAAGATCTGGTTCACCACAATAGGGTTAATCTCGATGCTTGAAACCGACTGTCTTACGGTGGATATGGAAAACCCCTCACCCGATAGGCAGAAGGCGCAATCTGCATGTAAGGAACGTGACCGTATATGTCATGGTTGCATCTTGTTGGCTTTTTCCAACACGTTTTTTCACGTATACTGTTCATCCCCGCAGACTGCGAAGGGGTTATTAGAAGACTTGAATCGGAAGTATAATACCGAAGACCTCGGTATTGAGAAATACTCTGTAGTTAAGTTTTTGAAGTTTTCCATAACCAAGGGAAAGTCAGTTTCTAAACAGAAACATGAGTTTTTACTCATGTTTGAGTTTTTACTCATGTTTCATGGTTTAGAAGATGTCGAAATGAAACTTCCAGAGAAGTTTCAAGTCTGTGCATTATAGAAAAATTCCCCAAGTCGTGGGAAGACTTCGGTATGAACCTGAAATACAGAAAGGGAAAGATTTCTATAGATGACTTGATAGTGGCAATTGCCATAGAGGAGGAACACCATAGAGGAGGAACATAGGAAACAAAAACATGTGCTTCCTGTTGATATTAAGGCTAAGGTTAATTTCATTACCTCGAAGAGCAAGGATAAGAAGGGAAAGGGTCCTAATAACAGTAAAATGAAACCAAAAGGCAAGATCCAGAAAAAGACAAAGAATAAACCCTGTTGGCACTGCAATTAGGTTGGCCATTGGAAGAAGGATTGTCCGTCCTTGAAGGCTCAACCTAAGGCTGCAGATGGGAGTCCACAAGTGAATATGATCACTATGGGACTCGGGGCTAGCGAGGGGTATGTCTCTGTAAAACCTGAACTATACCATATCAATGATCCAAATGAGTGGCTCGTGGATACGGGAGCAAATGTAAATATATGTTCTGATAGAACGATGTTTTCTTCTTATCAGACCTACAGCGGTGGGACTGTGAAGATAGGGAACGATTTTGCGGTCAGGGTGATAGAGTCGGGACAAGTCAACTTGAGGTTCTCCTCTGGACGTGTCTGGACGTTGCACAGGATGCTACATATTCATAACATCAAGAAGAATGTATTATCTAGCTCTATCCTAGTTAGAAATGATTTTGTTATTTGACTGATTTTGATTTGTTATTTAGAATTAGATGTGATTCACTAAACATTAATGAAATAAATGTTTTGAGTACTGAATGTTGTGGTTCTGTATCTCATGTTGTGAATAATCTAAAATCTTGTTATCTGTGGCATGATAGATTGGGATATGTAAACTTAAATTCAATTAAAAGAATGATGAATTTAGAGTTGATCCCTAAACACACTATTAATAAAACTCAAAAATGTGAAATCTGTGTGTAAGCTAAGACACCTACGAAGTCTTTTCAGTCTGTCTGTAGAGATACTGAGATCTTGGATCTAGTGCACACGGATATTTGTGAGTTTAATGGTGTGTTGACCCGAGACAATAAGAAATACTTCATCACTTTTATAGATGATGACAGTAGATACTGCTATGTATATCAAATGAAAACTAAGGATGAATCTTTAAAGAAATTTCTTATATTTAAGAATGAGGCTGAGACACAAATAGAAAAAGTGCTTAAACGCCTTAAATCAGATAGAGGAGGTGAATATAACTCTAACTTATTTAATTAACAATACAAATCTTTTAGTATAGTTCATGAAGTTACGGCCCCATATTCACCGCAATCAAATGGGATAGCAGAACGGAAAAACAGAACCTTAACTGACATGATCAATGCTCTCTTACAGAGTTCTGGACTTCCAATCTATATGTGGGGAGAAGCCTTGAATACGGCTTGCCATATTCTGAATAGGGTGCCTCCAAGACATATGGAAAAGTATCTCTTTGAACTTTGCAGAAATAGGAAACCGTGTTTAAGATATTTCAAAGTGTGGGGCTGTCTCGCTAAGATTTTAGTCCCAGAACACAAGAGAAAGAAACTTGGTCCTAAAACTGTTGATGTGGTCTTCTTAGGTTACCTAGAAAATAACTATGCATATAGGTTCTTAATAATTCGGTCCCAGATAGCAGGCATAGAAGTCAACACCATTGTTGAACTCCGTGATGCTACCTTCTTTGAGGATGTCTTCCCATTGAAGACTGGGAGTCCTCAGAATCTGACCATTGAGGGCATCTCTACATAAGGATCTATTCCAGATCAAGTGGAAAAGATAATGAATTGGGGGTTGAGACTCAACCTGAACCCGATGATTTTTCTGAAATGATTGAGCTAAGGAGGAGTAAAAGACCTCGGATAGGCAAGGATCTGGGTAGCGACTTCATTGTCTACCATATCGAGGGTGATCCAACAAGTTACAAGGAAGCCATGGCTTCATTTGAAGCAAAACAATGGAAGGAAGCCATCAAATCTGAGATGGATTCCATTATAGCCAACGGAACTTGGGAGTTGGTTGATTTACCCAAAGGGTGCTCTACCATTGGGTGCAAGTGCGTGTTTAAGAGAAATCTTAGACTTAACGGATCAATTGAAAAGTACAAAGCTAAATTAGTTGCCAAGGACTTTAGGTAAAAGGAAGGTATCAATTATTTTGATACCTATTCTCCTGTGACTACGATGACCACAATCCGGATGCTTATAGCATTGGCATATGTATATGATTTCTCTATCCACCAGATGGATGTGAAGACCGCCTTCTTGCATGGCGATCTTGAGGAAGAGATCTATATGGATCAACCTGATGGGCTTGTAACTCCTGGAAATGAGGGAAAGGTTTGCAAACTTGTCAAATCCCTTTACGGATTGAAACGAAAACAAAAGCAGTGGTACGAAAAATTTGACAAGAATATTTTGTCATGTAGATTTAAGGTTGTCTTGTGCCTATATGTTGATGACATATTGTTGTTCGGATTACATATGAGGATTATTAATGAGACTAAGGCTTTCTTGAGTAGCAAGTTTGAGATTAAGGGCATGGGTGTTACTGATGTAATCTTGGGTCTCAAACTGATAAGGTCAGTTGATGGGATTGTAATTTCTCAATCTCACTATGTTGAGAAGATACTTGAGAAATTTGGATATCAAGATTACAAAGTTGTAAACACTCCTTTTAATTCATCCAAAACACTGTTTAAGAATAAAAGTGGAGTACCTATAGCCCAGCTAAGGTATTCACAAGTGATAGGAAGCTTGATGTATCTTGCAAATTACACGAGACCTGATATTTCATTCTCGATTGCAAAGCTTAGTAGATATACTAGTTGTCCTGGCCGTACTCACTAGGAGGCTCTGGATAGAGTACTGAAGTACTTGAAGGGAACTATTTCCCTTATTTTGCATTATGGTAGACATCCTTCTGTATTAGAAGGATACAGTGATACAAGCTGCATAGGGAAAATAGAGGAGTCTGGGAGTAATGGTGTTATAGGGTATGTATTTACCCTTGGAGGCGGTGCAGTCTCCTGGAGGTCTGTGAAGCAGACCATTCTAACTCGATCCACCTTTGAGACGAGCTGTGTGCTTTGGACACCACTGGAATTGAGGCTGAATGCCTAAGGGAATTTCTGTTTGAAATTCCCATGGCAGGTCAGCCTATTCCTGCGATCTCGGTACATTGTGATAATATGACTACAATTGCCAAAATCAAGAGTTCAAAGTTCAATCAGAAAATAAGGAGACACATAAAAATCAGACTTAATACGTTTAGAGATTTGGTGTCTCGAGGAGTGTTGACTGTGACTTTTGTTGGATGCAAAGACAACACGACAGATCCGTTGACTAAGGGACTTAATAGATCTTTAGTCCTAAAGTATAGGCTTGGGATGGGACTGAGACCCATTGGGAGTTCCTCTACAGTATCAACCCAATCTATCTGAGTAGAGATCCCACAAAGTAGGTTCAATGTGATAATAACAAGCTGTTTGGAGGACTAGTTGGCACTCTAATCTTGTTGCGTAAGCATCAATGTCTTATTCCTGAAGCCTGAGTGCCATTTAAGCTGCAAGTTTAGGAAGAGCGTAGGCTCTGAATGGGTTCAAGCCTTTAGGCAGGATGTGAGCAGTGCATGCTTGGAGAACGCCACCTATGTGAGTGTTACTATGGGCCGCAGTTAAAGGAAGAGGGTCTTTCCTGAATACACTCATTAAACAGGATAAGGGTATATGACCTTTAAGAGGACCAATTCTGAAGATTGCACCAAGAACAACGCTTTGTTGTTTCTACCGTATACTTTAACACTAAGGTATGAAGTTTAAGACGTAGTTCACTTCGTTCCTATTAAAGTGAAAATAGTAAACTTAGGTATAAGTTCAAATCGGAAGATACCTTTACTGAAAGCAAAGTGTGGGCAGCCGAAAGAAGTTTCTTAAATCCTTTTGAATCTCTTTTTCAAATTGGGAAATTCGTGAGGGATTGTTGTATTAAAATTTGTATTTAGGTTTTAATTAGAAAAACTATTAATTATAATTGGTATTAATTTAGTTTCAATTGGGAAAGCAAATGGTTTGGAGGGAAAATTGAGAATTCTCAAATTTGAAACATGGTTGAGTTTGGGTTGAAGTTTAGTACCATACCTTAAAGATCTAAACTTTTGCTGGACTTATATATGAGTCCACACCCCAAGCTCTTGTAGCAATAGTAGAGAGGAGGAATGGAGGACAACAAACGCGCGCGTGCTTCGCTCCGTCTCCGGCTCCAATTCGGGCTCGGCTCGGGAGAGTAAATTCGGATCTCGGATCTCGATACTTTTCCTGGGAGTTTCATTTGCCTGATCGATTAAATTAATAAAGTAGATTAACTTTATTTCGATTACTTTGGGAATCAGACTTGATCCAAACGTCTCGACTTAGCCGCGGTCTTGGAATTCGAAAGGACACGTCCGTTCAGGGACGTTTTCGGAAACTGAAGGGACTGCAAGCTAGGGCACGCGAGCTCTTCTTTTTATATCCCCCACCTGACGCCGTTTTCTTCACTCGCAAGAAAACTCCATCCGCCGTCATTCTTGTTCTCTCTCGCGCATCTGCGACCTCTTTCTTCTCGGCTGCATGTTCTCGGAGGTGCTTTCGAGGACGGTCTCGTCGGTGTGCGCGGATGACGACCGTGAACCGTCGTATCCTGGGGGCGGATCGCCAGTACCCAACGTACCGGTATTGTGGGGGCGAAATCGTCTTTAAGGACAGTACATTTCTTGGACGCTTCGGTGATATCTAACCTTATCTTTCTTGTATTTTGTTTGCCGCAATTTGTTTATTGCTTGCCCTTTTCTGGATCACGTCCATTTGTTTGTTTCCGTCTGATTAATCGGTTCTGCTTTGCTTATTGTAATCGGATAATGGATTGTATTGGCACGTTATTACTCTTAATAATCTGTAATATTGATCTGTCAATCCATCGTAATCCGTTTGATTAATGTTTAATATATGCTTGATTTATCCTGTTTACAACAGATGCTACATTCTATATAATGCTGATAATCAATGTCTATTACACACGGTTCCAACGACTATGGATGTATGGGGTACTAATTCATAATCCTAATTAGTAGTATATCTCGATAGCATACATAATAAATAATATTAGTATTATAACTTCTCAAATACGTACAAATATTCTCATTTATTTATTTCGATTTCGACATGCCTTCGTCTATTTAGTTCTGCGTTACTTTGCTTGTTAATAGTTGGTAACAATACAATGTGATCTATAGTACTTCGGACTTCAAAATCTTGTTCCGTACCTATTATATAATGGGAACACACATGCATCATGACAACAACTAAACATTTGTTACATAAATGTATGAAAAAGAATAACTCTAGCCAATCACTTCGAGCTAAGATTGAGTTCAGGTTGAACACGAATCGATGCTCGACTTTTAGTCCGTATGGTTATCTTCTTCCTAAAGATAAGCAAGTTATCTGCATTACATTTAATGTTAAGATTAAATTTAACGCTAAATTTCTGCATTTGATTTGAATAGTTTTAAGTATATTTCAATCTAATATAAAATCACTGTCGTATCTCATCGCAATTAAAGACATCTCTGACAGGATTTGGACGATCATGATTCTCTCCTCCTTACAATTGGTATTACAATTGTAGTTACGGTTTTTTTTACTTTAGCCCCTGAATAACATCGCAATCGCATTTGCATGTGAAAGATAATCGGGGTCTTATTGCTTTTATCAGGGTTTTTTCAGGGTAAATTGCGTGTCACATGTCACTAAAGTCTCATTTTTCAAATGTAATAAATAATGGCCTAGACTTTAGTAGGGTTTAACGTCAGCATAAAAGAATCGTGGTGACTTGTGAATGCCAGTATTTGAGATAAAAAAGAATTAAAGATCATCTTTGTTACGTTAGATAAATTGAGGTTTTTTTTAGATAAGTACAATTATATTCCATTCATGAAAGTAAAGTTTTTGGCAATGAGTTGCCCAACAACCAAGAACAACAACACAGAAAAAACAACATAAAAGAACCCGGAGTCCTCGACATTTAATACAACCTAAAAATGCCACCCAGGTTCAAGCAAAGTGATAATGTTGATGGATTAAAACAGACAAAAGAGTTTCATCCCAATGTCGTGTCAAAAGGAGATGGAAAGAGCAGTCAGTACATGAGGGCTTCATTTCCTGATGTATACATGGCCTTGTCTTGGATTCCATCGATATGTGTGCAACGATTAGTTTTAGATGGAGAGAGGTGTTTAGGGTTTGGTGGTTCTAGATGGACTGAATAGTTTCGTAATTACCCCAGAAACCTTCGATAATCATGAACTACAGTCAAGACCCTGAATAACCGCTCTATTTTACATGCATAACCTTTCGTCAGTTAGTCCATTAACTCATCCAGATGGCTGAGTTAATCTAACGAATCAATTGAAGGATATGGTTAGATCCTCAAGCGCATCACGGAAGCGTGATCGTCGTATCGGATACGACGAAGAACGACTAGTCGTACTAGTTGTTCTAGGCAGCGGAAATTAAAAAATTTTCTTGCGACGAAACCACATGATCCAAGAACACTTCTCGTATCGTTTCATCTAAACCACAACCAAGTATTAGGTTTACCTCTTGAAGCGTGGTTGCGATCAAGTCTCTAAACGAAGAGACCTCCTGTCTCAAGTCCGATCCGTAGGAGGAGACGCTTACGAGCACGGGGATGAACCGCGTGCTTCTCGCAATCCATGTTGATGATCCAAGCGGTGGATCTCCTGATCTCGACACACGAGATCCGAAGTCTTCTTCACGAGCAAGGCATGCCGAAGTAGACGGAGTTCCACGAGCAAAACATCGGGCAACATAACGATGATGCCGCGGCGATGGAGAGTCTCTCTAGGTCATCCATGGTGGACGGCCATGAGAGGGAGAGAAAGAGAAAGAAAGAGAGAGAGAGAGAGACTTGTTGTCTCACTTATGTGCCTAGAAGAGCAATGGGGTGCCTCTCCTTTTATAGGGTTTTGGGATCCATGGATCTCAATCCATGTGTCAACACAAATCCAATGGTCCACATTAATTTGTGTTTCTTTCAATGGCCATGATTTGTTGCTAAAAACACAACAACAATTAATTTAATAAAAATCAAATATATATTAAATATAATTTGATTTATATCAAATCAATCTCCATTGGAGAGATAGGAAAGGAGGCAAGCCTCCTTCCATAAGGAGGGTGGACGGCCACCACATTCCTTATGGAATTGTGGCCGTCCCCTCTCCTCATAAGGAAGGGAGCTTCCTTTTTCCTATTACATGAGATTACATTATCTCATGATTCTCTCCAATATTTGCAACAACATTTGTTGCAAATTATTTCACAAAAATAAATCCAATTTATTTTGTGAACATTGCAATCATGCCATTGGAAATTTGTGAATCATATTCACAACCCAAAACAAAATGTAAATTACATTTTCAATTCAATGTCCAATGTGAATCCAATTCACATTAACATTTAATTAACAAATGTAAATTACAAATAGCTCTCTCTTATATATTATAAATCACATGACTAATATGGATATTGCTATCCACATTATTCATATCCATGATAATTAAATCACATTTAATCATCTTGGATCTTTATTCTCTTGTTCTCAAATAATATGAATCACATTCACATTATTCACATCTTTGATAATCAAATCACATTTAATTATCTCAGATAACTCTCTTTATAATATGAATCAAATTCATATTACTCATGATAATTAAATCACATTTAATTATCCATTTTCTCAATGCTCGGATACATAAATCAACAATAGAATTATCCATGAACTCCTTCAAGGATAATGCGCTTTCTCCGCAGATACTTGGAGATAAAGACATGGCGATTGTATTGTTCCACGCATAGTGACATGGATATTGAGATCGTATCTCAAATCCAGATCGCGGGCCTCCCATAGATGCTTGATTAAATCAAGACCGTAAATCTAATCTTCTCATTGTATCTGAATCACATTCAGATCAATGTCCAACACTTGGACCAAGATCAGATCACTTCTCTAATGAGAGGAGTCACTAAAATCCAGACCCGTTTCATCACTCCCTAGGAATGGAAGCGTCATGGTTATACAATCGTTTATGATCACATCACCCTCAGGTATTCCCAATACCTGTACATCCTGCATACTGGAAGACTCAGACTAAACTTGAAGTATTGGATCAACTTTATACTGTCTACTTCATGGTTTTATCAGTAAGTTTCTCATTCGATCATTGGGAGTTGGTATCAATCATACACTTTCCAAAAGCGTATATCATACCTAGGTCTTGATCATATACTTTCCAAAAGTATATATCAAACCTAGAAATTCAGTCAAGCTTCCAAAGCGAGACGACCGTGCGCACGGAATTTGATTCTTCCCAATATCTCATGAGTGAGCTCATGTCTTCCGGTTCAGTAACTGAACCTGTATGATCCCTTTGAGAGATCGTATTACTCATATGCCCTTATATGCACACCAGCGCGCCGGTGTGTAGACCTTGATTAGGTCATCAACCTGTTGGTCTGCCAAATGTACATACTTAGACATATAGTAACACATCTGTCTCTGGTCAGAGGATGCGTGCCTATATCATGACAGCATACGATATAGGACTTTGGTTATCTCGATCTCGTTAAGTCAACTCTTTGACCTAACTAATCTGACACCTCCGAATCTCTATTCCTATGCAGAGGACCTGCATCAAGAGGTCGGTCAGATATCAGCCTTCAGAGATAAGGATTGCCATCTCCTACTCAGGCTAGAGATCATCTCTTAACAATCATCTGACGGTGCTTGATGAGTCCTCAATCTAACTCTTTAGATATTCATCCAAGCACCTGCCTCTATGATTCAATAGTTGAATCAACAGCTGTATGATCATCAAGATGGCCATGGTACATAACCCTAATTGTACTAAGGGACCTATTATGCAAATTATGTATTCTTCATTTCAGATTAAGGAGTGAATTGCAATAACATTTATTGCATAATGGCTCGCCGTGGGCTCGCATTTCCAACATCAATGAATCTAACGGTTGAGATTAATCCAACAAAAAAAAGAAGAGCAGGAGGTGAGTTCGAGCTGCTTGCGCGGGGCCCTGGTCTGGAGTGCGAGGGGGGAGGGGGTTGATGAATCCCAATTCATCACTCTCTATTCCTTTATTTTAGCTAGAAACCTGGGCAAAATACCATGTAAATATGTGTAAATATCACAAATTGTCAAAACACATGCATCTTGTAAATATGCATAATTAGCATGTTTTTGTGCCAAAATAAAGGAACAAAGAGACACAAGAAAAAGAGGGAAATATTTAAAATAAATATTGAGTGACCTAATCCCAAGGGAGGGCTCAACATGGGCCTGACCGCAAAAGAACCCAAGTAGAGAGAGATAAGGTCATTCATACATGTACATACCCCCATGTAAATAAATAAAATTTATTTTCCTCAAAATAAAAATAAAAAAGTGTTTCTTATATTTTGTACATATTTATAAAAATAAAACTAAAATAAAAATGAGAAAAACAAAATAAAAATATAAATAAATAAAACCTCTCTCATTAGTGTATATAGACCATGTATATAAAATAACATAACTATTTATTTTCTCCTTGTAAATAATTAATAAAAATCCCATAAAATTATCTCTATATTCCAGATTTCGTGGTATAAATAAATAAAATAAAAATCAGGAAAATAAAAATAAAATAAAAAGAAAAACAATAAAAATCATTTCCACTCTGTATATATACCATGTACATATGTATATACACATATTTATTTAGACCATGTAAATACATCATAAAAATAAAATAAAAATACCTTTTTATTCCAAATCTTATGTTGTAAATAAATAAAATATAAAATTGGACTAAATGTACAAAAATAAACAATTAAAAATAAAAAAAGTACATATATGTATATACCTATATACGTTATTTATTTTTCAAAAAAATAAATAAAAATCACTAAAAAATAATTTGAAAAATAATAAACATTTTTCATGTTTTGACCTTTTCGAAATAAAATAATTTAATATTTTAATTGAATTTCCAAATATTTAATAAATGATGAATTCTGATTGGTCAACAGGGGATTGTTGACCCCCGGACACCTCCCCCCTTGGACCATTTAGCGCGGATCATTCGCCCCGACCCGACTTCGCCTAATTTTCGTGAAATAATTCTATCTCCAAACCACCAAACCCCGGGCTCCGATTGAAGTATTGACATCCGTGATCCACGCCCGGTGATGATTCTAGGGATCCGTGCTTTGCCAAGCTCTGCCCGATTCCATCTTGCCGGACCCCTACCACTATTTAACATCTCCTCCGGCCGCAATTCACATCCATCTTTGGCTCCGCCCTTCCATCCCAGGACCTCCACTCTCATCCATAGAGTGACAGCTACCGATCGGAGTGTTGCAGTGAGGAGAAGGAGTCCTCAGCCACTGATCCGGCGACCTTCGTCGCCGTGCGCCGTCGCGAGGTGCGCCAAGCCTCGGACCCCGACGATTCCTTGAGGCCAAGATCCCCAGAGCTTCCTTAGCTCACCCCCAGTCGACCTCAGCCATCAGGTAGATCCGTTAGTCTTTCCTTCGTCGTCCATTTTCGATTCTCGCGTCTCAGCTCCGCCAGCTCCGCCAGCTCCGCCCTAGTGGTCGGAGCTCCGCCATCCCATCCTACCCGCACCAATACCATCTCCGACTCATTGTCACCCTTCTCTCACGATCTGATCACCTTGATACTGGATACCAGAGCCAGGATCGAGTTGGGCTCCTTCCGCCGCCTTCGCCGGAGCCTTCCCCCGCTCACCCACGTCGCTTCCCTTTCCCTTTTTGCAAATAACCCTCGCCGGAGTGCTCCTCCGAGCGAGACCTTTGTTTTGCAGGTGAATAAGAGCAGGTACCCCCCTTGGTTACGCTTTCAACCCTTCGCCGGAGCTCCTCCAGGTCGCTCTTCCCTTGTCGGAGGACTCGACCGTTGGAGGCTTCATCGGAGGTGACCACCCGACGCGGAGTGTCGTCGCGAGGAAGACCCACCCTTCCGATTGTTCATCGGCCTGCTGGATCATCTCTAGTGTGCCGGGGAACCTCGCCTGGGAGGTGTTCTTCCTCATCCTTTGCCTGCCGTTGGATCTCCACGCCTTTCCAGTTTGCATCTCCACCGTCCACGCTCTGCCATGTCAAACCGTTAGAACATGATCTAAAGGGCACGTTCCACCCACGTTCATCACGCGCCTCCACCGTTGGATGGTCCAGGCGGGTGCATCAGGTCTGCACATCAGAAGCAAACCTCGTCTCGACACCTGGCGCCTCACATGCTCCTTTACGCGCCTCGGCTGGGTAATTGCAACCGTACCCCTGCAGATTTTAGTAGTTATAATTTAGTCTATTAAATAAGTTTTTACACTTGGACATTTTACACATTGGATCTTGATGTTTACTTTATTTGCATTTTCATCCCTGCCTGTGTGAGACACGTGCTTCGTCACGTGGTATGTTGGACAATTTGCATGTTTAGGGCTGTAGTTATTGCTGTGTCATGAAATGAAATTTTGATTTCCATATTTGCAGTTATACTCCTGTGCGTGGTTTTATTCGACATGTGCTGAATATCTGGGGTTTTTGCGCTTTCTACCCTACAGTCTTCACATGTGTTATTATTAATCCCCTGGAAATACTTTTCTTTGCATTTAGGTCCCTGTGTACTATGTGCCTTGTTTTGATTGAATAAAATATCAAATTAAATCTAAATTAGGTGAAATTTGGACACGTGGCTCCTGCCACTGTGTAAAAATTTCACTAAATTTTTGGTACATTTTTTAGTCTTTTTGATATTTTTAAAAATTCAAAAACATTGATTTTTGGTAGTGTCTGACTTACAAAATCAAAGAAAAATATAAAAATTTGTTTAAAATTCTAAAAAAATAGGAGTAGTTAGCTTTAGTGTATTTTGATTTCTGTCCAATTTTTGTGCTTTTTGGATTTATAAAAACCTTAAAAATTTCAAAACTCTAAAAAAATCATAAAAATTCTAAAACATTCTCTAAAAATAAAAAAATTATAAACTCTTTTCCTGTAGCTTAGTTTTTAAATATATTTTTCATAAAATTGCCTCCAGACTTTTATAGATCAATTTTATATTTTAAATTGATTTTCAAATCTGGTTGCACAATAGCCTTTATTTTTCCTCTTTCGTGACTTTTATAAAATCATATAAAAATTGAAAAATTCTGAAAAATTCACCAAAAACACTTTAAAAACTAAAAAATAAAAATAATTTTATTTGAATTTTTGGATCATTTTTGTGTGCTTGAATAATTTGTTGAGATTGCTTGTTTTTACATTTTCTTATAAAACTAAAAATATAAAAACATTTAAAAATCATAAAAAAATCCGCCAAAAACATTTTCCCTTTATTTTCGATTTTTTTACTACTTCGTAGGTCGCAAGGCCATCACGTGCTCCCTGAGTTCGACCCTGGTCGCTATACCAGGTTAATAAAAATAGCAAGGACCGCTTTTTGATTTTGACTGATTTATCTCTATTTGGTGGTTCTACATTTTCTTGATCGACCGATTCTTCTCGATCTGGTCGCAACGACCCGAGTGATATTATCTTTACCTAGCCCAGATCTTGAGCGTTGGATTTTTCGGTCATCAGAATGGCGCCGTTATCGGGGAGCACAGCTTAGTAGTCGATTTCGATTTTTCCGTGGCTTTTCTTTTTCGTAGCTTTTTGTAGATATTTTTGTAGATATATTTTCTCTATTTTATTTGCACGTTTTTCTGGACTGACACTTTTGTTCTGTTTCTTGCGAGGGCCTGAGGACCAAGGTCCGAGGGAGCTTCTTCGAAAGCCAAAACAACCGCGGGAGTCGGAGGCAGCTTCCTTCTTCACGATGCCACAAGATAGCGTGAGGAGTAGAGCCGAAGTTCGGGAGCCACAGAATAGCCGCAAAATAACCGTATATTAGCTTAGCTTAGTTTATTTTTTTTTTCAGCAGATTTATTAAATTTGTAATAATACAGGGACATAGACTTGGACACTTGACATTTCGGTGTTTATTTCGCCGAGCACCGGTGTGCTCGGGGGACCTCACTGAGTTTTTCGCGGCTTTTCGTGGTTTTGACCGTTTATTTACTGCCATTTGATTTACGCGGTTTTCAACCATAGCTTAGGATTTTCATTGCTTTTGACGTAATTAATTAGGATCCAAACTCCTAAATTCGAATAATTTGATCTAATTAATTAAATCACAAAGAAAAAGTCGGCTTATTTGATCTCTAGTCCACGTGCCTTGAGGAGTCACATACAACGCGTATAGGATCTGTTGTGGCAGACACCGAGTGGCTCCCAAGATAGGACTCCGGACCTAGGCTTGAGTACCCGACTACTGTTCTCTCATGTAGAAATTGCTTTGTTTAGGGCCGGTTTTCGGCGTGCATCATATAGGTAGTTTATATTCAGTCTTTTATTTATGTGCGGATCACCCTGCATGTAGACTGATGGAGTCAGGTACGCATCTCTTACTCTGCATGCATCATTGAGTCCCGTGCATCGGCTTTTTTGTCTTCTCCCCATGTTTTGGACTTAAAATAATCAGGAGAACCGAAAAATTCATTAGGCGTTGTTTTATTTGAAAAATACTTAGAAAAAAGAAAAACTATAAAATTGGGGCTGCTAAACAAACTTGACCCTAAAGATTTTCACCTAAAAATCTGTCTTGGGGAGAGCAACCCCCCCTCATTGTCTGGTTTGATTACGCGAGAGAGTGACCCGCACACTAGGATAGAGCCACATCCGAGCCCCAATCAGACTACCGGCCTTTTATATGGGACAGTCTGGTTAGCGAATTGAATTCTTACCAGGTCACGTAACTGCTCTGATATCCTGACATGATCACCTAAATTAAATAGACAAGATAATTGACCGAACTCTTACGGTCTTCAGCTCAGCGTGGAGTAGGTGAAATCGAGGTTTGTATTGCTCATCTTGTTTATTTCCAGATCTCATCCGCCAGACTCGTCAGATCGAGATGATGGGCAGGAGGTCCCTTAGGCAGCCTCTGGCTACACCGCTTGACCGGACTCCAGCCCGTTCATCTAGGTTGGTTCACGAGAGCTCAAACCAGCTCTCCGAACCCCAGTTCGACTCCGCCCTGTTCCCCCATGACCACCCTTCTTCCTGTTCTGAGATGCTAGTGCCAGATGCGAGTCGACAAACAGATGATATTTCAACACATGAGTTTGGGTCTTTTGCCTTTGTAGAGACCATGACCAACAACAAGTTGCATATGGTCCGAGACCAAAGACGACCACATATGTTCTGGTCCAGGGTGCTATCAACACCACCATGCTATCCTCCCTTGAGATGATGCAGAGACAGATACAGGATCAGGGGGCTTTCATGGTGGAGATGAGGAGAGAGATGGAGCGGCTCCGAGAGCAGAGAGACCAGCTGTGAGACGAGGGACGGAGAGATCCTGAGCAGTCAGCAGCAACAGAGCTGCCGAGACCGATGCGAGAGTTGCACAATCCCGGATCGACTCAGACACACAGCTGGGTGGTACTTCCTGCGATCGTGGAGGACTTCAAGTTCCCCCCGAACACACTTCAGCTTCTCCCCCGCTTCCACGGGCTCACCACTGAGGAGCCCCATCTTCACCTCCAGGAGTTTCTGATGATCTGCAGCACCGTCCACGATCGAAAGGTAGACAAGGACACCATACGGATGATTGCCTTCCCCTTTTCACTGGCAGATAGAGCAGCCACCTGGCTGAAACATTTGGGGAAGTTCATTTACACCTGGGAGCAGCTCTGCACCGAGTACTTGCATAAGTACTATCCACTCAGGCGGACGATTGCAGCGAGGGCCCTGATTAGCAACTTCTCCATGCTCCCCAACGAGCAGTTTCACGAGGCATGGGAGAGGTTCAGAGAGCTGACTGACATATGCCCGCACCATGATATCACGAAGCGCATGGGTACCGCAGATGCTAGGACTGTTTGCAGATTTTTGAGGAAAAATATCATTTCATGGTTCGGGGTTCCTAGAGTGTTAATATCCGATGGGGGGACTCATTTCGTCAACGACAAGGTAAAGGCCCTTGCTAACGAGTTCAACATAGACCATCAAGTAGCCACTCCATACCATCCTCAGACGAATGGTCTTGCTGAAGTGTCGAACAAGGAGATCAAGACTATATTGCAGAAAGTCGTCTGCCCTGACCGAAAGGATTGGTCACAGCTTTTGGACTCAGTCTTGTGGGCATATCACACGTCTTTCAAGACTCCTTTGGGTACATCTCCCTTTCGCCTCGTTTATGGCAAGCCGTGCCATTTATCTGTTGAGCTGAGACATAGGTCACTTTGGGAAGTCACTGATATACTTTTAGATCCAGAGAGTGTAGGAGATCAGAGGAGGTTAGAGTTAGCATCCCTGGAGGAGCTTCGTGATACCGTTGTTTCAAACAGCCGACATTATAAGGAGAGAGTGAAGGAGTGGCATGATTCTCATATCAACCACAAGCTGTTTGAGCCAGGACAGAGAGTATGGTTGTTTGATGCTAGGCTTCGTCTATTTCTAGGGAATCTACAGAGAAAATGGAAGGGACCTTATCTGGTTAGAAAGGTGCATGACAATGGGAGTATTGATATATCTGAGTTGTCTTCTGATGCTACCTTTCGAGTGAACGGCCAGTGGCTCAAGCTATATCTAGATCATGAGCCGCAGGTCGTTGATGTTGCCCCTATTCACTTTGCGTGAGATGTGTTCTCTTGACTCACATCTATGGCATCTCATGCCTGATTTTCACTGTTCTTCCGACTTATATAGATCCAGTTGTCCATATCACTCTATTCTTTAGTCCCACATCCCTTTTCTCATCTTATGATTATGCTATACTTAGGGTGTACTTTACCCTAAGTATAGGGGGGATGTAGGACTCTTGGGTATTCTGTTGATTCTTTCTACCCTTGTTTTGCTTCCTATACTTAGGGATATTTCACCCTAGGTATAGGGGGGGGGTAGACTCTGTACATCCTTCTACTCGAATTTCCCTTCATGTACAGCCTGCTATACTTAGGATTACTTGATCCTAAGTATAGGGGGAAACACCGAGTCCTCTTCATTCTATTCTTTGATTCATCTTTGTATACACCATTCCATTTCACTTCCCTATACTAAGCACGAGTTATGTCTTCTTCATCGCTCTTGATCACTCTGAGGACATCGTTCGAGCTAAGTATAGGGGGGGTGTAAATATTTCATATATACTTTAGCCATAACTCGTACTTTGTATGAGTGTGTTAATAAATAAAAATGGCTAAAAATCCATAAATTTTTTTTAAGAAAATTTCCCTTGTAAATAAAATTCATCTTGCACATACCTATTTGTTTATAAATTTATTTTTGTACAAATGATTGTAAAATCTTTTTGTGTAAATAGCTTGTAAATATTTTCATATCAAAAATTATGTATATAGTACAAAATTTTTGTAAAATGTTTGAAAAACAAAAAGTTTGCAAAAACCTTGTGTAAATTTTTGTAAATATTTTGCAAAACTTCGCATTCACGCATACATCCATGTTTTCAAACATTTTTCAAAAATTTTGCACAATTGTAAGTATTTGTAAAATAACATCTTTGTAAATACATGCACAGTTTTTCTAGATCATAGTTGACATTTAAAATGGCCTGGAATTAAATTGACAAATGGAGCTTGGTTAAGACCTTAATCCACCTAATAATAAGAGGAACCTTATAGGGCTTAGGATTGAGACTTTTCAGGTCCATTGGGACTTAATTCTTTGAGTCCACTAGGCTATGAGCATATGTCATCTTGATGAGCCTAAGTAGAGCACTTAACAACACACGCATGGCTCTTAGAGACAATGGATTTACTTGCACCAGCACTTTACACATAGCTCTCCACGGATGAGGTGGTGAGGAGGCAGTTTCCTTTGGCTTGGGGTAGCATATGAGGGTAGTACTTCTAGGCGGAACCTCTCTTCTTCTTCTAGTGAAGGAAGTGCGTCTCAACTTGGTCTTGTGGTTATGAAGTCTAAAGACAGAAGCCGTGGGTTGCAATAAAGCTTCAAAAGAGGGATAGTCTACTGGCTCAAGAGGAAAAATTCCTTTTATATATGCTGCACCATGTAGATATGTTGTACAGATGCACATGAAAAAAATGTGCAAAAAGAAAAGAACTCCAAAAAAGTGGTGGCTCGGATTGAAAATTTAATAATCCCACCGGAGTGTATATAGTCAAATAAAGCAAAAGCTTATGGTATACATGTTCCAATCTCATGAAGCTTGCAGCGGGAGACTCAGCTACACTGGTTAGAGCTCCCAAGGATACATGACTACACTCATCATGGTCCATTCTCTTCTTCCCCCTCTTCTTGAGCCGGTTGCACTTGAACTTAGAAGGGAATACCCTGCTTCTCGAGGAAAGAGTTGCTAGACCGAGGCATTAGAGTTACCGAGTTGGGAGAGGTTGTTTCTTTGTTACTTCTTGAGGTGGGGAGCTACATATCACTTACACCGTACAAGGAAAGATTCATGGTCATTAGAGTTTGTGTATGTAGACTTGTTCTGATCTAGTTTATTGACGAGTCTTGACCATAGATAGGTGGAACTTAGAGGCTGTTAAGTTCTAAGCTTAAGTCCAAATAAGGTTCCGACAAATTAATAATCCAAAGGTCTGACCGAGCTCCATATTTCAATTTAATGAAGGAAAGTTTAATATTCAACCTCGATTTCTCCTCTTTTTCTTTTTCTTTCTCTTTTTCACTTCTTTTTCAAATAAGTGTTTGCTAAGGGACTAACAAAAGTAAAGTATAGGGGGGTGATGAATCCCAATTCATCACTCTTTATTCCTTTATTTTAGCTAAAAACCTGGGCAAAATACCATGTAAATATGTGTAAATATCATAAATTGCCAAAACACATGCATCTTGTAAATATGCATAATTAGCATGTTTTTGTGCCAAAATAAAGGAATAAAGAGACACAAGAAAAAGAGGGAAATATTTAGAATAAATATTGAGTGACCTAATCCCAAGGGAGGGCTCAACATGGGCCTGACCGCAAAAGAACCCAAGTAGAGAGAGATAAGGTTATTCATACATGTACATACCCCCATGTAAATAAATAAAATTTATTTTCCTTAAAATAAAAATCAAAATGTGTTTCTTATATTTTGTACATATTTATAAAAATAAAACTAAAATAAAAATGAGAAAAACAAAATAAAAATATAAATAAATAAAACCTCTCTCATTAGTGTATATAGACCATGTATATAAAATAACATACCTATTTATTTTCTCCTTGTAAATAATTAATAAAAATCCCATAAAATTATATCTATATTCTAGATTTCATGGTGTAAATAAATAAAACAAAAATCAGGAAAATAAAAATAAAATAAAAAACAATAGAAATCATTTCCTACTTTCTATATATACCATATACATATGTACATACTCTTATTTATTTAAACCATGTAAACACATCATAAAAATAAAATAAAAATACCTTTTTGTTCCAAATTTTATGTTGTAAATAAATAAAATATAAAATTGAAATAAATGTACAAAAATATACAATTAAAAATAAAAATAAAAAAGTACATGTATGTATATACCTATATATAATAATAATATAAGGAAAAAATGGGGCTGCCCCCTGGGAGCAGCCAACATGGCTGCCCCCGCCCCATTTTTCGGCATTTTTTTTATTTTTATTTTTGAAAAATAAAACCATGTATATTCATCCATATATCCCTCCTACATGCCATTCGAATTTCGTCAGAAACAGAGACTCCTACGGCCTCCATCTCGATGGTATCGATTTAAAAAAATCCTGTTACCGTTAAAAAATTACTGTCCGGATGGAGGCCGTAGGAGTCTCTGTTTCTGACGAAATTCGAATGGTATATAGGAGGGATATAGGGATGAATGTAAATGGTGTTATTTTTCAAAAAAAATAAAAAATTTTGCCCAAATAAGGCGGGGGCAACCATGTTGGCTGCCCCTAGGGTGCAGCCACATATGACCCATAATATAATGTAAATATGTTATTTATTTTTCCAAAAAATAAATAAAAATCACTAAAAAATAATTTGAAAAATAGTAAACATTTTTCATGTTTTGACTTTTTCGAAATAAAATCACTTAATAATTTTAATTGAATTCCCAAATATTTAATAAACGTTGAATTCTGATTGGTCCACGGGGGATTGTTGGCCCCCGGTCAACTCCCCCCCTTGGACCATTTAGCGCGGATCATTTGCCTCGACCACACTTCACCTAATTTTCGCGAAATAATCCGATCTCCAAACCACCAAACCCCGGGCTTCGATTGAAGTGTCAACATCCGTGATCCACGCCCGGTGATGATTCTAGGGATCCGTGCTTCGCCAAGCTCTGCCCGATTCCATCTTGCCGGACCCCTACCACTATTTAACATCTCCTCTGGCCGCATTCACATCCATCTTTGGCTCCGCCCTTCCATCCCAAGACCTCCACTCTCATCCCTAGAGTGACATCTACCGATCGGAGTGTTGCAGTGAAGAGAAGGAGTCCTCAGCCACTGATCCGGCAACCTTCGTCGCCGTGCGCCGCCGCGAGGTGCGTCAAGCCTCGGACCCCGACGATTCCTTGAGGCCAAGATCCCCAGAGCTTCCTTAGCTCACACCCAGTCGACCTCAGTCATCAGATAGATCCGTTAGTCTTTCCTTCGTCGTCCATTTTTTATTCTCGCGTCTCAGCTCCGCCAGCTCCGCCCTAGTGGCTGGAGCTCCGCCAGCCCATCCTACCTGTACCGATACCCACTCCAACTAATCCTCACCCTTCTCTCACGATCTGATCACCTTGATACTGGCTACCAGAGCCAGGATCGAGTTGGGCTCCTTCTGTCGCCTTCGCCAGAGCCTTCCCCCGCTCAACCACGTCGCTTCCCTTTACCTTTTTACGAATAACCCCCGCCGCAGTGCTCCTTCGAGCGAGACCTTTGTTTTGCAGGTGAATAAGTGCAGGTACCCCCCTTGGTTGCGCTTTCACCCCTTTGTCGGAGCTCCTCCAGGTCGCTCTTCCCTTGTCGAAGGACCCGACCGTTGGAGGCTTCATCGGATGTGACCACCCGATGCGGAGTGTCGTCGCGAGGAAGACCCACACTTCTGATTGTTCATCGGCCTACAGGATCATCTCCGGTGTGCCGGGGAGCCTCGCCTGAGAGGTGTTCTTCCTCATCCTTTGCCCGTCGTCGGATCTCCACGCCGCTCTAGTTTGCATCTCCACCATCCATGCTCTGCCATGTCAGACCGTTAGACCATGATCTAACGGGCACGTTCCACCCACGTTCGTCACGCGCCTCCACCATTGGATGGTCCAGGCAGGTGCACCAGGACCGCAAATCAGATGCCAACCTCGCCTCGACACCTGGCGCCTCACGTGCTCCATCATGTGCCTCGGCTGGGTAATTGCACCAGTACCCCTACAGATTTTAGTAGTTATAATTTAGTCTATTAAATAAGTTTTTATACTTGGACATTTTACACATTGGACCTTGATGTTTACTTTATTTTTATTTTCGTCCCTGCCTGTGTGAGACACGTGCTTCGTCACGTGGTATGTTGAACAATTTGCATGTTTAGGGCTATAGTTACTGCTATGTTATGAAATGAAATTTTGATTTCCATATTTGCAGTTATACCCCTGTGTGTGGTTTTATTCGACATGTGCTGAATATTTGGTGTTTTTGCGCTTTCTACCCTACAGTATTCGCACGTGTTATTATTAAGCCCTTGGAAATACTTTTCTTTGCATTTAGGTCCCTGTGTACTGTGTGCCTTGTTTTGATTGAATAAAATATCAAATTAAATCTAAATTAGGTGAAATTTGGATATGTGGCTCCTGCCACTGTGTAAAAATTTCCCTAAATTTTTGGTACATTTTTGAGGTTTTTGATATTTTTAAAAATTCAAAAACATTGATTTTTAGTACTGTCTGACTTAAAAAATCTAAGAAAAATATAAAAATTTGTTTAAAAATTCTAAAAAAATTAGGAGTAGTTAGTTTTAGTATATTTTGATTTCTATCCATTTTTTGTGCTTTTTGGATTTATAAAAACCTTAAAAATGCAAAACTCTAAAAAACTCATAAAATTATAAAAAATTCTATAAAAATCTAAAAATATAAACTCTTTTCTTGTAGCTTATTTTTTACATATATTTTTCATAAAAATTGCCTCCGAACTTTTATAGATCAATTTTATATTTTAAATTGATCTTTCAAGTCTGGATGCACAGTAACCTTTTTTTTCCTCTGTCGTGATTCTTATAAAATCATATACAAATTGAAAAATTCTGAAAAATTCACCAAAAACACTTAAAAACCTAAAAACATAAAAATAATTTTATTTGAATTTTTGGATCATTTTTGTGTGCTTGAATAATTTGTTGAGCTTGCTTGTTTTTACATTTTCTTATAAAACTGAAAATACAAAACATTTAAAAATCATAACAAAAATCCACTAAAAACATTTTCCCTTTATTTTCGATTTTTTTGACTACTTCGTAGGCCGCAAGGCCATCACGTGCTCCCTGAGTTCGACCCTAGTCGCTATACCGGGTTAATAAAAATAACAAGGACCGCTTTTCGATTTTGACTGATTTATCTATATTTGGTGGTTCTACATTTTCTTGATCGACCGATTCTGCTCGATCCGGGTCGCAACGACCCGAGTGATATTATGTTTACCTAGCCTGGATCTTGAGCGTTGGATTTTTCGGTCATTAGGGGTGAGCTTGCGGTGTGGCAGGGGGTGCCTGGAGCGTGGACGAGTGGGGGGTGCCTAGAACGCGGACGAGTAGGAGGGGACGGTCTAGACCTTGCTGGCGTGAGGGGCGGGGGGGGGGGCTAGGTGCTTGCCGGCTATTCATCATTCTTTATTCCTTTATTTTAGCTAGAAACTTTGGCAAAATGCCATGTAAATAGTTGCAAATACAATAATTTGTCAAAATGCATGCATGATGTAAATATTCAATATTAGCATGTTTTTGCACAAAAATAAAGGAATAAAGAAATAAAAAAGAGAGGGAAATATTTAGAATAAATATTGAGTGACCTAAACCCAAGGGAGGGCTCAGCATGGGCCTGACCGCAAAATAAAATAAGTAGAGAGAGATAGGGTAACTCAACATGGTGTAAATATCCCTCTTTGTGTAAATATTTTATTTTCTAAAATCAAAATATTTATGTGCTCCATTTATTTTGTATATATTCCCAAAAATAAAATAAAAATTGGAAAAATAAAAGAAAAATAAATATAAATAATTTCTCTCTCTTCTGTGTACATATACCATGTATATATGTAAGATTTATTTATTTTACCTTTGTAAATAATGAGTAAAAATCAAATAAAAATTATTTTGAATCCCATATTTTATGTTGAAAATAAATAAAATATAAAATAGGGATAAGCATACAAAAATAAATAATTTAAAATAAAAATAAAAAATACACATGTAGATATACCTGTATATAATAATAATATAATGTAAATACCTAACTTATTTTTCAAAAAAATAATAAAAATCATAAAAAAATAATTTGAAAAAAATAAACATTTTTCAGGTTGAAAATTTTTCAAAATAAAATCATTTATTATTTTAAAATGATTTTACAAGTAATAATTGAATAACGACTCCTGATTAGTCCACGGGGGATGTTGACCCCCGGTCAACTTCCCCCCAGGACCACATGCTAGAGTCAGGTACACATTACTTACTCTGCATGCATCATTGATTTTATCATGCATCGGCTTTTTCGTCTTCCCCCTGTTTTCGAACTGAAATAACTAGGAGAACCGAAAAATTCGTTAGGCGTTGATTGCTTGAAAAACATCTAAAAAGAAAAACTATAAAATTGGGACTGCTAAACACACTTGACCCTAAAAGACACCTCAGATAAAAATTTGTCTTGGGGAGAGCAACCCCCTCATTGTCTGGTTTGGATGAGCGAGAGAGCGACCCGCACACTAGGCTAGAGCCATATCCGAGCCCCGATCAGACTACCGACCTTTTATACGGGACAGTCTGGTAGGCGGATTGGATTCCCATCAGCTCGCGTAACTGCTCTGATATCCTGAGATTATCACCTAAATAAATTTGATAAGATAATTGACCGATCTCTTACGGTCTTCAGCTCAGTGTTGAGTAGGTAAACTTGGGGTTTATTTGCTCATCTTGTGTGTTTCCAGATTTCATCCACCCGACTCGCTAGATCAAGATGATGGGCAGAAGGTCTCTTAGGTAGCCTCTGGCTGCACTGCTTTTTATCACTCCAGCCCGTTCATCTATGTTGGTTCATGAGAGCCAAGACATGCTCTCTGAACCCGAGTTCGATTCCGCCATGTTCTCCCTTGACCACCCTTCTTCCAGTCCTGAGATATCAGTGCCAGATGCTAGACAGCAGACAGATGATTTATCGGCACCTGAGTTTGGGTCTTTTGCCTTTGTAGAGACCATGGCCAACAGTGAGGGAGCGCACCGAGGGTCAGAGGCCAAAGACGACTACTTACGTACTGGACCAGGGTGCGATCAACACCACCATGCTAACGTCCCTAGAGACTATGCAGCAACAGATAGGGGATCAGGGAGCTTTCATGGTGGAGATAAGGAGAGAGATGGAGAGGTTGAGGACAGCACGAGAGCAGTCGAGAGACGCGGGACGGAGAGACCCAGATCAGGCAGAGGAGCCAGTTCAGCCGGCCAAGCCGCCGAGACCGATGCGAGAGTTGCACAATCCCGAGTCGACACTGACACTCTGGTGAGTGGTACTTCCGACGATCATGGGAGACTTCAAGTTCCCCCCACTGACACTTCAGATCCTCCCCCACTTCCACGGGCTCGCCACCGAGGAGCTCCATCTACATCTCCAGGAGTTTGAGATGATCTACAGCACCGTCTACGATCGACAAGAGGACGAGGACACCATCAGGATGGTTGCCTTCCCCTTCTCCCTCGCCGACAGAGCAGCCAACTGGCTGAAGCATTTAGGGAGATTTGTATACACCTGGGAGCAGCTCCGCACCAAGTACTTGAACAAGTACTATCCACTGGGGCGGACCAATGCAGCGAGGGCCCTGATCAGCAACTTCTCCATCCTACCCAACGAGCAGTTCCACGAGACATGGGAGAGGTTCAGAGAGATTACCGATAGATGCCCACACCACGACATCACGAAGCCGAACCTAGTTCAGAGCTTCTTTTGTGTACTGACACCGGAGCTGTAGGGCTTGGTGAATGCTTCTTGTGGCGGTTCCTACTTCACCAAGTATGAGGATCAGATCTGGGCCATCTACGAGGAGATGGCCGAGAACTATACAGTGATGTCCCAGACCTGACTCTACACTCAGGGACACCCCCAGCCACAGACCGTGCGGTACCAAAGGATAGCACGGGTCGATGCCGGTCCTTCCACTTCGTTTGTGGTAGCTACACTGGCCGAGTCTACAGCCGCAGACATGGGCATCATCAGCGAGAAGCTGGACATGATCGAGCTGATTGAGAAGAAGCAGTGCCAGGGCATCATGCAGATGGATCAGATAGCACAGACGCTGAGTGACCTGAAGACACAACTCATGTGTCTCCAGGAGGCACAGACGGCTTTTCAGCCCTGTCTTCGGTCACGAGGAGATCCGAGTAGCAGTGGTAGCTCGTCCCAACACTCCACTCAGCCTAGACAGGTTCACCTTGTATAGGCGGAGTCGTACCAACAGCCACCGCAGTTCTACTAGTCACCACCATCCCAGGACACTCGGATGGTGGTCTACCAGCCGGATCACCCCCTGGCAGTACTCCCTCCACCCACCTACGAGCCGGAGCCGTTGATGGATGTCAACGGAATTTGGTACGACCGACCCCATTCCGGTATCCGACGAGACCATCTCAGATTCTGCTGGCCGGCCGGAGGAACCAGTTCCCAGCAGCAACCTCCAGTTCAAGGTGGCCAGTAAAGCCAGCAGCGTGAGAAGCACCAGTAGCCCCAGCCCCCAGTACCCTAGCAGCAGCAGTCATTCCAACACCAACAGTACAGTCCTCGTCCTTATCAGCAGGGACAACCTTGGAGGCGAGAGCAGCCTCAGCAACAGTATCATCAGCAGTACCCATCTCACCTGCACCAGCCGCAGTAGCCTCACTACCAGTGAGGCCACCAGTTAGGTTCTCATGGGCCGACCTATGAGAACCACACACTGGATGATCTAGCCCGCCTCATAACCGAGCAGCAGGCTACTTTTCGACAGGAGATGGATGAGTTCCACCAGGAGATGCGGGAGACTATGAGAGGGAAGGCTTCCATCCCTGCCCATATCGAGACGAACCTGAACAACCTCAAGAAGAATTCTGAGCAGGTAGAGTTCACTGAGATTACCACTCCTATTGCTTCACTTGGGGATATGTCTGCATACATGTTTGATTCTGATTTTGTTACACTTAGGAGTGGTAGGATGCCAGCAGGCGGTGCCTCGTCTGAGCGACCATCCCACGCCACTTCAGGAATGCCAGGCGAGGAGGAGCACGATACTGATGCTGCGAGAGATGATGACGGTGGTGCTGATGCCACCATGGATGTTGATCCCGCCGATGGTACTGAGGCCGTCGCTTCACCAGTTGGAGGAGGTGGTACTGACGCCACCATTGCAGTTGCTGAGCCAGTACTGATGTCGCTAGCCCAGATGCCGAGGGTGGTACTAGGGCCACCATTTCCAGTTATGCGAGTCCTGTTATTTTTCCTTCTGTACATGTATCTCAGGACATTTCTGCAAATAAAGGAAAGGATTTGTTGTTTTCGGATCCACATGTGTTGATTGATGATGTTTGTGTGGATTCTGCTGTTAATGAGCATGCAAGACCCTATCCTAGTCCTTCATCTGAGAAGGACCCTGTAGTCCCCTTTCCTAGAGCACTCCATCTGGATAAGGGGCAGAAAAAATAAAACCAAAAAAAGAACCAGCAGATAGAGTTCATCCAGCAGATGATAGATAGATTCCACATACAACTGACTCTACAGGAGGCCTTGGAGCACATACCTCTACTCCAAAGATCACTCAGAGACAGGACCACAGTTAGGAGGAAGAGTTGGAACCATCAGTCAGAGATCCATGTGCTTACTCGTGCCACTTGTTTGGCGATTCAGAACCGTCTGCCAGCTAAGAGGCCAAATGCAGGAGCCCCATATGTCAAATGCCACATCCATGAGCAGAGGTTCGACCGCACTCTATTAGACATCGACTCCTCGATTAACCTACTTCCGGCCGCCCTTCTCGACCGCTTTGAGTTGGGCCCTCTCCAATAGAGCAGGACGGCCCTTCAGTTTGCTGATCAATCTGTCAAGAGGCCGAAGGGGTTGCTGAAAGACGTTGTCGTCACGATTCAGGGCTTGAAATTCCCCATGGACTTCGTCGTGTTGGACATGGAGATCCCTGAATCCATGACCGATACCCCCATCATTTTAGGACGCCCATTCTTGTCCACAGCCAAGGCAGTATCCGACCATGATAGTGGGAAGGTATACTTTCGCGTCGAGGGTGAGAGTACACAAATAGAGAAGGTCGAGGAGACTAGAGCCATAGATTCAACTTGCTCAGAACCGACTTCCGATTCAGAGCAGATGACAGAGGCAGGGCGAGACATCCACCAGGGCTATGATTTTGTGATTACAGATGACGAGGCAGTTTGGGCAGACCAAGTCGCACATGCCATCCTCTCACCTTCAGAGTTTGCTGATGTAGAGACGCCAGCAAAGGAGAGCTTAGAGAGCGCATTCCTTGTCCAGGATACATCTCAGGAAGCAGACCCGGTTCCCAACCGCGAAATAGATTTTTGCGATTCTGATACAGATACCTTGGAGTCAGACGTTGATTTGGCAGAGTTCGATGATTTGATACCATATCTGACTTCCACTGAGCCTACACCTAGGGAAGAGGTTGATTTCGTGCAGAGCAGAGACAGTCCAGCAGAGCATCCTTCTCCATATTCAGATTGTGAGTGAGAGTTCTCATTCTCCCACGCAGATTTGGCAGCATTCACTCAGACTTTTTAGAGGCCAGATCTGCCAGCACCTGCTTGTCCGGAGCTGAAGCCTCTACCGTCGTCGCTGAAGTATAGTCCTTGCGGGTGAGCATGAGATGTACCGAGTCATTATCTTCGCTGATTTGACTTGAGAGCAGGAATCCCGTCTGATGGGGGTTCTTGAAAAGAACCACAAGGCGATTGGATGGAGTGCAGCAAATCTCCAGGAGATAAGTCCGGCCCTGTTCTCCCACCATATTTATCTTGAGGAGGAGGCAAAGCCATCACGTGAGTTCTAGCGGTGACTGAACCCGAATCTTCGAGAGTTTGTCATGAAGGAGATCTCGAAATGGTGGAGCACCGGTTTTATCTACCCCATCTCCGACTCAAAGTGGGTCAGTCCATTGCATGTGGTGCACAAGAAGACGGGCATCACCACAATTGTCAGTGAGTCTGGAGAGGAGATCGCTACCTAGGTACCCACTTCTTGGCGGGTCTGTGTGGACTACAGACGATTTAACCAGGCCACCAAGAATGATCATTTCCCCCTGCCCTTTATTGATCAGATTATAGAGAGGTTGGAAGGGAAGAGCCATTATTGTTTCTTGGATGGGTACTCCGGATATAATCAGGTGGCCATCGTGCCCGAGGACCAGGACAAGACCACTTCTCCTGTCTCTTCGGGACATATGCTTTCAGACGCATGCCATTTGGATTGTGCAACGCTCCGACGACATTCCAGAGATGCATGCTATCCATCTTTTCGGACATGGTGGGGGAGTGCTTGGAGGTCATCATGGATGATTTTTCGGTCTACGATGATGGATTCGATTCTTCTCTTGACTGCCTAGACCGAGTCATTCAACGATGCATTGAGGTTCAACTTGTGTTGTCTTGGGAGAAGAGTCACGTCATGATGACTCAGGGTATGGTGCTTGGCCATATCATCTCCAACAGGGGCATGGAGGTTGATCCGGCCAAGATGGATGTCATTAGAAAACTCAATCCACCGTCCAACTTACGACCGTTACGGTCTTTTCTGGGGCACGTCGGTTTCTACAGGCGCTTCATTCATGATTTTAGTAGGATTACCCGACCGTTGACTGATCTGCTGATGAAAGACACCGAGTTCCTTATTGATGATAAGTGTCTATCGTCATTTGAGACTCTCAAGAGTCGTGTTGTAGAGGCTCCTGTTCTCCAGCTACCTGATTGATCTCTCCCATTCGAGATCATGACAGACGCCTCCGATTTTGCCGTGGGGGATGTGCTGGGACAAAGGAGGGATGGTGTCCCCTTTACTATTCACTACACTAGCCGTACATTGGATGCCGCCCAGTGGAACTATACAGTCACTGAGAAGGAGATGCTAGCCGTAGTTTTCACCCTAGATAAGTTCAGATCTTACATCATTGGATCTAGAGTGACCATCTATACTGAGCATACCGCCATCAGGTACCTCATGGCAAAGAAGGATGCCAAAGCCAGATTGACCAGATGGATTCTTCTACTCTAGGAGTTTGATATAGAGATTAAGGATAAGCCTAGAGTCAAGAATGTGGTGGCTGATCATCTCTCACGATTTGAGTATCTTGAGGATTCTGAGCAGATTGAGCCTATTTGTGAGACCTTCCCAGATGAGACGATCCTTGCTATCGCCTCTCTCCCATGGTATGCCGATATTGTGAACTATCTTGTCGCCAAGAAAGTTCCACAAGATTGGCCTAGGCAGAAACTTGAGACCTTTCTTACGAAGGCCAAGTTTTACCATTGAGAGGATCTCGTCCTTTATCATGAGGGAGGGGATAGTATCTGGCGTCGGTGCATTCCTCAGGAGGAGCACCACAACATACTTACTTACTGCCACAAGCTTGAGGCAGGAGGACATCACTCTGGGAGGAGAACGGCACAGAAAGTGCTCCAATCCGGCCTTTGGTGGCTTACTCTCTTCAAGGACTCTGATGAGTTCGTGAAGAGATGTACTGACTGTCAGAGGATGGGCACTTGTGGACAACGTGATATGATGCCGATGCAGCCCATACACTTCTGTGAGGTTTTTGACGTTTGGGGCATTGATTTCATGGTTCCATTCCCTAAGAGTCAGGGATTCGAGTACATTCTGTTGGCTGTGGATTATGTGAGTCATTGGGTTGAGGCCATCCCCGCCCCGAACCGCTGATGTTAGGATTGTTTGCAGATTTTTGAGGAAGAATATTATTTCACGATTCGGGGTACCTCGAGTGTTGATATCTGACGGGGGGTCTCATTTCGTCAAGGACAAGGTAAAGGCCCTTGCTAGCGAGTTCAGCATAGACCATCGAGTAGCCACTCAATACCACCCTCAGACGAATGGTCTTGATGAAGTGTCGAACTGGGAGATCAAGACTATATTGCAGAAAGCCATCGGCCTTGACTGAAAGGATTGATCACAACTTTTGGACTCGGTCTTGTGGGCACATGGGACGTCTTTCAAGACTCCTTTGGGCACATCTCCCTTTCACCTCGTTTATGGCAAGCCCTTCCATTTACCTGTTGAGCTGAGACATAGGTCACTTTGGGTTGTCAGTGATATACTTTTGGATCCAGAGAGTGTAAGAGATCAGAGGAAGGTAGAGTTAGTAGCCCTGGAGGAGCATCATGATACTGCCTTTTCAAACAGCCTACTTTATAAAGAGAGAGTGAAAGAGTTGCATGATTCTCATATCAGCCACAAGCAGTTTGAGCTAGGAAAGAGAGTATGGTTGTTTGATGCTAGGCTTCATTTATTTCCAGGGAAGCTACAGAGCAAATGGAAGGGACCCTATTTGGTTAGAAAGGTACATGACAATGGGAGTATTGATATATCTGAGTTGTCTTCTGATGTTACCTTTCGTGTTAACGGCCAGCGGCTCAATCCATATCTAGATCATGAGCCGTGGGTCGTTGACATTGCCCCGATTCACTTTGTGCGAGATGTGGTCTCTTGACTCACATCTATTGCATCTCATGCCTGATTATCACTATTCTTCTGACTTTTATAGATCCAGTTGTCCATATCACTCTATTCTTTAGTCCCACACCACTTTTCTCATCTTATGATTATGCTATACTTAGGGTGTACTTTACCTAAGTATAGGGGGGGGGGGTGTAGGACTCTCGGGTATTCTATTCATTCTTTCTACCTCTGTTTTGCTGCCTATACTTCGGAATATTTTACCCTATGTATGGGGGGGGGTAGACCCTGTACATCCGTCCACTGAGATTTCCCTTCATGTACAACTTACTATACTTAGGATTACTTGATCCTAAGTATAGGGGAAAAACCGAGTCCTCTTCATGTGATTCTGTGATTCACCTTTGTATATACCATTCCTTTTCACTTCCCTATACTAACCGCGAGTTAAGTATTGTCTTCTTCATCGCTCTCGATCACTCTGAGGGCATCGTTCGAGCTAAGTATAGGGGGGTGTCGTATATATTTCATATATACTTTAGCCATAACTCATACTTTGTGTGAGTGTGTTAATAAATAAAATGGCTAAAAATCCATAAAAATTTAAAATTTCCCTTGTACATAAAATTCTTCTTGCCCATACCTATTTATTTATAAAAATTATTTTTGTAAAAATGATTGTAAAAATGATTTGTGTAAATAGCTTCTACATATTTTCATATCAAAATTATGTATATAGTACAAAATTTTTGTAAAATTTTTTGGAAAACAAAAATTTTGCAAAAACCTTGTGTAAATTTTTGTAAATATTTTGCAAAACTTTGCATTAATGCATACATCCATGTTTTCAAACATTTATCAAAAATTTTGCACATGTGTGTAAAGATTTATAAAATTGCATCTTTGTAAATACTTGCACAAGTTTTTCTAAGTCATAGTTGACATTTAAACTGGCCTGGAATTAAATTGACAAATGGAGCTTGGTTAAGACCTTAATCCACCAAATTATAAGAGGAACCTTATAGGGCTTAGGATTGAGACTTTTCAGGTCCATTGGGACTTAATTCTTTGAGTCCACTAGGCTGTGAGCATATGTCATCTTGATGAGCCTAAGTAGAGCACTTAACAACACACGCATGACTCTTAGAGACAATGAATTTACTTGCACTAGCACTTTACACATAGCTCTCCACGGATGAGGTGGTGAGGAGGCAGTTTCCTTTGGCTTGGGGTAGCATATGAGGGTAGTACTTCTAGGCGGAACCTCTCTTCTTCTTATAGTGAAGGAAGTGTGCCTCAACTTGGTCTGGTGGTTATGAAGTCTAAAGACGGGAGTTATGGGTTGCAATAAAGCTTCAAAAGAGGGATAGTCTTCTGGCTCAAGAGGAAAAACTCCTTATGTATATATGCTGCACCATGTAGATATGTTGTACATATGCACATGAAAAAAACAAAAAAAAGTGCAAAAAGAAAAACTCCAAAAAAGTGGTGGGTCGGATTGAAAATTTAATAATCCCACCGGAGTGTATATAGTCAAATAAAGCAAAGATTATGTTACTCATGACCATCTCATGAAGCTTGCAGCAGGAGACTCAGCTACACTGGTTAGAGCTCCCAAGGATACATGGCTACACTGGTTATAGTCCATTCTCTTCTTCCCCCTCTTCTTGAGCCGGTTGCACTTGAACTTAGAAGGGAATACCCTGCTTGTCGAGGAAAGAATTGTTAGACTGAGGCACTAGAGTTACCAGGTTGAGGGAGGTTGTTTCTTTATTACTTCTGAGGTGGGGAGCTACATATCACTTGCACAGTACAAGGAAAGATTCATGGTCATTAGAGTTTGTGTATGTATATTTTGTTCTGATCTGGTTTATTGAGGAGTCTTGACCATAGATTAGTGGAACTTAGAGGCTGTTAAGTTTTAAGCTTGAGTACAAATAAGGTTCCGACAAATGAATAATCCAAAGGTCTGACTGAGCTCCATATTTCAATTCAATGAAGGAAAGTTTAATAATCAACCTTGATTTCTCCTCTTTTTCTTTTTGTTTTTCTTCTGCACTTCTTTTTCAAATAAGTGTTTGCTAAGGGACTAGCAAAAGTAAACTATAGGGGGTGATTAATCCCCATTTATCACTCTTTATTCCTTTATTTTAGCTAGAAACGTTGGAAAATGCCATGTAAATAGTTGTAAATACAATAATTTGTCAAAATGCATGCTAAAAATAAAGGAATAAAGAAATAAAGAAAAAGAGGGAAATATTCAGAATAAATATTGAGTGACCTAAACCCAAGGGAGGGCTCGGCATGGGCCTGACCGCAAAATAAAATAAGTAGAGAGAGATATGGTAACTCAACATGGTGTAAATACCCCTCTTTGTGTAAATATTTTATTTTCTAAAATCAAAATATTTATGTGCTCCCTTTATTTTGTATATATTCCCAAAAAAATAAAAATGAGAAAAATAAAATAAAAATAAAAATAAATAATTTCTCTCTCTTCAGTTTACATATACCATGTATATATATAAGATGTATTTATTTTACCTTTGTAAATAATGAGTAAAAATCAAATAAAAATTATTTTGAATCCCATATTTTATGTTGAAAATAAATAAAATATAAAATAGGGGTAAATGTACAAAAATAAATAATTAGAAATAAAAATAAAAAATACACATGTAAATATACATGTATATAATAATAATATAATGTAAATACCTAATTTAGTTTTCAAATAAATAATTAAAAATCATAAAAAAATAATTTGAAAATAAATAAACATTTTTCACATTGAAAAAATTTCAAAATAAAATCATTTATTATTTGAAAATGAATTTACAAATAATAATTGAATAACGGCTCCTGATTGGTGCACGAGGGATGTTGACCCCCGGTCAACTTTCCCCCCAGGACCACATGCTCCGCGAACCTGATCACCGACCTGACTTCACTCATTTTTTCTGACATGATCCTCTTCCCATTTTCCCAAACCCCGGGCCCCGATTGCAACTCCCACATCCATGATTCACGCCCGGGCATCTTCTTAGGGATCCGTGCATCGATCTACATTCTCCACTCCCATCTTATCGGACTTGCACCTGTATATAATCTCCCTCCAGCCACATTCCTCCGCATCTTTAGCCATTCCCTTCGGTTCCCAGGACCTCCCTTCCTCCTCCTTGAGTGACAGCAAGCGAGAGGGGTCGATTGCATTGAGGACCAAGGTCGGTAGCCTGCGCTCCGCCACCGACGAGCTCAAGCCTCTAGAGGCGTCGCTCCATTGAGGCAAGGACCCCAGGAGACGTAGCATCTCCCCCATAGACGCTCTCGATCATCAGGTAGCTTCGACATCCCATAGATTAGCTTCCATTTCTGAATTTGTATTTTGCACCGCCGGCCTTCGTCGGCCATTTCGCTCCACTCCGATCGACCGTTCCCGCTTCCAATTACATCATCACCTTAGCGAGACCTCTCCTCACCTTCAACACCACTATGATCATCCTGACTCGCCTCGGAGTAGGACCACCGCTCTCCTCCACCGTCGCCTCGCCGGAGAGCGCCGCCCCGCCCCATACAATCACCCATTCCACCCGTAACCGAGTCGAGGCACTTTTCCCTCGACCCAACGTTTTTCCTGTGTAGGTTTGTAGGTCAAAGGACCCCATCTGGGGGTTCAACGGGTTCAGGCACAGGAGCTCCAAGCCTTCATCGTCGCCAGAGCGTCTCCGATATCTCCGGCAACATCTGAGCTACCCAGCCGCTACAGAACTTTGTCAGGAGCATTTCGCCCAATCTAGCAGCATCCGAGGAGCCATCCACCGCGTGTATTTGGCCGGCGAAACTTGCCGGTGAACTATTCTTGGAGGACCTTCTCCGGCCGTCAGATCGAGCCCTCACGCCAGATTCGATCACATCCATCCATCTGAGGGTTGCGCCTGACCATTGGATCCAGCTGAGGATCTGATCCAGACCGCACGTCATCGAAAAGGAGCCCACGCGTCTCAGTCGTTAGATCTTACACGTGGCTCTCCTCCAGCCGTGGATCATAATAACAGGGTAATTTTCACTTAGGTCCCTGTCCTTTTTGCTTTATAGTTTAGTCCTGTAAATGCTTTAGTGCGTTGTTTTTAATTATGATAAATTGCATGTAGGACCCTAGTGTTTTTAGATATTGCATTTTAGTCCATGTATATGTGGTGCACGTGCTCATACACGTGATCTGTGGAACTTTTGCATTGTTGATCCTATCGTTCTGAGTTGTTACTGATTGCATCTTTTTAAATAAGAATTTCATAAATGCCCTTGTTTTTGTGATTCACGTGCGCAACTCGTGCACCTCTGGGCTTTTTGCAACATCGGCCTCAAAGTTTTAACGCGTGTTATATGTTTGGCCCTGGAACTCAATTTCTTTGCACTTAGGTCCCTTTGTGGTGTGTGTTTTGTATTGGTTAAATAAAATATCAAATAAACTCCAAATCAAGTGAAATTTGGACATGTGGCTCCTGCTGCTGTGTAAAAATTTCAGTAATTTCTTGGGGACATTTTGAGTTGTTTTGATATTTTTAAAAATTCAAAACCACACATTTTTGTTACTGTCTGAATTAGAAAATCAACTAAAAATATAAAAATTTGTCTAAAAATTACAAACAAATTAGGGTGTGTTTGTTTGGTTGTGTTTAAGTTTGTTTCCAATTTTTGTGCCATTTGGATCTATAAAACCCCTAAAAATCACAAAACCCAAAAACTCTTTTAAAAAATCCGAAAAAATCTAAAAATTCAAAAAATGCAATTTCAATTTCTGTAGTTTAGTTTTTGTATCCTCTTTTCATAAAAATTACCATCATATTTTTATAGCTAATTAGTTATTTTTAATTAGCCTTTCAAATCTGACTGCACATACTTTCACTGTTTTTCCCTTTCTCAATTTTTATAAAATCAACTAAAAATTATAAAATTCCCAACAAATTACCAAAAATACTTAAAAATATAAAAAACACAAAAACAATTTTATTTGAATTTTTTGAACCTTCTTGAGTATTTAATAAATTGTTGGATTTGGTTCCTTTATTCCTTCTTCTTATATTTCACTTATAATTAAAATCCCAAAAAATTAAAAAATATAAAACCCACCAAAAATAATTTATTCATTTTTTATCTCTCGACTACTTCGTAGGCTCTTTTGAGCCAATCCGTGCTCCTTGAGTTCGACCCTGGTTGCTATACCAGGTTAAATAAATAGCGAAGACTGATTTGCGAGATCCGGGTCGCAATAATCTTTGATTGATTTTATCCCCACTCGGGTCTCGTGGGATTTACCGCTCAACACCGGCACGCGGGGGGTGGGGGAGCTTGGAGCTTGCCGGCAAGCGACGATGGAGTAGGGGGTTGTTGGTATGGACCTTGCGAACGCGGAGGGGGGGGGGTGTCGGACCTTGCTAGCGGGGGGAGGGGGTGCCAGACCTCCGAGTTGCTAGGCTTCGCTTTCACCCAGAGGGTGGATGAGATCGGGGAGATGCCCAATGAGGTCGCCAAGGGGAGGGTGGAGCTTAATTTGAATGAGGTCGCCGGTGGAAGCTAGGTTGACGATGCATGTGATGCAAAAAAATATGAGCCTTTGATCGGAGGGCGGGTTTCGGTAGTCATGATGGGAGGGAGGAGATGTTGGGGCTGCTCTTGTCGAGTCAATTCAGAAGGAGGGATCTAGATGTTATCCCTGTTGTGGGTATGTGTGGGATTGGGAAGCCCACTCTCGCTCGGCGTGTTTTCGAGTTGAGGATTTGGGTCTCTGTCTCCTGGGACTTCGATGCGAGGAAGCTGATGAAGGCGATCATTGAATGTGCCAGCGGTGATAGATACCTGCTTTTGGGTGTCGAGGCGATGCAATGCCATCTTCGTCAAGTTTTGAGCGGGAAGAGGTATTTGCTCGTGTTGGATGATGTTCGAGATGAGAATTGTGTCGATTGGCAGTTGATGGACACGACTCTTCTCTATGGGGTAAAAGGGAGCAAGGTTCTGGTGACCACTTCGAGTGAGAGTGTCGCACATGTTGTGCGGAGCAGAACTGCATACCATCTGAAAAGTTTGCCCTTCGAATATTGTTGGTCGTTGTTTGGTTTCTATGCATTTGGGAATGGTGTTCAATGCCACATTTTAATTTGGCGATGGTAGGCAAGGCACTGGTGAAGAAGTGCAAAGGTTTGCCATTGGTGGTGAAGGCCCTTGGGAGGCTTTTGCACACCGAAAACAACGAGTGCAAATGGAGAAACTTATTGAAAAGTCAAATATGGAAAATGTCTACAAATAAGAACGTTTCATATCCTTGGGGGTGTCGGACCTCGCCAGCAGGGAGAGGGGGTGCTGGACCTCGCGAGGGGGGCAGAGGTGTGGGGCGGAGCCGGGGGGCATAATTTTGTTTGATCTAAAGAATGGTATCCTGTTATAAATATTATGGGTTTCGAAGGGCAAAATGCTCAATATATAACTTTTTCCATCAAAGTTAACGGAGAATCAAGATGGTACCTGACACAGGGTTATGCCATGTAATACGCATTACTCGAGGTTCTGGATGTAATTCATGATTATCGAGGGTTTCTGGAGTAATTACGAAACTACTCAGGGTTATGGGTGTAAATATCATTTTATTATTTTGATTAAATATGGGCATTTCATTCATCAAAAGATTACCCATGAATTTTGATGTATAGAGTATCGTAATTACCCATAAAAAGTCCAAGGAGCCTCGACAACTAGTACAACCGACGAATACTCAATGGAACCAAAAAGGTAGAAAGTTTATTCAGGATAATAAACAGAAAAAAGTATAGAAAAGCCATAGTAATTGGTAAAGTTCTAGTTCTTTAGGAGGATGGCTTTACTTCTTTGAATTTTTGGGTGCTAGTTGATGCATTACGCGCGAATACGGGCTAAAGGGACTAGTTCTGTCTTTCTTGCATAAAATATTATGAGTGATTTTAAAGACTAAGATTAAGGATTATAGATTTATGGACATGTTTATTCATTCAACATTGACATGTCATTCCTTTTTTTTGAGAAGAAAGAGGGTGAAATCCCGAGCTGGGATTCACTGCCAAAAACTATTCATTATATTAATTGATAAGAAGATACATTACCTTGAGGACCAGAAATGATAAAGGGAAAGATAACTTGTTATTGACATGTCATTCCTAACAAGGTTGAAATGACAATTGTTGCGAAGATCAATCTCACATAAAACTACAATTAACCTATGATATGATAAATGCATCAATAAACGTGAATGTGAGTTAAACTTTATTATAACTTTACAATGGATGAATATAGGTGTATGTATAGAGTGTCAAACATAGGGAGCGAACTATATACATTGAGATATTAACAATTAATTTATTGCCAATTAATCCTAATTTATTATTACTTTCTTTTTACCTTTTTCTTTTTTGTTTTTTCTAGATTTTTATTTTATATTTCATTTTCATGGATATTTAAACGTTTTGTTTTTTATAGTTTTTTTTGTATTTTCTTTTAAATTTTGCTAAATTTCAATTTCTTTTTATTCTAACAATACATAGATGGAAGGAAGAAGCTAATTTCAATCTTGAGATTTTGACATCCATTTTCTTTCTTAGAAGTTCTAGTCAAATTCTCAAGTCTTAGACCCAAAGCAGAGAAGAGACCCATGGCTTCAAACAACACACATTTGATAGGCCTCCCTCTTTTGTGAAATAGGGAATGACTTGAATATATGGTCAATCAAATAAGAGATGGTAGATAAACTAAAATGGAAAGGATCCTATTTTCACAGTTTTCACCTTGTGAGACTGCCCCAAATAGATATTATAAGATGATATATATGTAATGATATTATAAATAATATAAGTAACATATTGGATATATTTAAATAGATAAAAAATACTCAAAATACATCAAATCAATTATTTTTGTGATTTTTAGATTTTTCTTTATTTTTAGTAATTTTTGTAGAACTTTTTACTTGTTTTTAGGTATTTCAAAAGTAATAAATATAGCAAAATATTGAACTAAATAATTATTCAAGTTTGTTTTGAGTGTAATAAATATAAAGATTTCAAAATTTCACTCAAACTAATTTTAATATTATAATAAAGAAAATTTAGAGATGTGAAAATATTTTTCTATTTTTAAATAATTTTTGCTATTTCTATAAGATTTTTAGGGTTTTGGTTTTGTATTTTTGAGATATTTGGAAGTGTTGTAAAATCAGATAAAAGCTATCTAATATATTTTTTATGAATTTTGGGGTGAATATTTCATTTTTTAGGATTTTTCTAAATGAAAATATGCATGTTTTAATATTATTATAAATAAAAAATAATTGAAAATACCGTAATACAAAAAATGTGTTGAAGTATAAGTTCATGCACTTAAATGAAATTTCCAATGACTTTTGGAATAAATGATGAAATAAAATAAAAAATACAAACAAGTTAAAAATAAGTAGCACATATTCTATTTTACAAATATACAAAACTAAGCATGCAACGAGGAACAATAAAACCCAATGATAGGGGTATATCAGTAAGAAATCCAATTAAATAAGAATTAATTTGAACTTGTAGGGGTCTTTTAGCGATTAAAACAAACATAGCATGCATTCAAAAACATTTTAATCGAATTCAAGATTAATCATGCAATTTCTTTAATTAATTTAACACTAAATAATGGCTAACAAGGACCAAATTGCAATTTACTAAAAGCATACACGTATTTCATAATATCTCTTGGAAATGTATTGTACATACTACAATTTCACCACAAAAGCACCTCACATGGGGAGCCACGTGAGGCACACAAAACATGACTAAAATGCAATTAGATGAAAGCTTAGGCCATTTTAAGCAAAAGACCCATAAAATATAACAAAGTAGATGAAAGATTAAAAACTAAGTATAAATACAAAAAATACAGAGGGGTGAGTCGCAAAATACCCCATTCAGTGTGCACGGGCAGACAACTAGATGAACTTCACTTATACAATGAATGACTTTGATTGGTTGATATAGATTCACTATGCTCTGACATGATCTGACGGTGGAGGTGCAGCAAAGAAGGGATGAGTTTATGCTATTCATTACGCCAACAAAATGCTCTATAAAGCACAAAGAAATTATACAATCATAGAGAAAGAGTTGCTGGTGGTATTATTCTCTTTATTTAACATGAATTTTTATGGTTTTTAATTATTAAGAGAAAATATAAAGTTATTCATAAGTGTCATCATAATTTAAAGAAAGTTTTAATAAAAATTATTTTATTTGTATTCAAAAGCCAACAAATAAAGAGGAATGTAATCAATAGAATAATAAATTGCTATTTATTTACCTATATAGAGTACATGATTGAACTTAGGGGGGCTACAATAATCCCAAGGGTCATTTAAATCAAGGAACACCCAATGAAAAAAAAGAGGAATACCTAAATTCAAATTCTTGGGTTTTCTATGGAATTTTTAGCTTTATATTTTTTGTATTTCTATTTTTTTTATAATTTTTCATGCTTTTATTTTTTTATGATTTTGAACTTTCCAAATGTTTTATATTTTTATTTTTTAAAACAACTAATAATAATAATATACACAAAAGTAAAGAAATGACTCTTTTTGTATTTTAAGATAAGGTAAAAATATACATAAAATTCAAGTAAAAATATTTTGGGATTTTGGGTGTTTTTATACTGTTTATGTGATTTTTAGAGATCTTTTTGGACTTTTTTAATAAAATGTGTAAAATAATTAAAAATATGAAAATTAAGAAAGAGATAATACAAATATAAAATAAAATAATGATCTTATGATTTTAAAATATAAAATAAAATCAAATATATGTAAAATATACAAAAAAGAATATTTTTCAAGGTTTTCAAAAAAGTATTTTATGTTTTTTGTGGATTTTATATGAATTTTTAGGTGTTTTAGTGTTTTGTATTATTTATAAGTAATATAAAGGTCAAATTTATATAGAAATTAAAACAAATCAAAGTAAACAACACAAAATTTTAAAAATTTTCAAGCATCGGTAATTTTTATTAATTTATATTGCAGACAATTAGAAAATAAGGTAATTTTGATTTATTGAAAATAATAAAACTAATTAAAATTTTAAAATAATCCTTGCTAATAAAAGATCTTAATAGGTGCTAATAATGATTTTTAGGGAATTTTAGCAGGTGATATACTATTTTCTAATATCTGTTAACATGAAAAATTTAAAACTGACGTAGTAGGGTATTTATGCAAAGAGAAATTATGTAATTGACCTATCAGATAAAAAAATAAAAATTCAAGGGTATAACTTGCATTTTTCACAAATGAGACGTATGCCGACACATGCGAGATATACCGTCACAAACCTCGAGGGAAATATTTTAATTCTAAGGATCGAAACATAACAGAAAAGTACGAAATATAACTTGCAATTTCATCATAAATAAAATGTTATTAATTCTATATGTAATAAATTGTAATTAAAATAAACGCAAGGATCAAAACACAATTATTCAAACATTCACATGATGACACGCATCCACACAAGAGTTATTTACAAAATAAGAAAAATACAGGGGCTCAAGTGCAAGATTTTCACTAGTCCACATGGCTGAAATGGAGGGTGGAGATGCGACTCTTTATCTTGATCAAACGACACATCTTTGGGTGTACATGGACAACACGATATGAATCTCGAAATGAAGTTCTTCATATGACAACAGAAAGAAGCTCTGGAAGAACACTCTTGAAGGTCTAGCAAGGTGAGTTTAGATCAGCTATATCTCGACCGATCTCCACTTGAATCACCTTCTGAAGGCTCATGCTCACTCTTGTAGCTCTCTTCTATCGTCTAGATGAATCAATGAGACTCGACGGTATCCGATCCTCTTCCTGTATGCTCAGGTGGTCTGAATGTGTAACTTGAGTCCCAACTCCTGAGTCAAAGATACAGAAGTGTCATGCGACCCTGCAATTTATTCCCTTGCTCAGATACGTAGCTTTGGCAAACGTTATTAGGAAGAAAAGAAGAAAAAATGATGGTGGATGGAGACTCCGGTGAGGGATGGTCGGAATAGGAGTCGAACTCTAGATCTGATGTGATCTAGAAGGAATTAGATACACTAAAAAGTGAAGAAGGGCCGGGCGAGTGTGTGAGAGTGATCTAATTGAAGTGAAGATGATCGGAATACCTCCGATTACGAAGATTGGAGGAAGATGGTGAATAATCTGGTCTAGCTAATGAAAATAAATCCAAAACAAAATTGAATGTGGAATTAAACTAACATTACCTAATGATACCTACGGTAATCAGAAAATATTTATGGCCCCGATCAACATGGTAAGGCAGAGAAGCGTAGATGCCACGATAGAGATCCAGTGGCATGGGCCGGATCATGATATCTGATGATTTCTTTGTTCTTCGTGCTGTGGAGAAACTGCACTGTCACCACAGCTCTCTCCTACAGTCAACCTTAGGCAAAATTATCACCAAAATCGGATCATGAATCAAAAGAGGATCAGAGGGGGTGCTTACAACAGTAGCTCCCTGAGAAATTTGAAAAGAGGAGAGCATGTGAACCAAGGTGTCGAAAATCAAAAGTTATTAATCAAGCGATATAGAGGGATAATTGAGTAGCAAGATCCCTCAAGAAATTGGGATGAAAGGGTGAATGGATTGAAAGGGAAAAAGAAAGGAAAATGCTTCACCGAAGGACTTATTTGGGTAAGATAGATTGAGGGGAAGTTGACTTGGGTCCTCCAATCAGAAGTGGCAAAGGAAGACAAAAAATGCTAAACGATAAAAAGTAAAAATGTAATTAAACTAAAGTAAAAGTAGTAAATGAATTAAGATAAATAAATTATATAAATAATAATGTTAATAATTAAATAAATTTAATTTATGTGATTTTTAATAAAATAAATTAGTTCAACAATTAACTTAGAATAAATAATTACTCATATTCATAAGTATTTATACCTATGTACAACACAATGATTTTAATTAAATTATTTTTACAAAATATTATATAATTAAATATTTTATTTAATTACAACATTTTCTACGTATTTTAAATATAATTTTATTTTATTTTCGTGAAACAAATAATACGGTTAAATAAATAGGTATATATACAATATACATAATGGTATATATAATAAACAACGAATTTATTTTTTGTGATTTTTATTTTTGTAATTTTTATTTATTTGGATAAAATGCAATATTTTAAAGTATTTAAAAATAAAACATACATAATTATGTACATAAAATAAATAAAAATAGATTCGCACAATATATAGTATATATGCAGTATACAATACACTCCAAAAGCCACATTTTGCATCTTAACTCATATTTTAGTGATCACTTTCATTTTAAAGCTTATCTTATTTATAGTATAAAAAAAGTGACTTTCTTTATTTCTAGTTTTTATGGAGTAGATATGGGCCTGGGAAGTTTGGCTTTGTGGCTTTTTCAAAGTGTCATTATTTACACAATATACAATGGCTCTTCTTGTAATTATTTTTAATATTTACAACTAATTTTTATGTACAAGTTCCAAGGAGAAAACATTTTTATTTGACATGAATAAGGTGATTAATAAAATAGCAGAATGAATTTATATACAAATATGATGGTATATGTGCAATGATGAATATAGATGAACTTTGATTTTCTTTTATTTATCTACACTTGGCCTTATCTACCCCTATTTATTACTCGTCGATCAAGTCAAGTTTTGACCTTCTCTCAGGGTTAGAATCAACATGTATTTGTTGCATACATATAGTCTTCATTTTTCTTCATTATTTATTTATTTATTATAGGTTAAAAATAATCCTTTTTATATAATATATACAAAAGAATAAAGACTAATAAAAACATGATTTTTTTAATATTTACAAGTGTTTAAGAAGGTATTTTAAACTAAAATAAATGAAGAAAGACGATGAAATACAGATTCATCACCCCCCTATACTTTACCTTTGCTAGTTCTTTAGCGAACACTCATTAGAAGAATAAGTGGCCAAAAAGAAAAAAGAAGAAAGGAAAAATAAAGAACTTAAAACAATTTTGATTTTTAAACTATTCTTCATGAAGTCAATGTATAGGGCTCGATCAGACCATTGGATTATTAGTTTAGCAAAACCTTATTGAGAATTGGAGTTAACGTAACATACTCTAAGTTCCACGAGACTCCTATTTAGGTCGCCTCAACAGTCAGGTCATAACAAGTCCTCATATGCAAACTCTGGTGACTATGAATCTTACTTGTATTGTATATGTGAAATATAGCTTTCCACATAAAAAAATGACAAAGACCTGCCTTTTCTTAGCAAGGTAACACTAATTCCCTTGTCTAGCTACTCTTTCCTCAAGGATCATGGAACTTCCTTCTAAGTTAGTGTACATGTTGAGTCCACAATCGAAGGGGGAGAAGTAGAAGAATAAGAAGAGAACTGGAGTGTGGCTAGTGTAGCCACATCTCCTTGTGAAGGTGACCAATGTAGCCAAATCTCAATGAAGATCTGCACTCTCTCTGAAGATGGACCAATGTGGTAAATATATACACGCTTGATATATTTTTTTATTGGATGCAAATTGTTTCTACATAATGAAATGAATCGTTGCACTGCATAGGTCTCTATTGTACCCCTACAGATATGGAAGATTTCTTTCCGTAAATGTTGTGGAGCCTTAGAAAAGTAGTACCAGTAGACCATGTTAGCAATGTGAGCCCGAGGCGAACCATTCCTACAATAAATGTTATTGTAATAAATGATTTATCAATAAAAGTTATTGATTATTCTTCACTCCCTTTCTGAGATTGAATGAATGAATGCACTATAAGGTCCCTCTGTACAATAAGGGTTATGTACCATGGCCAACTTGATGATCATACAACTGTTGATTCATTGATTGAATCATAGAGGCTGATGCTTGGATGAATATCTAAGGAGTTAGACAGAGGACTCATCAAGCATCATCAAATGATTATTAAGTGATGATCTCCAGCCTTAGTAGGAGATGGCAATCCTTTCTCATCTGGCTGATATCTGACTGACCTCTTGATGCAGATCCTTTGCAAGGGAATAGTGATTCGGAGGTGTCAGATTAGTTGAGTCAATGAGTTGACTCAACGAGATCGAGATAACCAAAGACCTATGTTGAATGCTGTCACAGCATAGGCATGCATGCTCTGACAAGAGACAAATGTGTTGCTATATGTCTGAGTGTGTACATTGGCAAACCAATAGGTTGATGACCTAACCAAAGTCTATACACCGACGAGCTGGTGTGCATGTAAGGACATATGAGTAATACGATCTCTCAAAGGGATCATACAGGTTCACTTGTGAACCGAAGTGCATGAGCTCACTCATGAGGTATTGGGACTGATCCATGCATGGTCGTCATGCTTTGGAAGCATGAGGTGAATTAGAAGGTAAGATATATGCTTTGGGAAAACATATGATCTATACCATTTCCCAATGACCAAGATTGAGAAACTTAGTGATCAAACCCTGAAGATGACAGTGTAAAAGTGATCTATATCTTCAGGATGATCATAGGTCTTCCAGTATGCAGGATGTACAGGTGTTAGGAATACCTGAGGTTGATGTGATCATAAACGATTATATAACCATGACGCTTCCATTCCGAGGGAGTGATGAAACAGGTTTGGATTTTAGTGACTCCTCTTAGTAGAGAAGTGACCTAATCTTAGTCCATGTATTGGACATTGATCTGAATGAGATTCAGATGCAATGAGAAAATTATATCTACGACCTTTATTTAATCAAGCATCTATGTGAGGACCATGAGATCTGGATTTAAGATGTGATCTCAATATCCAAGTCACTACACGTGGAACAATACAATCGCTCTGTTCTTATCTCCAAGTATCTGTGGAGAAATCGCATTATTCTTGAAAAGGTTCAAGAATAATTCCATAGATCTAAACATTAAGAAACTAATAATTAAATGTGATTTAATTATCTTGATGTATGTGGAAATTATCCAATATAATAAAATGTGATTTAATTATTGTGGTTAAGAATAATGTGAATAGCAATATCCAATTATTCATAATATATTATAAATGTGATTTATAATGTATTAGAGAGAGCTAATTATAATTTATATTTTTTAATCAATTATTGATGTGTATTGGATACACATTGTATAATTAATTGAAAATGTAAATTATATTTTGGTTTTGGGTTGTGAATGTGATTCACAAATTTCCAATGGTAAGATTGCAATATTCTGAAAATTAATTATGAATTATTTTTGAAGAATATATCACAACAAAAGTTGTTGGAATAAATAATGGAGAATTTCATAGAGACATACAATCTCACGAGATTGCCCCACTTGGAGATAAGTGGAGGGCTACAAGTCCTATATGGAATTGGTGGTCATCCACTATATTCCAATGGGAGATGAGATCTCCATGGTAATTGTCTCCTTATTTGTTTGATCTAATTTAGGATTGAATTGTATTTGATTTATCAAATATATTTGATCTAAATTAAATCACAAGTTGTTGGTTTTTACCAACAACAATCTTGACCATTGGATTAAACATAAATCAATCTCATTCATTGATTTTTTGTATCCCATGGATTGAGATCCATGGATCCGAAAACCATATAAATAGAGAGGCATACCATGCCCTCTAAGGATATGCTTTTGGAAGCACATCTCTCTCTCTTCTCTCCCCACAAGTTAACTATCTCTCCCTCTCCTCGGTGGTCGTCCACCAAACCCTAGAGGAGAAAGCCGTTGTCGCTCTCACCACTGCACCGCCGCTTCGACCTTCTTCAGTTCTCCGTCTTCTTGGAGTGCTACTCTCACGAAGAAGATGTTCGATCTCGTACGACGAGATCAGGAGTTCACCGTGCTTGGATCATCTTGTTGGATTGCGAGGATCACACAGTTCATCCCCGCGCTTGCAAGCGTCTTCTCCGACGATCGGACTTGAGACAGGAGGTCTCTTTTCGTAGAGACTCGATCAACCATGCTTCAAGAGGTATTCCTTTATACCTGATGTGGTTCTAGATTAAACGGTCTGAGAATCATTCTTGGATCATGTCATTTCATCGCATGATTTTTTTAATTTCGCTGCATAGAACAACTAGTACGACTAGTCGTTCTACATCGTATTCGATATGATGCTCACGCTTCCATAATGTGCTTTAGGATAATACCATATCCTTCAAGTGATATAAGAGCCTTAGGATGAAGGTTTTGGGTACGATCCGTAAACCTAGGACGACTTGGGTTCGTTAAGGTCGGAAAAGTTTTTGTCGCATTTGATTTTCGCACATCTATTTAGTGAATAAATTCGGTCTTTTTTAAATTTTTTAAAAACGAATTAATCGCTTGTATTTTGTTCCCCATTAAATAAGGAAACCATAAGATCTGAGTTTATGTAATTTGGATTCCGTTTGCTCGAGATATGGTTGTTTTAATGAACATGTATTCACTGTTGCGGGAACTGCGAATCTTAACATGATTAATGAGTTAGTTATTGTTTTGATCCGCCTCGAAATGCATGAAATATCACTTAGGTTCTGTCCTAAATCAAATTAACAATCTTCGAAAATTAATTTTGTCTAATTTGGATTTAAATTGATTGAGATATGTTAATTTTAGTGAGTAGGGGTCACTGCTGAAATTATAGTCCTAATCAAGAACCATGTGATTGTCAATTAGTGAAATTAATTGTTAATTTCATGAAATAATTATGGAAATAATTTGAGAAATATTGGAAGATGATTATTTCCTTAATTGACTTGGCCTCAACTAATAAATTGATTAGATTTGATCTAGATCATAATTGGAAACACAATCATCAAACTCCTTGCTTGAATAGGATCGGTAATTTGTGTAGCAAATTTCCTTACAAAAAAATGTTTTGATTATTACTATATGATATAATTTCGGTTGAAGAATCGATGATCATCTCAAGTAGAAATTGATCTATTTGACATTATCTTTTCCTGAGGTGGATATGGTGTCTAGTCGGAGAGCATTGGGGTAGCGGGTAGCAACGTATGTGGTCCGTCCCACTCTCATCGGTACTGGCCATGACCGCGGGTAGGGACTCGATAATGCCGTAGAAATCAAGATGTATTTTTCTAATTATTAAAATTCGAATCAATACGTACTTTAAGATAATACCATATATGTACATTCAAGTGTAACAATCGAGTTTGTTGATTAAATTGGATTGATAATTTATTTAATATGATTAAATTAATTATGTACAATTGAAACACTCTATTATGAATAGAGTTGTTATTTCCCTTGTAAGAATTAATTATATGAATATGATTCATAATAATTAATTAAAATTTGAATATGAGGTGGAGGATCACATAAGTGACATCCACGATCTCCCGTCAATGCGAAGGATTCTGTCGCCAGATATTGTATGTAGGAGACGCCTGTCCAAAGTGACAGCTCCTGCATACGGTTCATTTGGATCGGCATGTCGCTTCTCGAAAGAGTAAGGACGCATGCGTAGTGACCCCAATATCGGGTCCTCATATTATTGGGGCGATATTGGATTGCGCATAGTGGGTTGTATTCCTGTTGACGGTTGGTTCAATTAATAACGGGTCAACATCAACTTAGGGGTGGTGGGCCCGGGTATTAAAGACCGAATTGGGAAACACACGTTGGACTTGCAAGGCGGAATGTATTCCCGCTTCTCTTTATTGGAGTCATATGTTCTCATATTATTGGGATATGACAAAGATAAGGAGGAGATCCTTGTTCTTGCTTGAGATATAACGGTAAGTATATCTCTTACTTTGAAAGTGACTAAGGGAATAAACTTTCAAGGTTGACAAAGCAAGAACAATTTGATTTAAAAATACCTTAATCAAATTTCATAAATATAAATATATGATTATATGTTCTAATATAGTGCATTCTTAATTTTAGAAAATGAAGTCCATGAACCCACTAAGCAGGCTTCTGGAGATCAGCCAATGATCAGTCCAAATTACTCGGATTGGATCCGTAATTTGGAGCTTGTTCTCTCGGCTGAGCGCATAAGTTATGTGCTCACAGAAGACAAGAATAAAAGCCCTAAATTGAAGGAAGAAAAGGCATACAATGACAAATATGATGAAGATCATATCTTGGCTAGATGCTATATCCTGGGTTCTCTCTCCAATGTTCTTCAAAAGCAACATCTGGAGATGAGCACATGCTAGGAAATTATGCAGAACCTGAAAGATATGTTTGGTGATATTAACCGCACCCAGCATTACAACATTATGAAAGAACTCGTTTGCTGTAAGATGCAGGAAGGAACTTCGATTCGAGAACATGTACTCAAAATGTTTGGGTACTTTTCTGAACTGAAGACTCTTGGGGCAAATATGGATGCAGACATGCAAGTTGATTTCATTCTGCTATCTTTGTCCAAGTCTTTCAATAATTTTGTGGTTTCATTCCACATGAACAAGTTGGACTTGTCAAACGCTGGACTTCTTGCTGCATTAAAGTCTGTAGAAGACGTAATGAAGAAAGATGGTCCCACTGTTAGTGCAATGGTCGCACAGGTCAGAGGGAAGCGCGGTCGGAAGCAAGGTTCTCGGAAGGGCCCGACCCAGAAGAGAAAGAAGAGGAGTCAAGGTGTTGGCTCATCTTCCAATGCATCCACACTGATAACGTCGAAGAAATCTGACGTCTGTCACCACTGCAAGAAGTTGGGGCATTGGAGGCCTAACTGCCCGGAATACTTGAAGTCGGTAGACAAAGGTAAATCCCCAACAGGTATGAAATCTACTTTCATCATTGAAACTAGTTTTCTCGTTGGACGAGAAGGGAGTTAGGTAGTAGATTCTGGTGCTTCTGGTGATTCTGGTCATTTTCTGTAATAAATTAGTCATAAATCACTATGATAAATATATTGCAGATGGTATTTTGACTTCTAGTGGACTCTATGAATTGTGCATTGATGAGCATGTCATGAATGTTACAACCACTAATAAAAACCCTAAAAGATCTAAGGAGAATAAAAATCATTCGAATATGATTTGGCATCAAAGGCTTGATCATTTTTCTATTGATAGGATCAACAGATTGATAAACGATGGACCTTTAGATTTTCTACAGGTTCAATCTTTGCCTACTTGTAAATATTGTATTCAAGGTAAAATGACTAGGATGCCTTTCTGTAACAAGGTTACAAGATGCGAAGGTATTATTGAACTAATACATACCGATGTATGTGGTCCCTTCAGTGCTGATGATCGCTCCCGCACCCTTAGTTAATTCGGTCAAATTAATGGTCCAAATTACTTTTAAGTGTTCGTTGCAGTCGGATACGAGAGGTTAATAAAAAACCACTTTAATTAAATTCGAGTTAATTTCAAGCGGCAAAATTTTTTTACTTGGTGAAGTCCAAGGTCGATCTCAGGGAGGCAACTGTCTCCTTAGGTCAAATTTTAGCAATTATTCAAGCGTTGATTTTCAAGGAGTATTTTTTTTGGTCTTTTTCTTTCTTATGAAGACATATGCAGACAGATCTTAGCCAATTTAACTTTAACTTTAATTGGTGTATCAAACGAAGTCCAAAAATAATGAAAATTGGCCAGATGGTTATTTATGATGAAAATGACCTAAACTAATTTTTTTGGAATTTTTCGACTCAAAATAATTTTTCTGTGAATTAAATCAACAGACAGAGTGATTTTCAGTGTTTAATTTTTAATAAATATCAAATCACAATGTTTCCAAGAACTAAAATTATCCTAGGAAGGTCTAATGATCAGGGACCTAGGAAAATTAACAGAACTTAAATTTATTGTGAAATGAATTAATTAAAATTAATTTAAGGAAATCACTAAACTATTTATTGAGGCCTTGTTATGCGTGCAAACGACATGCAATTTTTATGGAGTGTTGAAAATAATGTCCTTAAGCTACTGTGAATTTTTGGCGATTTTTGAAGGCACAGATAATTAATTAAAAATCAAAAGGCATCACTGGGCAAAATATGACACAAATGAACCAACTAATTTATTAATAATTCAAGCATACCAACAAAAATCAAACACGTGTACTAACAGGTAGAGGACAAGATTCTCAACAACATGCAATTTTTAGAATTTCAAAATGATCAAAAATGCATGCTATGGACACAAGCAAACACAAGGGTGTAAATGCAATACTGGAAAATAAAATTTCAATAAGTAAACGTGCTGACAGGGACGAAAATGCAATTACCAATAATATGCAGGACGTCTATGCAATTGTTCCACAAGACATGTGCTCCTCACGTGGTGTCTACTTCACAGGGACCTTTTTGCAAATTCGGAAAGTTCCAGGGGCGTCGGTGCAATTAACCCAGTTCGCACGTGCTCCTCACGTGGGGCGACCTAGGTTCGGAGGGCGTCGGAGGCTCGGAGCGAGGCTCGGGTCTTCTGGAGGTTCGGCTCAGCTTCGATGCAGCTTCGGGTCACCCGAGCCTAGACTTGGAGGCCGAGGCTCGGATAAGGGGACGTGGCGGCTTGAAGGCCCTTGGATCAAGATGGATCCAAGGGGTGTCGGTGAAGACGCATGGCTCGATCAAGATACGTCAGATCTGGGATGATCAACGGTCGAGGATGAAGGCGGCGAAGTGGACGCGTGGAGAGGCGAAGACCGTTCGATCAGAGGATCGAACGGTTGCTGCTCCTTCTTCTCTATCGATCCTCCGCCGCCTGCGGAGGAGAGGGCTGCGCTCCGGTGAAAGCAGCCGAGCTCCGCCTCGGTCGTCAAGCTCCGGTGGTGAGCTTCGTCAGCTCCCACCTTGCTCGGAAGAGTCGTCAGTGCGCGGCGAAGGCTCCGGTGGTCTCTGGATCCCTGGAGGAGGGCTGGAGCTCGGTGTCGATGAAGCTCGAAGAGAGCTCCGGTGAGGCTCCGGCCAATGATCAAAGGAGTACCTGCAAGTGTTAGACGTATAGCCGAGGCTCGTGCGTGCGTTTGTGGAGAAGTGGTGCTGGTTGGCAAGGCCTAAGGCGTCGTGAGGTGGTCGGGTGACGTTGCTCCGGCCAAGCGGCGGAGCTGGAGATCGATGGACGGTGGAGTGGAGCGTCTGAAGATGCGGAGGGGTCAGCGAGGATGAGAGCTCCGACGCGGAGCTCGGCGGAGTGAAGGCGAGGCGTGAAGATGATCGTGGACGGAGAATAAAATCGGAGAAGATGAAGGGAAAAGAAGAAAACGATCGGAGGAGAGATGGAGGGGATTACCTGGGGATTGGGGCTCAGCTTTGAGCTCCAGGTCGTCGCTCAAGAGGTCGGTAAAGCCCCGAGCTCAAGCAGCTACGCGGAGGGCGGCTGCGACACGGCGATGGCACCGTGGATCTCGCCGGAGAAGAAGGGCTGTCTTCGCTCAAGGATTCACTCAATTCCTGTCACAAATCAAAGGTTCCGAGCTCTAGGTTCCTCTCTGGAGTGGCGGATCGGGATGAATGTGGCCGGAGAGGGGGTATTTAAAGGATGAAGGTGACGGTCTGGCTGGGTGGATGGCGAAGTTGGTGGCTGTCGTGGGGCGAGTGTGGCGGAGATGGTGGTGTTTGAGGGAGCTTGCGAGGGAGAGGGATGAGTGGGGTGTGTCGTGGGGAGGTCAGCGGCCGGCGAGGGTGGCTGACGTGTGCCCAAAAAAAGAAAGGGGGCGCCCCTCCCGCAAGGCAGAGATCGTGGGAGAGAGGGGCGCCCGAGGTAGGAGACGAAGTCTCCACCGTTGGATCTTGTGATCCAACGGTGGGGATCGAAGCGAGATGGAGCGGTTACGATGAGATCTGGGATGCCCAGATGAGGGGTTATGAGAGCGCCACGTGGCGCGTTTTGACGAGGCGCGAGCGGATGGCTCAGATGAAAGGGTAGGGTTGATCTGAGGGTCGAGATTCGCTGGAAGGTGGGCGGCTGTGATGAGAGGATCGGGGGCGCGATCGAGCGGCGTAGATGCCGCCACGTGGCTCGCTGAGAGCGCGGCGCTAAGGGACGGTGGAGATGAGGTATGGGCTTTGATCCTACGGTCCATATGAAGGGCGTGCGTGGCAGCGGCTCGGCCGTTGGATCAGGATGGCCATCCAACGGCGGAAGGCGCGGGCGGATCAGACAAAGGGCAGCGGGCCGCGTGGCGCAATCAGAGTGCGCCACGTGGCCTGCTGTGAATGGTTGGAGGGGAAAACACGTGTTGAGAGAAGAGGAAGCCGAATTTGGAAAAACTCAAAACATGAAAGTTGTAGATCTTGATGAGATCTACAAGTTTCATGTTGACCAAAGACGGAGATGAGGTCACATATAATACATAAATACAAAGATACATAAATATACATATGTAGTATACAAAATGACCCAAAAACCCAAGTTTCTCATACAAGCTCCAACTTCGATGAAATTAGTCTCATTTTGAAGGTCTTTTAATATATAGTATTCTAAGAGTGAGTAGACCTAAGTAGGGGTTTGTATGCGGGCTTTATGTGTGTTTTAATGTACAAGGGTTCTCAGGATATTTGGGCTATTTTACAAGGGTGATTTGTGGCATCCTTCCCTATATTATTAAGTAGTATACACATCTATTATAGAGAAGGAGTTATTTGATGAAGAGGTATTTTACAGGGGATTTTTGGCTTCTTATTTAAATGCAGATGAGCTACTATAATGCATGAATTATGGATGCATGCATGAGTGTTATTTATGCAAGATAAAAGGAAATATGCCTCTATTTTCTCGGGAACAAGGCTCTATTTTTGACTTTTGGAGTGATGAATAACAGATTCATCAACCCCCTATACTTAAACCTTGCTCGTCCCCGAGCAACTAAATGAAATGCACGAGTGAAATGAAATTGGGTTCCATACCAAGGTCATGAACAAAAGTTTAAAAATAGAGCTAGACTTGACCTTTGGATTAATCATGTGTCGGAACCTTATTAGGATCTGAGTTTAAGACTTAACAGACTTCAAGTTCCACAAGTCTTCTATTCAAGACTCCTCGACTTACCTAATCAGAACAAGTCTACATACACAAACCCTAATGACCATGAATCCTTTCATGCTGTGTAAGTGATAGCTGACTCCCCACCTCAGAAGTAACAAAGAAACAACCTCCCCCAACCTGGTAACTCTAATGCCTCGGTCTAGCAACTCTTTCCTCGAGAAGCGGGGTATTCCCTTCTAAGTTCAAGTTCAACCGGCTCAAGAAGAGGAGGAAGAAGTATAGACTTTTGGAAGCTCATCCAGTGTAGCTAAGTCTCCCGCTGCAAGTACATGGTGACTACAAGCTTTTGCTTTTCTTGACTACATACACTCCGGTGGGGTTATTAAATTTTCAATCCGACCCACCACTTTTTTTTGGAGTTCTTTTTGGCATTTTTTTTATGCCTTTGTACAACATATATACATGGTGCAGCATAGATAAGTAATTTCCTCTTGAGCCAGTAGACTATCCCTCTTTTGAAGCTTTATTGCAACCCACTACTTCTGTCCTCAGCCTTCATCACCACTAGTCCAAGTTGAGACGCACTTCCTTCACTAGAAGAAGAAGAGAGGTTCCGCCTAGAAGTACTACCCTCATATGCTACCCCAAGCTAAAGGAAACTGTCTCCTTATCACCTCATCCGTAGAGAGCCATGTGTAAAGTGCTGGTGCATGTTAAGCCATTGTCTCTAAGAGTCGTGTGTGTGTTGTTAAGTGCTCTATTCAGGCTTGTCAAGATGACATATGAACATAGACTTGGAGACTTAAAGAATTAAGTCATCTGACCTGAAAAATCTTAACTCCAGTTCCTAGAAGGTTCCTCTGAAATTAGGTGGATTAAGATCAAATCAAGTCCATCCTCAATATCTACTCATAACTTGGTTTAGAACCCACTAACTTTTCACCTTGCATATGCAAGATATGTAGATGAGATGAGATGTCATGCTATGAAAATGCAAGACTCTTTTTCTATGCAGAGATGATATGCAAGAGTAAATAAGAAGCCTATTTATTAAAGGATTTTTTTTTATTTTTATTTTTATTATAATTTTTTTTTCCGATTTTTACCCACCCGTAATTATTGTATATATATATACAAAAATACGTGAAAGTACGAGCTATGGGTAAAGTATATATGTAATATATACACGCCCCCCTATACTTAGCGTGTGCTATGTCCTCAGAGCACTAAGAGCGAGGAAAAGACATAGCTCGTGCTAAGCGTAGGAGAGCCAAAAAGGTGTAGAAATCATCTCGCCCCCCCTATACTTAGGCTATGGAAGCCTAAGTAAAGAAGAAGATAAAAAAATAGGGCAGATGAGGGAAAGATGGGAAATGGATGAATATATACATGCGGGCATCGGTCCCCCCTATACTTAGGCTCTGGTTAGCCTAAGTATAGGACAGAAGGGAGTATGAGGACCGATGTGATCTGGAGGATGTACAATGAATCGACTCAGGTGACCTCTCCCCCCTATACTTAGGATCTGGTCATCCTAAGTATAGTCTGAGATAATGATTCGATGATGTGGGGATGGGTTACTAGAATCGTGGAGGTAGAGGATAGGATATACAGGAAGAATGATATGTACAGATGAGTCGGTCTGAATCTTTCGAGATGCTGCAGATGGCTAGAGTTCACTGCTGCAAGGTTTCATACGCGGCTTGAGATTTATCTGCTGTATTTGTCTCGCGTATGAATACAATCTTCTCCACATGGACTAACTGTTCATTGGATTCGACGAAGTGCTTCAATAGCTGCCCATTCACTAGGAATGTCGGTGCGTCATCTGCGAGATCTGAGATCTCGACACATCCACTATCATGCACCGTTCGGACAACGAATGGTCCCGTCCACTTGGACTTTAATTTGCCTTGGAAAGTCTTCAGCCTGGCATTGAACAACCATACCTTCTGTCCAAGAACAAAGGTCTTTCGTCTGATATATCTATCGTGCCAACGCTTTACCTTATCCTTGTACACCACACTGTTGTCGTATGCTCGGTTTCTGACTTCCACAAGCTCATTCAGATCCATGTCTCTCTGTTTTTGGCCCAGGTGTGTGTTCCAGTTAACTTTCTTTATTGCCCATTCTGATTTGTGCACTAACTCTGCGGGCAAATGGCACGGCTTTCCGAAGACCATTCGGAATGGGGAGGTGCCTAACGGTGTCTTGTAAGCCGTCCTATACGCCCAGAGGACTTGATCCAAGATCTGAGACCAGTCCTTCCTGTCTGGGAGGACAAGCTTTTGCAATATGGATTTCACCTCCCTATTCGACACCTCAGCCATACCATTGGTTTGTGGGTGGTAAGGACTAGCGACACGGTGTTCGATGCCGTAGTCCTTCAGGAGTTTCTTCACCTCCCGATTCACAAAGTGGCTACCCCCATCTGATATCATTATTTTGGGGATCCCGAACCTAGAGATTATGTGCTCTCTGATAAATTTACAGACAGTCTTGCTGTCTGCGGCTCGGGTCGGGATAGCCTCCACCCATCTGGACAGATAGTCAACCGCAAGAAGGATGTATTCAAACCCGTGGCTGACAGGGAATGGGACCATGAAATCGATGCCCCAGGCGTCAAAGACATCACAAATGATGACCGGCTGCATTGGCATCTCATCCTTGGAACCAACGGTTCCTCCCATTCTCTGGCAGACTGGACACGACTTCGCGAAGGTGGTGGCATCACGAAACAGAGTCGGCCAGTAGAAGCCACACTGAAGTACCTTCCATGCGGTCCTCTTCCCGGAGTGGTGTCCTCCTGCCTCTAAGCTATGGCATAAAGAAAGGACACTCTGGTATTCCTCTTGAGGAATACAACATCTCCAGACACAATCCGGTCCTTCAAAGAAAAGGATCGGATCCTCCCAATGGTAGTGTCTAGCGTCCGACTTGAGTCGGTCGATTTGGCTCTTGGGCCAATCCTCGGGAACTTTCTTGGAGACAAGATAGTTCACGATATTGGCGTACCATGGGAGTGAGTCGATAACAAAAATCGACTCGTTAGGGAAGGAGTCTCGAATTGGTGAATCCTCGGAAGTATTAAGATCTTCGAGACGAAAAAGATGATCGGCCACTACGTTCTTCTTACCAGGTTTATCACGGATATCCAAATCAAACTCCTGGATAAGTAAAATCCAACGAAGAAGACGTGCCTTTGCGTCCTTCTTCTCCATTAAATATCGCAGTGCCGTGTGGTTTGTGAACACGGTTACCTTGGATCCGATTAAATGGGATCTGAACTTGTCCAAGGCAAACACTACCGCAAGCATTTCCTTTTCGGTAACTGTATAGTTACGCTGAGCAGAATCAAGCACTTTGCTTGCGTAGTGAATTGCAAACGGGACGCCATCTCTTCTTTGTCCCAATACAGCCCCAACAGCGTAATCTGAGGCATCCGTCATGATCTCAAAAGGGAGAGATCAATCTGGGGCTTGCAAGATGGGAGCGTCCATGATCATTCCTTGTAACAGCTTAAAGGCCTCAAGACACTTGTGATCAACAATAAACTCCGCGTCTTTGCCTAAAAGCTCAGTTAGCGGTCGGGCAATCTTAGAAAAATCCTTTATAAATCTCCGATAAAATCCGACATGCCCGAGGAACGACCGCAACTGCCGTACGTTGGTTGGTGGCTGGAGTCGTCTGATCACGTCCACCTTGGCAGGGTCAACCTCCATTCCTCTCTTGGAGATGACATGCCCCAACACTATGCCCTCCGTCACCATAAAGTGACTTTTCTCCCAGGAGAGCACCAGATTGACCTCACAACATCTTTTTAGGACTCGGTCCAGATTCCTAAGGCAGGAATCAAAAGAGTCGCCGTGGACCGAGAAGTCATCCATGAAGACTTCCAGGAATTCGCCGACCATTTCGGCGAATACAGCAATCATGCACCTTTGAAAAGTACCTGGAGCATTGCATAACCCAAAAGGCATGCGCCTGAAAGCATAGGTACCAAAGGGGCATGTGAACGTGGTTTTTTCCTGGTCCTCTGGAGCTATGGCTACTTGATTGTAGCCCGAGAACCCATCAAGGAAGCAGAAGAATTCTTTTCCCGCTAATCTTTCTAAGATCTGATCAATGAATGGTAGAGGGAAATGATCCTTCTTCGTCGCGGCATTCAAGCGTCTGTAATCCACACAGACGCGCCACGACGTGGGTACTCTCGTCACGATCTCCTCTCCGTCCTCGTTGGTGGTCGTCTGAATTCCCGACTTTTTCGGGACAACATGGATTGGGGCCACCCACTTAGAGTCGGAGATTGGGTAAATGAAACCCGCGTCGCACCATTTTTCTATCTCTTTTTTCACCACTTCTCGTAAATTTGGATTCAACCGGCGTTGGAATTCACGAGAGGGTTTGGCTTCGTTCTCCAAATATATATGGTGCGAACACAGAGCGGGATTTATCCCGTGGAGATCGGAAATGCTCCAGCCTATTGCCTTGCGGTTCTTCTCCAGGATCTCTAGCAAGCGAGATTTCTGCTCCTCGGTCAATTGCGAACTGATAATGACCGGGAATTTCTTGTCTTGGCCCGCAAGGAAGGCATACTTCAGAGTTGTGGGTAAAGGTTTGAGCTCAGGGATGGTATGATCGTCTAAGAAGTCTGGCTCAATCAAATCTGGTTCGGTGTTGGAAGTGGCTGGATCCTGTTCTGTAGTGGCTGCCACCAAGCTTGGCTCTGGAGTCGGATCGTCAAAGGTCTCCATGCAATCGGCAAACGCCTCGTCCGACTCGTCTTCCTCATCTTCCGATTGTCCTAAGGACGTAAGGACTGACAGGCCCACTTGGGCCTCTGTGTCATCGAAGATGAAGGGCGATGCAGGCTCAGAGCTGTACTCGTTCCTGAGGATCTCGCAGACTGATTCATGCACTGGATCATCTTCAAAGGAGATGGACGCTAAGGTGCTGGCTGGGTTCTGTCTCCATGGCCCAACTAAGTCTACATGCTCTCGGTCTGTTTCGATAGAAGAGTACTCGGTGCTGGATTCGGAGTCTGGTCTCTGCCATCTGGTTTGCTTCATCTCTAGTTCCTCATCTCCGCCTGGAGTTTGGAACTGAATTCTCCCATTCTTATAATCGAATAAGGCCCCTGCTGTTCTGAGGAAGGGCCTACCCAAGATAATCTGGGAATCTCTCCAATTACGAGGGGTTTCCATATCAAGGACAGTGAAGTCCACCAGGTATTCTTGCCCCTCGACTTTGATCACAATGTTCCTTAACTCTCCTTGGGACCTCTTAGTTGATTTGTCTGCAAACTGAAGAATAGCTCTAGATTTCCTAAGAGGTCCGAGATTTAGCCGCTCATAGAGGGCCGTGGGCATCAAATTGATCGAGGAACCATTGTCCAGGAGAGTGCGTGCAAACGCGATGTCATCAACATGACTCACTACATAGTGTGCACCCATGTCTCTTCGTTTCCGAGGAAACGAGTTCTTTATTGCACAAGTCGTGGCTACTGATAGAACGTGTTTCTCAACACGGCTTTTGGTCTTCCTGCTAACCCTAGTAGGTGTGCATCTCACCTTAAGGTATTTTTGGAATGCAGGGGTCATCTCCACGAACTTGTCAAAGGGGATTGTGACCTTGATGTGTTTGTTACAAAACTCGGCCATCTCAGGGTCATCTTTTTGGATTTTTGTGTTTTTCTTCTTCCCACCCTTGAGAGCTTGGGGGAAAGGGATTATTAACTCAGGTTCTGGAACTGAAATATCTTCATTAGCTGCTGAAACTGAGTTTTGAACACGACTCTGACTCGGACTTTTGTACAGACTCTGACTCTGACTCTGACGAAAGGGAAAATGCTTGGGCGAAACCGGTGATGCTTCTTCCGCTTCTTCTGGCTGGTCCTCCTCAGATGGAGGTGCGGGCTCATCGGTGTCGTCGGACTCTGGATGACTGCGGGGCTGGTGCTTCGAGGACTCAGATGTCCTCTTCTTCTGCTGGTGGTGGTGCTCCTCCTTTTCCTCCTCCGAATTCTCCTCAGGTCGAACTTCGGAGGTTCCTTCCTGTTGTGCCCGTGCCCGATCAGGTATGGTCACGGTCCTTCCGCTCCTGAGGGACATATGATTAACATTATCGTACGAAAGGATCTCATGTTCAGATAAATAATTATCTGAATAGTATACCTGATCTCGGGGTCGGTTCTGGCCCTGATGCAGGCTGTTTGGGTTGGCCTGAACCTGTGCGGGAATTGGGGTCCTTGGCGCCATTTGTTGGTCCTGGGCACGAGAAACCCGATTGATGTCGGTTCTCATATCCAAGTAATCATTCTGTATCTGTTGGACCCTATCAGACAGGGTCTGGATCGCCAAGGTGAGTGACTCCAATTCGGTGGGCTGGGCTTGCTGCGGTGTTGATGCCGTCCTAAATTGGCCCTGCTGGCCATGCCGATACTGCTGCTGATGGAACGGTGCTGGCCCCTGCTGGTATGTACGCTGCTGCGGCTGGTACCCATGATCTGGCCTGGACTGGTATCGCGGGACTGTGACGGGCCTGGTCTCTTGGTAAACTGGGGTGGGGCGGTGTGCCTGATCCTTCCCCATCTCGATTTGCCGGACTAGTGGGTCCCGGCTATACCAAAGCCCGTTAATCTCATATACAGGCGGAGGCTCCTCGTACTCTGTCTCAACTGGTGGGGGTGCATGATGGTTCTGCTGGGTGTAAGTCTGATCCCAGCTGCTCTGAGACCCCGGTGCCTGTTCCTGTACAAGATGGACTCGATGTACAGGCACAGGTGGTGCAGAAGGGGTGGGTAGCTTAATCTTGGCTACCTTTTCAGAGAGTTCCTCCACCTTCTTGGGAAGGCTCGAAAGAGACTCCATCTCCGCGACTCTCTTGTGGATCTGCTCGACCATAGTAAGCTTGTCTGCAATCATCCCCATGCTGGGGATGAGGTCCTCAGTCAGATCTGCAACAGTCCTTCTAGTTGTCTCATTGGATAAGATTGAGGGAGACAACTGATAGGCCCTTGCGGCCTGTGACCTGCCGGTTTCTGCCATCTGCTCTAGGATCTTCCATACAGCATGCTCGTTCTTGTTCAGATAGCTTCCTCCACAGGCGGCATTGACTAACCCCTGCATTTCTGGGGTTAATCCACAGATCAAGGTCTGGACTAAGATCGCCTTTGAAATGCCGTGGCAGGGGCATTTCTGTACTAAGTCATTGAACCTATCCCAAGCCTCATGGAACGGTTCGCAGGCTCCTTGAGCAAAGCTGGCGATCTTTGTTCTCATCTGATTAGTTCTACTGAGAGGGTAGAACTTCTTTAAGAAAAGGTCCTTGAACTGCATCCAGGTAGTACATACCACCCCTAAATTTTTCAGCCAATGAGCAGCCTTATCACCTAAGGCAAAAGGGGTGGCCTTCAGCCGAATATAATCTTGGCCAATATTGGGGTGGCTAAGATTGTTGCACACTAACTCGAAGTCACGGAGGAAAGTGTATGGTTCTTCATTAAGGTTTCCGTTGAACTTCGGGAGCAGACTAAGGAAGTGGGGCTTCAACTCAAATGCCTGGGCGGGAACTGCGGGTGCCAACCAGTTCTGAATCTCGTTCTCCGCCGGGTTATAGGTATCGACCATTGGTCGGTCGATTCCTTCTGCTGCTATGATTTGTCCCATCCGTGCAGTGAGATCTGCATTCCTCTGTTCGGCATCAGCGAGGCGGGCAAGAATCTGTTTGATTTGTTCCTCATCTGGTGGAACTTTCGGCGGCATCTCGTCCTCTAGTTCTGGGGATTGGAAAATAAGACCGGTGTTAGAGGGCAAATCAAGGAAGGGATTACCGAGGCAATGATCTTCCTCGGTAATCTCGGAGGAGATAAAAGGGTTGGTTTGAGAGTAACCACCCTGAGCATGTGGGAACCAGGACTCAAGAGGGTCATGAGTCCTGGGTTGTCCAAGGTGCGCTCGGACCGAGGAAGACGAGTTACTTGGGGGACTCATAGAGAGATCAGTGAATAGTGTGTCGAGATCTCCCCAATCACTCATCTTGATGAGGGAAGAAGATAGGATTTTACTCCTACCTGAAGCAAGAAATAAGAACAATCCAAGACCCTGGGTTCACACTCAACACAGTGAAGGACTCAAAGTTGAGTCCAATTTATCTTGTAGTTTTTAAGTGTGATATTCAAGCAAAAGTAGCAAGGATTACGCGGCCTAGAGGAAAGTCGGCTTAGAGCCGGATGCGTCTTTCCTGTTTATCCTGTCGCCTAAGATACCGCCGATCCTCCCTTTCTTTGCTCCTATCCGGAGTGGGGACTCAATGACGTGCCCCTATCTACCTGCACTGAGGCGGAGGCTGACAAAGTTTTTAGGCCTTGTCGCAGAGTACCGCTGGTTCGCCCCTATCTACCTGTGAGGGCAGAGGCTACTTGGTACTTGTCAAAGAGTTTAAAAATATCCCACTCGTGATACTTGCTAAGATCAGTTGGCTCGTGATATGGAAGGCGGGGATTTGGGCTCTGCCTTAAGGTGTTCACACACACTCAAGTACCCTCACTCAGCCTGAATACAAGGTCGGGGATTAATCTCCCGCAAACAATTTTCAGATTTTATTCCTTTTTTTGGTCAATACTGTTAGCAGTCCCGATTAAAGTTAAGTTATCACTGCAATTAGTCCACCACAAAGCACGCCTATCGGACAGTCCCAATTTCCTTTTTAATTTAAGTGAGAAAATCGGGGGGGGGGGGGGGAATCGAGAAAAGCCGATGCAAGTTGAAATCGATGATGCGTATGCTGAGTAGAGAATACTTACAGTGATCCTTTCGCTTTTTATGCAGGATGCAATACAGAATTGAAAACTTTACTCTATATGCAAATGCAAACGATGAAAAGCCGCTCCTAGACAAGCAGTTCTATTAGCGTGAAGAACAGTTTAATTTGAACTAAGTCCTGCGGTCTAGGTGCGTCTTTTATGTGTAATGTGTGGTCCTATTGATTACGAGCACAAACAAATCCTAGAGTGACTCGAGGAGCCGCTAGTGCAAGCTAAGTTACAATTCACCCACACAGCACACGGGACACGGTTTCCACTATCTTTACACACGCGAGATCCCGAACGGGAACCGCTGGAAATGATGCGAAAAAATGTGGAAAATTATTGAAATTACAGGTTCTCTCAAATCCCTCAAACAAATTCCAATGCGTGATCCTCGAAGCGTCTTCGACTCCGGTGTCCCTCGCACAAAAACAAGTTGAGGTCAGATAAAGAACGATACCAAAAATTGCAAAAATTTAAAAGACAGAGAAATATTCACAAGAAAACCGGGGGTCAGACTACCCGGGGAAGGAAAATCAAACACTCAAAAATATGCTACAATTAACCTAAGCCGTGCCTCCCCGGCAACGGCGCCATTCTGATGATCGCTCCCGCACCCTTAGTTAATTCGGTCAAATTAATGGTCCAAATTACTTTTAAGTGTTCGTTGCAGTCGGATACGAGAGGTTAATCAAAAACCACTTTAATTAAATTCGAGTTAATTTCAAGCGGCAAAATTTTTTTACTTGGTGAAGTCCAAGGTCGATCTCAGGGAGGCAACTGTCTCCTTAGGTCAAATTTTAGCAATTATTCAAGCGTTGATTTTCAAGGAGTATTTTTTTTGGTCTTTTTCTTTCTTATGAAGACATATGCAGACAGATCTTAGCCAATTTAACTTTAACTTTAATTGGTGTATCAAACGAAGTCCAAAAATAATGAAAATTGGCCAGATGGTTATTTATGATGAAAATGACCTAAACTAATTTTTTTGTAATTTTTCAACTCAAAATAATTTTTCTGTGAATTAAATCAACAGACAGAGTGATTTTCAGTGTTTAATTTTTAATAAATATCAAATCACAATGTTTCCAAGAACTAAAATTATCCTAGGAAGGTCTAATGATCAGGGACCTAGGAAAATTAACAGAACTTAAATTTATTGTGAAATGAATTAATTAAAATTAATTTAAGGAAATCACTAAACTATTTATTGAGGCCTCGTTATGCGTGCAAACGACATGCAATTTTTATGGAGTGTTGAAAATAATGTCCTTAAGCTACTGTGAATTTTTGGCGATTTTTGAAGGCACAGATAATTAATTAAAAATCAAAAGGCATCACTGGGCAAAATATGACACAAATGAACCAATTAATTTATTAATAATTCAAGCATACCAACAAAAATCAAACACGTGTACTAACAGGTAGAGGACAAGATTCTCAACAACATGCAATTTTTAGAATTTCAAAATGATCAAAAATGCATGCTATGGACACAAGCAAACGCAAGGGTGTAAATGCAATGCTGGAAAATAAAATTTCAATAAGTAAACGTGCTGACAGGGACGAAAATGCAATTACCAATAATATGCAGGACGTCTATGCAATTGTTCCACAAGACACGTGCTCCTCACGTGGTGTCTACTTCACAGGGACCTTTTTGCAAATTCGGAAAGTTCCAGGGGCGTCGGTGCAATTAACCCAGTTCGCACGTGCTCCTCACGTGGGGCGACCTAGGTTCGGAGGGCGTCGGAGGCTCGGAGCGAGGCTCGGGTCTTCTGGAGGTTCGGCTCAGCTTCGATGCAGCTTCGGGTCACCCGAGCCTAGGCTTGGAGGCCGAGGCTCGGATAAGGGGACGTGGCGGCTTGAAGGCCCTTGGATCAAGATGGATCCAAGGGGTGTCGGTGAAGACGCGTGGCTCGATCAAGATACGTCAGATCTGGGATGATCAACGGTCGAGGAAGAAGGTGGCGAAGTGGACGCGTGGAGAGGCGAAGACCGTTCGATCAGAGGATCGAACGGTTGCTGCTCCTTCTTCTCTATCGATCCTCCGCCGCCTGCGGAGGAGAGAGCTGCGCTCCGGTGAAAGCAGCCGAGCTCCGCCTCGGTCGTCAAGCTCCGGTGGTGAGCTTCGTCAGCTCCCACCTTGCTCGGAAGAGTCGTCAGTGCGCGGCGAAGGCTCCGGTGGTCTCTGGATCCCTGGAGGAGGGCTGGAGCTTGGTGTCGATGAAGCTCGAAGAGAGCTCCGGTGAGGCTCCGGCCAATGATCAAAGGAGTACCTGCAAGTGTTAGACGTATAGCCGAGGCTCGTGCGTGCGTTTGTGGAGAAGTGGTGCTGGTTGGCAAGGCCTAAGGCGTCGTGAGGTGGTCGGGTGACGTTGCTCCGGCCAAGCGGCGGAGCTGGAGATCGATGGACGGTGGAGTGGAGCGTCTGAAGATGCGGAGGGGTCAGCGAGGATGAGAGCTCCGACGCGGAGCTCGGCGGAGTGAAGGCGAGGCGTGAAGATGATCGTGGACGGAGAATAAAATCGGAGAGATGAAGGGAAAAGAAGAAAACGATCGGAGGAGAGATGGAGGGGATTACCTGGGGATTGGGGCTCAGCTTTGAGCTCCAGTCGTCGCTCAAGAGGTCGGTAAAGCCCCGAGCTCAAGCAGCTACGCGGAGGGCGGCTGCGACACGGCGGTGGCACCGTGGATCTCGCCGGAGAAGAAGGGCTGTCTTCGCTCAAGGATTCACTCAATTCCTGTCACAAATCAAAGGTTCCGAGCTCTAGGTTCCTCTCTGGAGTGGCGGATCGGGATGAATGTGGCCGGAGAGGGGGTATTTAAAGGATGAAGGTGACGGTCTGGCTGGGTGGATGGCGAAGTTGGTGGCTGTCGTGGGGCGAGTGTGGCGGAGATGGTGGTGTTTGAGGGAGCTTGCGAGGGAGAGGGATGAGTGGGGTGTGTCGTGGGGAGGTCAGCGGCCGGCGAGGGTGGCTGACGTGTGCCCAAAAAAAGAAAGGGGGCGCCCCTCCCGCAAGGCAGAGATCGTGGGAGAGAGGGGCGCCCGAGGTAGGAGACAAAGTCTCCACCGTTGGATCTTGTGATCCAACGGTGGGGATCGAAGCGAGATGGAGCGGTTACGATGAGATATGGGATGCCCAGAGATGAGGGGTTATGAGAGCGCCACGTGGCGCGTTTTGGCGAGGCGCGAGCGGATGGCTCAGATGAAAGGGTAGGGTTGATCTGAGGGTCGAGATTCGCTGGAAGGTGGGCGGCTGTGATGAGAGGATCGGGGGCGCGATCGAGCGGCGTAGATGCCGCCACGTGGCTCGCTGAGAGCGCGGCGCTAAGGGACGGTGGAGATGAGGTATGGGCTTTGATCCTACGGTCCATATGAAGGGCGTGCGTGGCAGCGGCTCGGCCGTTGGATCAGGATGGCCATCCAACGGCGGAAGGCGCGGGCGGATCAGACAAAGGGCAGCGGGCCGCGTGGCGCAATCAGAGTGCGCCACGTGGCCTGCTGTGAATGGTTGGAGGGGAAAACACGTGTAGAGAGAAGAGGAAGCCGAATTTGGAAAAACTCAAAACATGAAAGTTGTAGATCTTGATGAGATCTACAAGTTTCATGTTGACCAAAGACGGAGATGAGGTCACATATAATACATAAATACAAAGATACATAAATATACATATGTAGTATACAAAATGACCCAAAAACCCATGTTTCTCATACAAGCTCCAACTTCGATGAAATTAGTCTCATTTTGAAGGTCTTTTAATATATAGTATTCTAAGAGTGAGTAGACCTAAGTAGGGGTTTGTATGCGGGCTTTATGTGTGTTTTAATGTACAAGGGTTCTCAGGATATTTGGGCTATTTTACAAGGGTGATTTGTGGCATCCTTCCCTATATTATTAAGTAGTATACACATCTATTATAGAGAAGGAGTTATTTGATGAAGAGGTATTTTACAGGGGATTTTTGGCTTCTTATTTAAATGCAGATGAGCTGCTATAATGCATGAATTATGGATGCATGCATGAGTGTTATTTATGCAAGATAAACGGAAATATGCCTCTATTTTCTCGGGAACAAGGCTCTATTTTTGACTTTTGGAGTGATGAATAACAGATTCATCAAGTGCCGTGACTCGTAATGGATATCGATATTACTTGACGTTTATTGATGACAATTCGCGATAGGAGTTTGTCTTCCTATTACGTCATAAATCTGAAACCTTTGAAAAGTTCAAAGAATTCCAGGCTTTGGCTGAGAACCAAACCGGCAGGAAGATTAAACGGATTCGACCTGATCAATGTGGCGAGCACCTTTCAGATGAATTCAAGGAATATCTTAAAGAGAATGAATTGTCTCCTATCTCACTCCTCCTTGAACTCCCCAACTTAATGGTGTTATTGAAAGATGCAACAGGACCATCACGGATATGGTCCGTTCAATGATGAGAAAAGCACATTTACCTCTTAGTTTCTGGGGATATGCAGTAGAGACTCCTTATGAGCGCTGGTATAGAACCAAAGCTAGTGTTAATCACTTGAGGATTTGGAGTTGCTTGGTTCATGCTAAAAACATGGACGCAAGTAAGTTAGAATCTCACACTCGTGAGTGTTACTTCATTGGGTATGTTAAAGATGGTATTGGATACCAGCTCTATGACCTTGAGATCCAAACGATTTTTTGTCTCTAGAGATGTGAAATTTATGGAGGGATGATTTCCTTAAAGGTCAATACAAAAATGAAGTAGAGGAACTCATTGAATCCTCTGAGGATTCTGAGCTTCCTAGACCAGAAACTGAAGAGATAAATGACGATGAAACACCCATACCTCTTCGAAGGAGTTCGAGGGTGGGTTGCACCACCTGAAAGGTATGGGTTCCATGTGTCAAGTGAGACTGACAAGGATTCTACTTCATTTGATGAAGAACTCGCAGATCATGACATGGATAGATGGATGCTGGCAATGAAGTCAGAAATTGACTCCATGCATACGAATGGTGTATGGACCCTAGAGGATCCACGTAAAGGGGTAAAAGCCATTGGATGTAAATGGATCTTCAAGAGAAAAAGGGGACTTGATGGGAAAGTAGAGACTTTCAAGGCAGGGCTCGTAGACAAGGGCTACACACAGAGAGAAGGCATCATCTACGATGAGACAATCTCTCACGTGGCTATGCTTAAATCCATTAGGACATTGCTAGCTATAGCTGCATATCTTGACTACGACATCTTGCAAATGGACATCAAGACGTCTTTCCTCAATGGATACCTCGAGGGGGGATATCTACATGGAGCAGCCCCAGGGCTTCAAAACTGAGGATGGCAAAGTCTGCAAGCTGAAGAAATCCATCTATGGGCTCAAGCAAGCTTCTCGTAGCTAGAACATCAAATTTGACGAAACCATAAAGAGTTATGACTTTGTGCAAAATCCTGATGAATCATGTGTGTACAAGAAGCTTAGTGGGAGCGCCATTGTGTTCATCGTGCTTTACGTAGATGACATCCTTATCATTGGGAATGATACAAGGATGATGACCAGTATGAAAATTTGGCTATCTCATACCTTCGAGATGAAAGATCTTGGAGAAGCCTCTGACATCTTAGGCCTGAAGTTGTTCAGAAATCGAGAAAAGAGGATATTGGGATTAACACAACATGGATACATTTAGAAGATTCTTGAACGATTCCATATGGATAGTTTCAAGAAATTATTCCCACCCTTAAGACATGGTATCCACCTGTCTAAAGGGATGGATCCTAACTATTGAGGAAAAGAAAGCCATGGCTGGATGCCCTTATGCATCAGCAGTAGGGAGCTTAATGTATGCCATGATGTGTACTAGGCCAGATATCTGCCATGCAATGGGAGTGATAAGTCATTACCAATCCTGCTATGGAGAGCAACACTGGAATTCAGTTAAGAACATATTCAAATATCTAAGATGGACGTAAGATTACATCTTGGTCTATGGAGGTGGTGATCTCCAAGTCTTGGGATATACAGATTCTAACTTCCAATCGGATATTGATGATCGAAAGTCGTCATCAGGATTTGTATTCCTGTTGAATGGTGGTGCTGTGAGCTGGAGAAGCAAGAAGCAGGACACTACAGCAGATTCAACAACAAAAGCCGAGTACATTGCTGCATCAGATGCTGCAAAGGAGGCTGTGTGGTTGCGCAAGTTCATCCTGGAGCTTGGCGTAGTTTCCTCTGATACTCCCATCCCGTTACTTTGCGATAACACGGGAGCCATTGCCCAGGCAAAGGAACCTAGATGGCATCAGAAGAGCAAGCACGTGGAAAGGAAATACCACATCATTCGGGAGATTCAAAACCTTGGTGACATAATCATCGCCAAGGTGGCCTCTGCCAACAACGTTGCTAATCCTCTTACCAAACCTCTGACACAGAAGGTTTTTGACCATCATGTAATGAGTATGGGTTTAAGGATTGTTCCTGAATGTTTCTGAGGGCTAGTGGGAGATTGTTAGCAATGTGAGCCCGGGACGAACCATTCCTACTATAAATGTTATTGTAATAAATGATTTATCAATAAAGGTTATTGATTATTTTTCACTCCCTTTCTGAGATTGAATGAATGAATGCACTATAAGGCCCCCTGTACAATAAGGGTTGTGTAGCATGGCCAACTTGATGATCATACAACTGTTGATTCATTGATTGAATCATAGAGGTTGATGCTTGGATGAATATACAAGTAGTTAGATAGAGGACTCATCAAGCATCATCAAATGATTGCTAAGTGATGATCTCCAACCTGTGTAGGAGATGGCAATCCTTTCTCATCTGGCTGATATCTAACTAACCTCTTGATGCAGGTCCTCTTCATGGGAATAATGATTCAGAGGTGTTAGATTAGTTGAGTCAATGAGTTGACTTAACGAGATCGAGATAACCAAAGACTATGTTGAATGCTGTCACAGCATAGGAATGCATCCTCTAACTAGAGACAGATGTGCTTGCTATATGTCTGAGTGTGTACATTAGGCATACCAATAGGTTGATGACCTAACCAAGGTATATACACCGGCGAGCTGGTGTGCATGTACGGACATATGAGTAATACGATCTCTCAAAGGGATCATACAGGTTCACTTGTGAACCGGAGGATATGAGCTCACTCATGAGGTATTGGGACTGATCAAATTCCATGCATGGTCATCATGCTTTGGAAGCGTGACATGAATTTGAAGGTAAGATATATGCTTTGGGATAGCATATGATCTATACCAATTCCCAATGACCAAGATTGAGAAACTTAGTGATCAAACCCTGAAGATGACAGTGTAAAAGCGATCTATATCTTCAGGATGATCATAGGTCTTCCAGTATGCAGGATGTAGAGGTGTTAGGAATACCTGAGGGTGATGTGATCATAAACGATTATATAACCATGATGCTTCCATTCTGAGGGAGTGATGAAACAGGTTTGGATTTTAGTGACTCCTCTCAATAGAGAAGGGACCTAATCTCAGTCCATGTATTAGGCATTGATCTGAATGAGATTCAGATGCAATGAGAAGATTTGGTCTACGGTCTTGATTTAATCAAGCATCTGTGGGAGGTCCATGAGATCTGGATTTGAGATGTGATCTCAATATCCTAGTCACTATACGTGGACCAATACCATCTCCCTGTCCTTATCTCCAAGTATCTGCGGAGAAATCGTATTATTCTTGAAAAGGTTCAAGAATAATTCCATAGATTTAAGCATTAAGAAACTGATAATTAAATGTCTTTTAATTATCTTGATGTATGTGTAAATTATCCAATATAATTAAATGTGATTTAATTATTGTTGATAAGAATAATGTTGATAGCAATATCCAATTATTCATAATATATTATAAATGTGATTTATAATGTACTAGAGAGAGCTATTATAATTTATATTTGTTAATTAATTATTGATGTGTATTGTATACACATTGTATAATTAATTGAAAATGTAAATTATATTTTGGTTTTGTGTTGTGAATGTGATTCACAAATTTCCGATGGTAAGATTGCAATATTATCCAAATTAATTATGAATTATTTTTGAAGAATATATCACAACAAAAGTTGTTGGAATAAATAATGGAGAATTTCATGGAGACATGCAATCTCATGAGATTTCATGAGATTGCCCACTTTGAAATAAGTGGATGGCTACCAAGTCCTATATGGAATTGGTGGCCGTCCACTATATTCCAATGGGAGATGAGATCTCCATGGTAATTTTCTCCTTATTTTTTTGATCTAATTTAGGATTGGATTGTATTTTATTTATCAAATATATTTGATCTAAATTAAATCACAAGTTGGTTTTTACCAACAACAATCCTAACCATTGGATTAAACATAAACCAATCTCATCCATTGATTTTTTGTATCCCATGGATTGAGATCCATGGATCCCAAAACCCTATAAATAGTGAGGCATACCATGCTCTCTAAGGCTATGCTTTTGGAAGCACATCTCTCTCTTCTCTCCCCACACGTCAACTCTCTCTCCCTCTCCTTGGTGGCCGTCCACCAAACCCTAAAGGAGAAAGCCGTCATCGCTCTCGCCACTGCGCCACTTCTTCGACGTTCTTCGGTTCTCTGTCTTCTTGGAGTGCTATGCTCACGAAGAAGACGTTTGATCTCGTACGACGAGATCAGGAGTTCACCGTGCTTGTATCATCTTGTTGAATTGCGAGGATCACGCGATTCATCCCCGCGCTCGCAAGCGTCTTCTTCGACGATCGGACTTGAGATAGGAGGTCTCTTTTCATAGAGACTCGATCAACCTTGCTTCAAGAGGTATTCCTTTAAACTTGATGTAGTTCTAGATGAAACGATCCGAGAATCATTCTTGGATTATGTGGTTTCATCGCATGAATTTTTTTTTAAATTCCGCTGCATAGAACAACTAGTACGACTAGTCATTCTACATCGTATTTGATAAGATGCTCATGCTTCCGTGATGCGCTTGAGGATAATACCATATCCTTCAGACCATCCTTTTTCTGAAGCTTTATTTCATACCACAACTCCCGTCATTAGACATCAATGCCACTAGACTAGGTTGGGGCGCATTGGCCACTCAAGGGGACTGTGTATGTTTCCATTCGTGCACATCTCTTGCTAGAGGATTCTAACCCTCACCACCTCATCAGTGAAGAGCTATGTTTAAAGTGCTTGTCCAGGTTAGGCCATTGTCTAAAATAACCATGTGTGTGTATGGAATATTCTACTTAGACCAATCAAGATGACATGTGAACATATATTTGTGGACTCAAAGAAATAAATTGCTAGACCTGAAAATTTTCAACTCCAGTTCCTATAAGGTTCTTCTAAAATAAAGTGGATTAAGGTATTAACTGAGCTCCAATATTCAATTTTATTCCAAACTAGTTTAAGCATCAATTTAATTCTGAAGAATGCAAATGCAATAAATATGTACAACTTTTTTTAAAAAAAAAGAAAAGACAACACACATCTTTTTGAAATTTTTAACTTTTTATATGATTTTTTAATAGAGAGAATTATATACATTTACAAGAATTACAAGGATTTTATATAGGATATAGAAAGAATTTTATACAAAACATATTTACGAGATTACACACTTTTTATACAAGATTTTACAAGAAGAATATTTACAGATTTTATGTATACTTTTAGAAATTACAAAAAGTACTTAATTTATGAGTTTTAACAAAGAATTTTATACACAAGTTCTTCAAGTTTTATACAGTTATTAATGTAATTTTATGCAAAATTGTTTTATTCATACATTCGAAGGTGATTAAAGGTTCTATTTACATATATTTTGTACAACTAGTATATAAAAATAATATGTACAAACAAGTTATTTATATACAAGGCAAAAAATAATTTACAAACTATTTACAAAAGTTTTACAAACATTTAAAAAATATTTTCCAAAAATCTTTTACAAAATTTTAAATGCCAAATCTACAATAATTTTATAAAGTCTTTTCAAAACTAGTTTTCAAAATTTTACAATTCATTTTAAAAATATTTTTTTACAAATATTTGACAAACATTTTTACAATATAAATAATCTCAATACAAAATAATTTACTAAAACTTTACAAACAAAGTAATTTTACAACAATTTTACACAAAAAAAATTACGAAGAATTTTACAAAGAATTTTTACGAATATTTTATGAAGCATCTGCACAAATAATTTACAAATATTTTACAAAACTATTTACAAAATAATTTTGAAAGAATTTTTGCAAACTTCTTACAAAACATTCTTATTCTAGTTCTATTAGACATATTATTAGATAACCAAAAATGTGAGTTACAACTAAAGTATAAATAGAATATATATAGTTATATAGTTATATATATACATAAAACTTCAGATAAGATGGTCCTTTCTTAGATGCGTGGAAATCCAACCATCTTATCCATTCACAATCAATCTGACGGTTACGATTAATAGGTTGTTATCTATATTTTTTAAATATCAAAAAACACATTATGATCATTTTGGCATATTCTATATTTAGAATGTAAAATATCTCCTAAATGGTCTCCAATCTCTCTCCCTCTTTTTTGTCTCTCCCGTCTCTCCCTCCCTCCCTCTCTCTCTCTCTCTCTTTCTCTCTCTCTATCGACGGCGGCACATAGGGTGCGGACTGCTGCACATCGGTGATGGCGTGCAATGATGATAGAAGGATAATGTCGGGCAATGGATATGGCATGCTGATCTTCTAGCGGTGGAGATGGATTTATAGGGGCTTCTTCCAACGGCGATGTAACATTTCTTTGACATTTAGATCGGGAGGAAATATGGGTTCTCCATGATTTATTTCTTACAGGTAATGGATGCGGCTTCGCGTGGAGGAAGTGTTGCGTAAAGGCAGTGGTTATGCATTGATGAGAGGTCGATCAACTAGGGTTAAGTATCAAGTAAAATCCAAGGTCGTTGCGACCCCAATCAATCAGCCAAACTCAATCGAGAAGAACAAAACCACTCAAGATAGATATAAAACAATCAACAAATGTAAGTGATTTTCTATTTTTATTTACCTGCTATATCCACCATGGTCAAACACAAGGATCATGAAAGGGATACAGAGTAGTCAAATATCTCAAAATAAAGCAAATTTTAGTGGTTTTTTATTTCAAAGTTTTTAATTTTTGAACAAAAACAAGAAAGCAAGCACACAAGACAAAATACACACACAACACTCTTTTTGTATTTTTTAAAATATCTACAAATACTCAAAAAATTTTAGAGGAAACAATTTTGGGGTTTATAGGTTTTGAAATATTTTTAATAATTTTTACATGTTTTTCTAATATTTTTGTGGTTTTATAAAAATCAAATAGTGCTAAAAAAGGCAAGCAATGCACATCCAGGACTAAATTGCAAGTTAATAATATTTAAACTACTATGAAGTCCTGAATAACAATTTTATGATAAAATATGAATGAAAACCTACAAACAAGAACTGAAATTAGAATTTTTGTATATTTCTTGTATTTTATACCATTTTTATAATATTTTGGTTATTTTGTAATTTTTAAGGTTTTTAGAGAGAATTTTCAAACAATATTGATGCATAAACAAAACACACTAAAATGCACTCACAAGAATTTGTGTAGATTTTTTAAAGCATTTTATGATTTTTTTAATATTTTTTTCTAAGATAAACAAGGATCTTTTTGGAGTTTTTAGATTATTCAAAAATAGAAAAAGAAAAGCAATCAATCAAATAAAATCACTATAAATATTAAACACTAACAGGAGCTAATGGTAATTTTTAGGTGATTTTTGAATTAATTTGCTATTTATTAAGTCCAAAATGCTTTCTGTAATTAGGCACAATTCACAAGGACCTAGTTTCAAATACTTTAAGTTCACAGACTAGACAATGACACAATGTAAAAATTCAGGGTCAATACTGCAAAAATCTCACTTATGTCACGCTCATGCTCAAAACTGGATGCCAAGGGGTATAAATGCAATTTTCCAAAGTTAACATTCATACCATAAATAGAAAAGTTTAGGACAGAGGATGCAAATAACCCAAAAGTCATGTGGGACTGCATGTGCTTCAGACTGAGAGAGACTAAACTGCAAATATATAGAACTAAAGGTCTAAACTGCAAATATTCTTAACTATAACATTTATTTAATGGACTAAAGTGAAATAGATAAACATCTAAGCTAAAAAGGGAAATATACCCATGCAGGCACGTGCAGGGCACGTGGGATGCGTGGTAGGTTCTCGCGAATGTGGTTGCTGACGGTGGTGATCTACTTTGCTACAGATATGACAGTTCAGTTGCGTGGAGCATATGTACATGCGATGCACTTCCTATTGACTAGGGTTAAGTATTGAGATAAATCAATGGTCATTGCGACCCCAATCAGTCGGCAAACTCAACAAGAAGAATAAAACCACTCAATAAGAAGATCAAAAAAGCACACCGAATGTAAGCGGTCTCGCCATTATTTTTACCTGGTATAGCAACCAGGGTCGAACACAAAAGCACGAGAAAACCTACGAAGTAGTCAAATCTCATAATTGGAAAACATATTTTTAGTGGTTTTTAATTTTTGTATATTTTTATGTTGTTAGTAAAGAAGTAAAACCAACAAACAAGATAATAAAGCAAGAAACAAATCTTTTATGATTTTTTTTATAGCTAAAAATGCTTAGAAAATTAACATCAAAATATTTTTGGGTTTTTAGTGTTTTAAAATATTTTTGGTAATTTTTTGGAGATTTAAAAATGTTTTTATAATTTTATAAAAATCAAACAATATATACAACGATAAATAATCCACTACTAGGACTAAATTGCAAACTAAAGTTATTTAAAATGACCTAAATCCCGGGGAGCAATTTTATGATAAAATAGATGTAAAAATTTACAAATAGGAACATAAATGATATTTTTTATTTTCCTTGTATTTTATTTTATTTTTATATTTTTTTGGTCTTTTGTAATTGTTAGGGTTTTTATAAGGAATTTTCTAAACAAAAATATTATTGAAGATTAAACATACTAAATCACCCAAACATGAATTTTTGATGAATTTTAAGACAATTTTCAAATTTTTATGTATTTTAAAAAATAGTCAGGACACTTTCTAAAGGTTTTCAATTTTTTTCGAAAATAATAAGTGTAACAAAATTAATCCACAAAAATTACAATAAATACTACGCATCAACATGAGACAACAATACTTTTTAGGGAATTTTTGAGATTAATTTGATATATATTTAATTAAATAAGAGATAGGCAATTTACAGGGACCTATGTACAGTTAAGATAAAGCTCCAGGCCAAACCATAACATATTTAACTAGTATATGGCCTAATTTGCAAAAAAGCCAAGCAAACACACACACACACAACACATACACCATTCTCACAAGGGTATAAATGCAAATACTACAAAGAAACATTCATTCCATAACAATAACAAAGTTCAGGATAAGTAATGCAAAATAACCCAGATACCACATGTGGATGCACACGAGTTCAAATAAATAGGAATAAAGTGCAAATGCCAAATACTAGGAGGTCCATTATGCACATTACCTAAAGAAATTAAAGATACCACCAGTATTTATAGGAGTAGATAGTAAATGTGAAACAGAGAGGGGCCTAATTTATATTTACCCCTCATTAAGGCGCTATCCAATGGACGAGGGGTCTTCACTAATGGATGGACGGTCGAGATCGATGGGTGCCCCTTTGAAGATGAACGACTCTGGTGCAATCCTTAGATGTATCTAACGATCCAGGATCCCCTATTGGTGTATGACTGAGAATAGAACTGGGGGAGGTCTAGATCGGACAGCTGAAACGACATCTGGAGGAACTCGAAAAGAACTCGCCTCAGGTAAGTTTCGATCAACAAATGTACGCAACCAAGGAGTCGCCAGGAGATGCTATGATGGGGGAAGTGTTGCTGATGTCTGTCCGCAGTTGCTGGGGTGCTCCGTATGATCCAAGACCAAGGAAAAGGTCCTGGAGAGGTGTGGGGTCCTAGAGCTGTTGTGCCATGCCCATTTGACCTCCTGCTGACGTCCTCTTGTGCTCCAACTTGCAGAAGAATGGTTGTTCTTGAAGCTCTGAGGAAGGGTTAGAGCACATGTATCATCGAAAACAAGGGATGGGTGGATGGGCCAGGTCTTCGGTGGGGTGGAAAAGTTGAGCTGCTCCTCGACTCCAAACCGAGGGTTGGAATCAAGGGGAAGGTTGCGGATCACAACATGGAAATGGAGGCGAGTCGTCTGAGGGCGTGCGAGTGTCGGAGCAAGGTAGCAAACAAGTGATTGATGCGGATGTGGTCGTCGAAGTGAAGATAAGATGCGAGCGAATGAATGTTTTAAGATAGAAATGAAGGTAGATTGAGTACCTAAGAGTGAATGCAAGAGCCTGGGGTTGCAGACGGAGTGCACACTGGTGATGTCCTTGATGGTTGGCGCAACTAGAGGCTAAAAACTCCTTGCGGTAGAGCTAGATGGGGGCGTCACTGGACCTGGGGATACTATGCACCAATCGCCACCTCACCCTCTCCCTCTCTTGCTGTCACTCTGAAAAGGAAAAGGAGGGTGCAACGGAGGTGGTGGAGCATTCGAAGGTGGTTGAAAAGGGGAGGGGTACAATGGTTTTATAGGTATGCCAGGTCTGGGAATATCGGGAGAAAGCCTGCGAATCGAGGCACAGATCAGAAGAGTGGGTATCAGGCATGGACTAGGGATCCACACCCCTTTGTTAGGGCTTTTAATCGGAGGAGGAGGTTATAGGATCAGATCATAAAAAATGGGCAAAGATTGAAGCAAAACAGATTCGAGAGAAAAATATAATGAGGGAACATGTTGATCGAGGTTAATAGAAGCGACGGAGGAAAAGATAAGCTAGAAGACAAAACAGAAAGTTAAATAAAGATAATTAAATACATAATGATAAATGAATTTAAATTAAAAAGTATATAAAATAAAAAATGTTTGTTATTTTTCAAGGTATTTTCTATGATTTTTAATTATTTTTTGAAAAATAAATTAGTGTACATACAATATATGGTATTATATACATGTATAATATACCTAGGTATTGTGTACAAGTATTTTTATTATTTTATTTTATGTAAATACTCTTATTTTATATTTTATTTATTAACAACATAGTTTTAAGAGTATAAATTGATTTTTATATTGTTTTTATCACTTATTTAAAGGTGTATAATAAATAGAGGATGTAATATATACACGTGTTTTGTACAATGAATGGAGAATTTTTTTATTTATTTTTCTATTTTATATTATTTTTAGAAATATGTACAAGAGTGTAGAAACAATTATTTAATTTTATTTTGTCAAAATAAATGTATAAATAATAAGTACAAGTATAGAAAGTATATACTGTACACAGTGAACCCTATCTCTCTCTACTTATTTTATTTTGTGATCAGGTCGAGGCTTGACCTTCTCTTGGGGTTTGGGTCACTCTGTATTTATTATAAATACATCATTCTTTTTCTTTTCCTTCATTCTTTTATTTTTCTGTAAATGCATGCTAAATATGCAATCTTAACTCAGGCATGCAATTTGTTAAATTATTATATTTACAAGAATTTACATGAGGTTTGCAAAGAAAAATAGCTAAAATGAAAGAATAAAGAGTGAGAATCAGAGACTCGTCACCCCAAATACTTTACCTTTGCTAGTCTCTTAGCAAACACTTATTTAAAAAAGAAGTGAAAAGAGAAAGAAAAAGAATCAAGGTTGATTATTAAAATTATCTTCATTAAATTGAATTATGGATCTCAATCAAATCTTTGGATTATTAGTTTGTCGGAACCTTATTGATATATAGGTCTAAAACTCAACAACCTCTAAGTTCCACCAATCTATGGTCAAGACTTCTTAATAATCCAGATCGGAACAAGTCTACATATGCAAACTCTAATGACTATGCATCTCTCCTTGTACTGTGTAAGTGATATGTAGCTCCCCACCTCAGAAATGAAAAATAACAACCTCCCTTAACAAGATAACTTTAATTCCTCATTCTAGCAGCTCTTTCCTCGAGGAGCAGGGTAACCTTCTAAGTTCAAATACAACCGGCTCAAGAAGAGGGGAAAGAAGAGAACATACTATAACCAGTGTAGCCACGTATCCTAGGAGCCTAACCAGTGTAGCTAAGTCTCCCGCTGCAAGATTCGAGAGATGAGAAGGTGTAATACATAAGCTTTGCTTTATTTGACTATTTACACTCCGACATGCATTTTATTTTCAATCAGGCATGTCCACTTTTTTCTGAAAGTTTTTCTTGATTTTGTACACATTTGTTTTCTTTTTTTGTGTGGGTATATGTACAACATATCTATAGGGTGCAACATATACATAAGGACTTTTTCTTCTTGAGCCAGTAGACTATCCCTCTTTTGAAGCATTATTGCAACCCACAACTTCTGTCTTTAGACCTCAACACCGCCAGACTAAGTTGAGCTGCACATCCCCCCCTAAAGGAAGATGAGAGGTGTTGCCTAGAAGTACTACCCTCATATGCTTCCCCAAGCCAAAGGATTCTTCCTCCTCACCACCTCATCCGTGTGGAGCTATGTATAAGGTGTTGGTCCAAGTAAAGACATTGCTTGTGATAGTCATGTGTGCATTGTTAAGTTTTATACTTAGGCTCATCAAGATGAAAAGTGGACATAGCCTAGTGGACTCAAAGAATTAAGTCACTAATGGACCTGAAAAGTTTTAACCCCAAATCCTATAAGGTTCGTTTAAAAGTTAAGTGGATTAAGGTCTTAACCAAGTTTCATTTTTCAATTTAATTTCAGACTAGTTTAAACGTCAACTATGATTCAGAAGATGATACAAAAATATTTACAACATTCTTTTTTAGGAAATTTTTTAAATATGCAAAAATTTTGAAAATGTTTGAATGCAAGGGAGGGAGGAAAGTTTTGCAAAGTATTTACAAACATCTAGAAACATATTTTTGTAAACTTTTAGTTTTCAATTATTGTCTAAAATTTTCTACTATATACATAATTTTGATACAAAAATATCTACAAGCATTTTACAATCAAAACATTTTTACAAACATTTGTACAAAAATAGTTTTTATAAAAAGGCTATGTAGGTGCAAGAATGAATTTTATATGCATTTTTTTACATTTTCGTGATTTTTAGATTGTGTTTTTTAGCCATTTTATTTATTAATACACTCACTCAAAGTACGAGTTATGGCTAAAGTACATATACAATATATACGACACCCCCTATACTTAGCTCGAATGATGCCCTCATAGTGACTAGAGAGTGATGAAGAAGACATAACTCATGCGGAGTGTATCAGGAAGTGAAAAGAAAGGCTATACAACAACGATGAATAAAAGAATATAATGAATAGAGATCAGGGATCCCCCTATACTTAGGATCAAGTAATCCTAATATAGAAGTTTGTACACAAGGGGAAAATCGAGGGCTAGAATATACAAGGTCTACCTCCCCTATACTTAGGGTGAAATATCCCTAAGTATATGCAGTAAAACAGAGGCAAGAAGAATCAAAAGAATAATAAAAAATCTGGCATCCCCTATACTTAGGGTAAAGTAGACCCTAAGTATAGCATAATCACAAGATGGAGATGGGGTGCTAGACAAAAGAACGTGTGATATGGATAACTGGATCTATACAACAGCGGGAGAGAAGTGATAATCAAGCATGAGATGTAAATTATATCAGTCAAAGATCAAATCTCATGCAAAATGAATAGGGGTAACGTCAACGGTCAACGGATCATAATCTGGATATGGCTTCTGGCATTGACCGTTAACTCAAAAGGTAGAATCATACGACATCTAGGATAAATCAATGATTCCATTATCATGCACCTTTCGGACCAAGTATAGTCCCTTCCACTTGCTCTGTAACTTCTGTGGAAATAATCTCAACTTGGCATCGAATAACCATACTCTCTGGTTCAGATCAAACTGTTTATGGCTGATGTGAAAATCATGCCATATCTTCACTCTCTCCTTATAATTTAGGCTACTCGAAAAGATTTTATCCATAATCTCCTCTAGGGATGCCAAATATGCCTTCCTCTGATCTCCTATGCTCTCTACATCCAATAATAACTAAGTCACAACCCATAGTGACTTATGCTTTATCTCCACGGGTAAATGGCATGGCTTTCCATAAACGAGACGAAAGGGAGATGTACCCAAAGGTGTCTTGAAGGAAGCTCGATAAGCCCACAAGAACGAGTCTAAAAGATGTGACCAATCCTTTTAGTCTAGGCGGACGACCTTCTGCAATATAGTCTTGATCTCCCTATTCGATACTTCAACAGGACCATTGGTTTGAGGTTGATATGGAGTACCAAATCGATGGTCAATGATGAACTCATTAGCAAGGGCTCTTACCTTATCGTTGATAAAGTGAGCCCCCCGTCTGATATCAACACTCTAGGAACTCCGAACCATGAAATGATATTCTTCCTCGAAAATCGATAAACAGTCTTAGCATCTATGGTTTGGGAAGGGATGACCTCAACCCAACGACTCACATAATCCACAACAAGCATAATGTGCATCCCTGTGTTCTAGGGAATGGACCCATGAAATCAATTCCCCATTGACAAACCCGTAATTCACCCTCTTAATTCAATTGTATTAATGATTAAAATAAATGTGGTCATTCGTTGTAATCAGGCAAAATTGGATTCATCAAAATCCACTTTAATTTATTTATCAATTAAACGCAAACGATAATTTTTTTATTTTACTTGGGCAAGCCCAAGGTTGAACTCAGGGAGGCAGCATTCTCCTTAGATTAAATTAAAGTCAGTCTAGATGCTAGGTTTTCAGGAGCATTTTTCTGTTTTTTTAATTAAAAATTCAATGCAATCCTAGACAAAATCGAGGTTAAAATGTAAATATAATCAAATTAAGTCCACAAATTCTCGAACTTGGATAGAATGTCAATTATGATGAAATGAAGTGACCTTAATATTTTTGGAATTTCTCAACTCAATATGAATTAACTACGAATTAAAAATGAATGTTAGGTGATTTTCGTAAATTTAATCTTAATAAATACCAAATTAATTTATTTTCAGAGATAAAAATTATCCTAGATACTTCTATGTTATATAAATCCAAGAAAATTAAAAACCTCAAAATTAATGTTTGACTTATTAAAAATCAATTACGTGAAAGACCAATTAATTTATTAAGACCTCATTATGCATGCAAAGTTGATGATTTTTGGGCATAAATTAGGACTACTCAAATTCTACCTACTATGAATTTTTGGTAATTTTTAGAGCAATACTTAGTTTAATAATCAATTAATGGAGAACAATGGGTAAAATACTCAATTTGTCATGAAAATAATTATATTAAATAACCTGTAGCTCATGAAAATCTAACCAACATCCACAATGATAAAGTACGAGTTTTTCTACAATATGCAACCTCTAGAATAATAAAGTGATGCTAAATGGATGCTAAAATTAAAATGCAAACTCAAGGGCCTAAATGCAATACAGAGAACAAATAAATAAATTCAAATGTGCTAAGGTGGGCTATAACGCAATTGCCATTACTTGCAAGGGTCGGGATGCAAAAGTCCTAGGGAATGGGCTGCATTGCATGTGTATCCAGAGAAGCAGGCTTCTTTGCAATCATCTGATGTTCGGGGGTGTTCCAGCAATTGTGTCAGATGGACACGTGCTTCGCATGTGACTTCAGTAGGTGTGGACGTAAGCTTGATTTGCTGATTTCACAGGGGCTCAGGCAAAATTTCCCTAGACCTTGTGCCAATCACGTGAAAGGGGATGGGGCTTTGGAGAATGCATAGGCGAGGACGACGATGGCTAGAGACCTCAGCCAACACACGATCGAGGAGTGGGTGGTGCAATGTGGGTGATGGTCAACGCTATCGAAAATGAAGGGGTGATGATGGTAGTTGGCCACAAAAATGGTGGAGGTTACAAGATGTAAAGGGTGACTCGAGCAGAGGATGCTGGGGTCACTGGAGTAAAGGAGCGAGCGTGTAGCCGAATGAAGGTGGAAAGGGGGAGAAACAGAGGAAAAGTAGAAAAATAGGGGAGTCCAAGGAGGCTGAAAATCAGGAGGGAGGAAAGAAAAAAAGGAAGAAGGAAGTTTACCTGGAAGGGGATGCACGAGTGCCTTGGGATGAGCATTGGAATGGACCTTGATGATTTCTCGATGTTGCGACGATGTGGAGCTCAATAGTGCGTGGATGCACCTGCAACGGTGAAGATGCCTTCACCGGACCTCGCTTAAAGATAGGTCGTCGTTACTCAATGGGACTCCGGAGCTGTCACTTGCGGAATATCAGAGATGGACCCTCTTCTACTCGACTGGCAGATGAGAAGCATGTGGGGAAGAGCAGACCCTTTTATGGGCAGTTGTGGGAGTGGCCAAGACTTGCAGAAGATGCGGACAAGGGAGGAACGAGTGGTCGAGTGGGACGTAGAGGGAAAGGAGGAAGTTCGAGCGGTTGCACATTTTGATGGATGAGAGGTGCAGGAAGTGGTGGAGTAGGTGTGCAGAGATGGTTGCGTATGTCACATGACGCGGGTAGGGGCGCAAAACGTAGGAGGGGAAGGGGAGGGGGAAGGTCACGTGCCATTCAAGTGACATGGTCGAGAAAGCGAAGGCGCCACGTGGCATCTCCAGGTGCGGCCACATGGTGGCTTATTTAATTATTTATAATAATAATTATTATAAATAAATACATAAATAAATTAAAATAATTACAATAAAATAAATAAAAATGATAAAAATGGGTGACACGTGATGGCTCCAAGAGCGGCCACGTGTCACTCCAAGAAAAATCACAAATTAAATGTAAATAAAAATAAAAAATAAATAACAAAAGGGGTCAAATAAAAAATTTGTTGACCTGAAAGTTTCTCCTCTCAATTGGGATTCATTATTGATTGTGATTATTTTCCTATTTTTGAGCTCTATTCATTTGATATTATTGCTTGACTTGTCTAATCACCCTCTCTTTGGACTTTGTGCAAGTTACCACGGATCGAGGGATGCGTTATATCCAAGGCACTTGTGCATCCACGTGAAGGCGGAGCATGACTTCTGACCTAGCATCAAAGGAGATTTGGAGGATCTGAGGAGAAAGTCACATCTTTAGCATTTTTGCTTATTTATTTATTTGTGTAATTTGATGTGAGAGAGAGACTTTAAATTGCAATAGCATTGACTCTCCAGGACACTCGGGCCTAATTTCCAAGTGTTTGTTCACTTGGGGGCTCACCGTTGTTTTTCGTCGTTTTCTCTAATTTACTATCTATTTGATTAACATGTATTTAACCCCTTGATTTAGGAGTTTTTATTGATTGCGACGTAATTAGCTAAGGCCCCATATCTAATATCTTGCCTGTACCTATAGATCGTAATTGGATTTAGCTAACAATTCATTTAAAAAACTATTTGACTTGGATTAGAGATCATGTGCCCGGAGAGGTCGTATACAACACTTGCTGGATCCATCGTGGCAGACACGGATTGGCTTCCAAGATCGGACTCCGGTCTCTCTTCCTAGTAATAACTACTTGTGCTTCACGATTAATAGAAATTGCTCATCTAGGGACGGTTTCCCTGTGCATCATATAGGTAGTTTATTTCTTGTCTATAAATTTATGCGCAGATTACCCTGCATGTAGAGCGCTGGAGCAAGGTACACATTTCTAACTTTGCACGCATCATTGTGCTTGATCGTGCACTTTTCTGACTTCCTCCCCCATTTTATTGGACTCAAAAAAACCAAGGAAATTAGAAAATTTGTTAGGCATTGTTTTTATCAAAAAAAATAATAAAAAAAGATAACCAAATAAAATTGGGACTGCTAATGCAAACTTGACCTTAAAACTCACCTCACTCAAAATTTTGTCGTGGGTAGAGTAACCCCCTCATTGGTTGATTTATCTATAGCGAGAGAGTGACCCAAACACTAGGATAGAGCCTTGCCTGAAATTCTAGTTGACTACTGGTCTTGGTTAGTCGTTCTCCAGTGAGGATCTCTCCGGTAACCATTAAAGCGGACCGCGACATCCTTAGTAGAGTGAAATGATCGGGTAGTCGATAAATGGTCCGCAATTCATACTGGCTGGGAAAGATCTAACTTGGCATCAGGACAGTCGGCTAGGAGAGTTGGGTTCCTAACAGCTCGCTTAATCGCTATGATAGATTGATTGATCACCTAAATAAAATTGACAAGATAAACGACCGAGCCTTCACGGTCATCAACTCAAAGTTACGTTGGTGAATTGGGGGTTTGATTGCCAATCTTGTTTGCATTCTAGATCTTATCCACCATTAATTCCATATCACGATGATGGGAAGGAGATCCCTTAGGCCACGTCTGGTGGCACCGCTATCGAGCACTCCTCCCTTTTCGTCTAGGTCAGCTTAGGGGAGTTTAGACCCACTCTCCGAGCCTGAGTTTACGTCCACCCCGTTCCCCCTTAATCACCATTCTGCTTCTGTCAGTCATGTGGTGTTAGAGTACATTTAACGGCACCTGAGATGAGTACCTTTGCCTTTGTAGAGACCCAAGATTTGACCAGCAGTGAGGGACCCGGATGAGCAGGGACAACCTTCGTGTATGTATGATCAGACTGCCATCAACAATTCCTTGTTAGCCTCCCTAGACACATTGCAGAGACAGATCTGAGATCAGGGATCCTTCATGGGTGATATCATGAGAGAACTGGCGCAGATGCGAGAGGACAGATGAGACAGATCTGAGGGCAGTGAAGAGAGACCTGAAGCAGGAGGTGGAGTAGGAGAAGAACATCACCAGGAGGAAAAACCACCGAGGACCATAAGACAGTTTCACCACCCTGGTGCGACTCTCACTCATAGATGGATCCAGCTTCCTCCAATTGATGGGAACTTCGAGCTTCGCCCCCAGACCATCCAGTTGTTGCTCAAGTTTCATGGGCTGGCCATCGAGGAGCCTCATCTCCATATGTAGGAGTTTGACATGATTTGTATCCCTGTCCGCGACAGAATGGTGGATGGGGACACGATAAAAATGATTTCCTTCCCGTTCTCATTGGTTAACAGAGTAGCATATTGGCTAAATCATCTAGGAAGATACGTAACATCTTGGGAGAAGCTCCGGACCGAGTACTTAAACAAGTACTATCCACTCGACCGGATCAACGCAACGTGAGCTATGATATGTTACTTCACAATGATCCCGAATGAACAGTTCCATGAGGCTTGGTATCGATTTAGAGAGATAATTGATCGGTGTCCACATCACGATATATCAAAGCCCAATCAGGTTCATAGTTTCTTTTGTGGGCTGACACCGAAGCTGTAGGGGCTTGTGAATGCCTCTTGTGGTGGGTCCTACTTTTCTAAGGGTGAAGACCAGGTATGGGCCATCTATGAGGAGAAGGCAGAGAACTCGACAGTGACGTCCCAAGATCGGGTTTACACACAGTCAAAAGTCCCCTAGCATGCAGTTTCATATAAGAGAATTGCATGTATCGATGCCGGTTCCCACACTCCGTCAGCAGCAGCAACTCAGGTTGAATCCGTCGCAGCCGACATGGGGATCATTAGAGAGAAATTGGACCCCATCAAGATCCTTGAGAAGAAGCAGAGCCGAGGGCTTACACAGATGGACCAGTTGATGAAGATAATGAGCGACCTGAAGACCCATATCCTATGCATTCAGGAGGCACAAATGTCTACACAGTAGCCTCCCAGGTAACGTACTGATTCCAGCAGTAGAAGCTCCACCCAACCCTCTGTCGCACACCGTTAGGATCACCATATCCAGGAAGAGACGGTCCAACAACGACAGTACTACCCATTGCCGCCACTATCTCAGGACACTCAAATGGTGGTTTACAAGTCGGATCAGCCACTGGAAGTTCTTCCTCCACCACCCTTCGAGCAGGAGCCATTGATGGAAGTCAATGGGATATAGTACGACCGGTACCCACAGGTGGCCGGGATTCGTCGCGATCACCTAGGATTCCGTTGGACCACCGGAGGCACCTTATCCCAGCAACAGCCTCCCGCTCAGGGCACTCATAACAGCCAGCAGCAGCAGCAACCCCATCACTCCCACCAGCATTACCTACAGGGTTCTCGTTCCTCTTATGAGGGACAACAGTGGAGGAAGCGTCAGCAACCTTACTAGCCATACTCCTAGCCTCCCCTCATTATTCACAGTAGAAACAACCTCATTTCCAGCAAGGTAACACTTCCGATTCTCTAGTACCTGTCTTCTAGAACCTAGGTCTTGACGACCTCGCCCGCTTGCTCTCCGAATACCAAGCATCCTTCTGACGAGAAATGGATGAGTTCCGACAGGAGATGAGGGATATCATCAAGGGAAAGGCTGCCTACCATCCCAGGTTAAGCCTAATCTGAATAGTTTGAAAAGGAAATCTGAGTAGGTACAGTCTACAAAGGATACCACTCCTAGTGAATTTTTGCATTACATGTCTTCTTGTTTGTTTGATGCTTATTTCGTGACAATTAGGAGCGGTAGGATGCCAGCCGGCGGCACCTCATCTGAGCGACAACCACACGAGCAACCACGAGCGCCATACGAGGAGAGTAACGATGCTGATGCTGCTAATGATGTTGATGATGGTGGTGTTAGTGCCACTAAGGACAAAGATCCAGTTGACGGTACTGAGGCCGTCGTGACTCTAGATGCAGACGGTGGTACTGAGGCCATCATTTTGCTTGATGATGAGCAAGTGCGCGGTGCTGATGCCGCGAAGACAGATGCCGTGGGCGGTACTGATGCCACCACTTCTACTTTAGTTGTGCTTCCATCTGTTGTGTTGCCACATTTTGTATCCCAGGACTGTGGTAACAAGAAAAAGAATAAAAATATGAATAAAGGAAAGGTTTCTTCATCTTCTCAGAGTCCATATGTGTTACATGATGATCTTGGTATGGATTCCATTCCTTTACAGGCACAGGAACCTCTTCCTAGCCCTCCATCTGAGGAGGGCCCAACCATCCCCTTCCCTCAAACACTCCGCTTGACGAAGGAGAATAAAAAAGAAAATCCAAAAAAGACACATTATTTAGAGTTCAGCCAGCAGAACATTGACAGATTTTAGATTTAGCTGACTCTACAGGAGGCACTAGAGCACATCCCCCTTTTCCAAAAGAACTTGAGAGAGAAGACTACTACACGCAGGAAGAGGAGGAACCACAGAGGAGAGATCCATGTGCTCACCCTTGCCACATGCTTTGCCATTCAGAACCGACTGCCAGCCAAGAGACCTGATGCAGGAGCTCCCTATGTCAGATGCAAGATTCAAGAGCAACAGTTCGATCGTACTTTATTAGACCGTGGCTCTTCAATCAACCTCCTTCCGGCAGCCTTACTTGATCGATTCGAGTTTGGCCCTCTCCATCGGAGTAGGACAGTCATTCAGTTTGCTGATAGGTATATTAAGAGGTTGAAGGGGTTGTTGAAAGACGTGGTCGTTACCATTCAAGGACTGAAAGTCCTCGTGGACTTTGTTGTATTGGCCATGGAGATCCTTGAGTCGGTGAAAGACAGCCCCGTCATACTAGGATGCTCATTCTTGGTCACTACCAAGGCGGTATTCGATCATGATAGTGGAAAGGTGTACTTTCGCGTAAAGGGCGAAAGTATACAAATAGAGAGGATCGACAAGACTAGAGCGTAAGATTCAGCCTACTCCGAGCAGTTCAGTGACGTAGAGCAGATGACAAAGAATGAGCGAGACGTCCACCAGGAGTGTGATTTTGTATGATTGATGATGAGGCAATTTGGGTAGATCTAGTAGCACGAGCCCTCGCCTTGCCAACATATTCAGCATACAGACATCTTATAGTAGTTGAAAGTTTGGAGAGCACACCCCTGGCAGAGGACACATTAGAGGCCTACAGTTATGGTATGAGTGGGGAAGTAGATTTTTATTCATGCTCTTCTGATTCAGATCCCTCAGAGTTAGACATTGATTGGGATGACTTTGATGAGTATTTTCCATGTCTAATTCCTTCTGAGCCGATAACTAGGGCAGAGTGTGAGCCAACACAGTTTAGAAATATTTCAGCAGGGTTCCCTTTGTCAGATTTTCACAATCAACGAGAGTTCTCACATGCAGACCCGGTAGCTTTCACGCAAACATATCAGAAGCTAGATTAGCCAGCTCCTTGTTACATGGAATTAAATCCCTTGTCGTAGTCGCTGAAGCATATATTCCTTGCTGGTGAGCTAGATATGCACCCAGTCATTATCTCAGCAGATTTGATTGGAGAGAAAGAATCTTGTTTGATGGATGTTCTTGAAAGAAACCGCAAGGCGATAGGGTGGAGTATATCTGATCTCTAGGGGATTAGTCCGGCTCTGTGCTCCCACCATACCTACCTCGAAGAGGACGCCAAGCCCTCGCGTGAGTTCTAGCGGCGGCTGAACCCGAACCTTCGAGATGTGGTAATGAAAGAATTATCAAAATGGTGGAGCGCCGATTTTATCTACCCCATCACCGACTCCAAGTGGGTTAGTCCATTACATGTGGTGCCCAAGAAGATGGGTGTCACTACAGTTATGAGTGAGTCTGGAGAGGAGATAGCTACCCGAGTGCCCACTTCTTGGAGGGTCTGTGTGGACTACAGACGATTGAATCAGGCCACCAAGAAGGATCATTTCCAACTACCATTTATTGATCAGATTACCGAGAGGCTAACTTGGAAGAGTTACTATTGTTTCATTGATGGGAACTCCGGCTATAAAAAAGTGGCCATTGCGCCCGAAGACCAGGACAAGACGACATTCACATGTCCATTTGAGTCATATGCTTTTAGACAGATGCCTTTTGGTTTGTGTAACGACCTGGCGATAATCCAAAGGTGCATGTTATCCATCTTCTTGGACATGGTGGGTGACTGTTCTATGACAGATGCGGTATTTTCTTGGGCATGTCGGTTTCTACCGACAATTCATTCAGTACTTCAGTCATATTTCCCAACCGCTCACTGATTTGCTGACAAAATACACCGAGTTCATTGTAGATGATAATTGTCTTGCATCCTTCGAGACTCTGAAGAATCTAGTTGTTAAGGCTCCTGTCCTTCAGCCACCCGATTGGTCTCTCCCATTCGAGATCATGACAAATGCATCTGATTTTTCTGTAGGGGCTATGCTTGGACAGAGGAGGGATGGATTGTCGTATGCCATTCACTACGCTAGCCAAACTTTGGATGCCGCTTAGCAGAATTACACTATGATTGAAAAGGAGATGCTAGCCATAGTCTTTGCTCTGGATAAATACATATCATATATTCTGGGATCAAAAGTGACTATCTTTACAGACCACACCGCCATCCGATACCTCATGGCAAAGAAGGATGCCAAAGCTCGACTTATCATATGGATCCTTCTGCTCCAGGAGTTTGATATTGAGATTAAGGATAAACCTGGAGTTAAGAATGTGGTGGCGGATCACCTCTCCCGATTAGAAAACCTTGAGGAATCTGAGCCCATTGCACCTATTACTGAGACATTTCCATATGAGTGATCCTTGCCATCACCTTGCTTCCAAGATACGCGTACATTGTGAACTATCTTGTCACCAAGACGATTCCACAAGGTTGGACAAGGCAGTGACTTGAGACCTTCCTTGCGAAGACCAAGTCATACCATTGGGAGGATCCCATCCTTTATCATGAAAGAGGGGATAGTACCTGGAGGAGGTGTATTCCTCAAGAAGAGCAGCATAGCATCCTCACCTACTACTACAAGCTTGAGGTAGTACGACGTCATTCTGGGAGACAGACAACACATAAGGTGCTCCAATACGACCTCTGGTGGCCTACTATCTTCAAGGATTACGACGTGAAGTGGTGTACCGACTGTCAGAAGATGGGTACTTGCGGACAAAGAGATATGATGCCCATGCAGCCCATTCACTTTTGTGAGGTTTTTGATGCATGAGGGATTGATTTCATGGGCCCATTTCCTAAGAGTCAGGGATTGGAGTACATTCTGCTTGTTGTAGATTATGTGAGTCGTTAGGTTGAGGCCCCCCGCCCGAACCGCAGATGCTGACTGTGTGTCGATTTTTGAGGAAAAATATAATTTCACAATTCAGGGTACCTAGAGTTCTGATTTCAGATGGGGGGACTCACTTTATCAAAGACAAGGTAAGGGCCCTTGCAGATGAGTTCAGCATTGACCATCGTGTTGCCACTCCATATCACCCTTAGACTAATGGTCTTGTTGAAATATCGAACAAGGAGATCAAGACTATTTTACAGAAGGTAGTCCACCTAGACCGAAAGGATTGGTCACATCTTTTGGACTCGGTCTTGTGAGCCTATCGAACTTCCTTCAAGACACCATTAGGGACATCTCCCTTTCATCTCGTCTATGGCAAGTCGTGTTATTTTCCAGTGGAAATCATGCACAAGTCACTATGGGCAGTTACAGAGTTATTATTGGATCCTGAGAGTATAGGAGAATAGAGGAAAGCAGAGTTGGCATCCCTGGAGGAATTCAGAGATACAACCTTTTCGAGTAGGCTAAAGTACAAGGAAATAGTGAAGATATGGCACGATTCTCATATCAGCCATAAATAGTTTGAGCCAGATCAGCATGTATGGTTGTCAAATTCTAGGCTGAAATTATTTCTAGGGAAAATAAAGAGTAAATGGAAAGGACTATATGTGGTCAGAAAGGTACATGACAATGGCAGTATCGATATATCCGAGTTATCATCTTCCTCTAACTTTCGAGTTAAGAGTCAGCGCCTGAAACTATATCTAGATCATGATCCGCCGACTGTTGACGTTGCCCCTATTCATCTGGTAGGAGATGTGCTCTTTAACTCACATCACCTACTTCTCATACATGGTTATCACTTCCATCTCCCACTGTATAGATCCATATGTCCATATCATTCATTCATTCATTCTTTATGTCTGCCACCCCGTCGTCATCTTAAGATTTTTCTATACTTAGGATACACCTCGTCCTAAGTATAAGGGGTGCACACACTGAGTTGTACTATTCTACGATCCCCTCTTCTGTCTCTTCTTCTTGCTTATACTAAGGGTATTTTACCCGAAGTATAGGGGGAGACGGACTGAGTTGTGATTTGTTTATTCTCTTTTCTTATTTTCTTCTTTTCCTTTTCTATCTTATTTTTCTATCAAAAAGGTACCACACATTTTTGTCAGTCTTCTATACTTAGGACGTACTTTGTCCTAAGTATAAGGGGGTGTACACCCCGAGTATCTTCTATTCTTTGATCCTCTCCATTGTCTCCTCTTCTTGTCTATACTTAGGGATATCTTACCCTAAGTATAGGGGCAGACAACCTAAGTACGATCTGTTCATTCCCACCCTTGACCGTCCCTGCCTTGTGTACAGTCTGCTATACTTAGGATTATTTGATCCTAAGTATAGAGGGGATGGTCGACTTCTCCTTAGTTTATTCATTCATCTCTTATTCATTTCCTTAGTTTATTCATTCATCTCTTATTCATTTATTCTTTATACTTCTTTATACTAAGTACGAGTTATGTCTTCTCTTTTCTCTCTGATCTATGAGGACATAGCTCAAGCTAAGTATAGGGGGGTCGTATATACTGCATATATACATTAGCCGTAACTCGTACTTTCGTATTTTTATTAATAATTATGGCTAAATATACTATTAAAATTCATTAAAAACCTTAAAAAAAAGATGTGATTATTCCTCATTTTTTTGCACTTATTGGTTAATAAATCTGGTGAAAATATTTTTTTTGCAAAATGTCAGAAAAATAGTTTGAAAATCCTTTTGAAAAATCTTTTGAAAACTATTTGGAAAATGTTTTGTACATGTTTTCAACCTTTGTAAATTATTTTGTTTTGTAAAATTTATTTTCTTTGTGTGAAACAAAAATGTTTGAAAAACGATTTGCAAAATGGTTTTAAAAATGATTGAAAAAATATTTGAAAAATCTATATATACTATTTCTAAAACCTTTGCAAAATGATTTTCAAATGTGTCTACATGTTTGTAAAAAACATGTTGGACTATAGTTTTCTAAATTATTTGAAAAACCTTTTTCAAATAAGTTTGAGGAATATATACATCTCACCAAAAATTCTTTATATATACTCATTTAAAATTGATCACTTATCCTTTGTAAATTCTTAAAATCTACTTCTTGTAAATATAAGATGCATCCCTGTGTAAATATTTGTATCTAGTTTTTAGCCAAAATCTTTTGTTTTCAAAAAAATCCCAAAAAAATTTGCAAAACTAAAATACCAAAAAAGTTGAAAAAACTTTTTTGAAATACCAAAAAATGCATATGCATCATCTTTTCAAAAAATCCAAAAAAATTCAAAATCTTTGAAAATTGCATCACAAAAATACTTTCTGCATAGTATTTGCATAACATTCCCATTTTTCGGATTGAGTTTGATAGTTGAACGAGTCTAAGTAAAATCCGAAGATTGGAGCTTCATTGAACATTAAAATATACCTAATGATAGGAACCTTATAGGAGTTGGAATTGAGGTATTTCAGGTCTAGTTGACTTAAGTCTTTGAGAATCACGAGACTTGGTTCAATGGATTCTTGACAACCTAAGTAGAGTATTTCGGAGCACACACACGACTCTTGTTGATAATGACCTAACTTGGACACCTGCACTTTTCACTTGGCTCAACTTAGTTGGAGTGGTGAGGGGGTTGGATTTGCCGGTACGAGACACACACCAGTGGAAAACATTTGTCCTCCTCTAGGGAGGGAAGTGCATCCCAACCCATATGGTGCTGATGAATTTTGAGGACAGAAGATTGTGGGTTGCAATAAAGCTTCAAAAGAGGGATAATCTACTGGCTCAAGAGGAAAAACTCCCTATGCAAATGTTGTTGTATATAGTCTTTAAAAAAAGTGAAAAACCAAAAATACCAAAAAAAAGTGGACATGCCATTACAAAAATAAAAATGCCTTCCAGAGTGTACATATATGTATAGTCAATAAGCAAGCTTGAGCTTCAAAGTCAAATCATGTGAGCCTGCAGCTGGATGACTTGACTACACTGGTCTTGCATCCTAGGATAGGTAGCTACACTCGATACCGTCCATTTTTCTCTTCACCCCCTCCTCTTGAGCTGGTTGCCACTTGAACATAAGGGAATACCCCGCTCCTCGAGGAATGAATTATTGGATTGGGGAATCATTGGGTTGTCATACTGGAGAAGTTGGTCTCTTTGTCATTTCACTTTGGGAGAGCCGCCATCACTTACACTGCACGAGTCAGATTCATAGTCGTAAGGGTTTGTGATGGGTTGAATTATTCCGACCTGGCTATTGAGGGGACCTGAGCAGAGTTTTGGGATTCTCGAAGGCTGTTAGATTTAAAATCCAATTCTCATATAGTTCCGCACGCACTAATACTCCAAAGGTCCGACTTAAGCTCCAAACTTTGATTTTGTGAAGACAAGTTTGATAATTAAATTTAATCCATCTTCCTTCTTTTTCTTTTCTTTGTTTTTCTTCTATGCACTTATTGCATAAGTGTTTGCTAGGGACTAACAAAGGCATGTATAGGGGAATGATGAACCTCCATTTCATCATCTTTATTCTATCATTTTGGCCTCAAAAACCCTAGTAAATGCATGTAAATACCTCTAATTCATGCATTTTAGCATTCATGCATCATTGTGTAAATATTGTATAAAATACATTTTTTAAAGACAACATTATAGAATAAAGAAAAGAAAAGAAATAGAATAAAATATTGTAAATATTTTATAACCTGAAACCCCTAGACCTAGGCATCTAGAGGAATAAGTCGACAAGGAATAAAGTAGGGGGAGATAAGGGCCAAAATCTAATAAAAATTCCTTTATTTAATTCATTCTTTATTAATTTTGGGACCTATTTTTAGTTCAACTTTTTATACTTCAAATAAAGAAACTTTATACATGAAAGTTATAGATAATTAAATAAACGAAAATATTAAATTAATTTCATATAAAAACAATGTACAGATCAAAAGTTATGATCTGAATGAGATTCCAAACTCCCAACTTCCCAGACCTGTATCTCTCAAATAAAAACTCGAAATATATCAAAATCACCTTTAATTGTTTATAATTTTCAATAAGCTATTCAATGAAGGTGGTTTCATATTTTCAGAATTACGGTTTGAAAGTTGAGTTTTGGACCCCTATTGTATACTTATACTAATTAAAATATTCATTTTTTTATTACTAATTATTTTTATTATTTCATATTTTTACTATTTTATAAATATTATATATGTACATATTAAATCTAGAATAAAATTATAATTAAAACATTAAAATAAAATTCTTGTATAAAATACATAGATGAATTACCAATGTAATGTATTAGAACCACGTTTTTGGCAGTTTTCGTCGATTTTTGGAGGGCGCATCTTGCATCGTTTCGCCATGCAGTCTGCTTGACCTTTTTTCTCCTTACATCCACCATACACGTCTAGGGTATATCTTGAGAATTGGATCATGTATTCGCCCTATTTTCTTCGATCCTTGGAGACTGTTCATCTCGTTGTCTGAACCCCTCTTTTGTGCGTCAGAACATTGGTTTTTGCCCATTTTCTCAATTTTTTAGAGGCCGACACTTCCACCAAATCGCTAAGATTCCTTCTTGACTTTTGATCCCCATACATCCACCATACACACCCAAGCATTATATTGAGGATTGAGTTGTCGATTTGCTAGATACATACCGATCTTCTTGCCACCTCATCAACTCTCTAACCAGCCCCTACGACTCCTGTTAGAGCCTCATTTTTGTCCGTTTTCTCATATTTTTCAAGGCTGATCCTTTCATCCAGTCGCTAAGCTTTCTTCACGACTTTTTCTCCTTGAAGTACCTTAAAACATGCCCAGAGATTGCTTGGAGGATTGGATCAACGATTCTCATGATCTCCATAGTTCTTTGGAGCCACCCATCTCACATGTACAAAACACCCCATCTTCTTCCCATTCAATCTTTGAACCCTCTTGGACCAGATCTAGCCCTCCTTCTTCGAGCTCCAAGGTAGAGCAAGGTGACAACACGTTCCCCCTCTCCGCAGAGGCGTGGTTAGGTTGTTTCGGAGCGGTCTCCACCACCTCGGGCCATCACCGCCGTCGAGGTTCCATCTTCCTGGATTCCTGGACATTAGAGGTAACTTTTAGATTTAGTTTTTCTTCTTGTTGTAGTGTAACAACCCATCATCTTCAACTTTCATTCATCCTCCTCGATGCAGCTCACATCTCACCGCCGCCATCGTCTGCTATTATGCGTATTCTCCCACGCAACCCCTCCATCTTCAATCACATACGATGGTCGGAGCACATCCTTCTTCCCTCACCAAATCGAAGGAAAACCCATTCATATCCCATTTTTTCGCGTACCTAACATCTTGGCCGTTTTTTTGGGTATGTTGTAGAAATTTGTGGGGTCGAAATTGTAGTGAAATCTCATCAAAAGATATTATGGTTTGTATTCTGTAGAATTTCTACAATATGTTGAGTGATTTATTTATTTATGGAGCATCTTTTTTCTATTCGAAAATCTAAAATCATGTCCGTGTGCCCTTGAGTTTGTTCTACAATTAAATATCTTTGTTGTCCTATTATTTGTGTAGTAAAAAAAATAAAAAACATCATTTCTACCTTCCTGTCATCTTTATTTTTAGTATATTCATTACATCTCCAAAAAATACCAAAACAATATTGTAGCTTTCTCTCATCTATATGTATATCATATCCTAAAGGCATTCAGTAATATTAGGTCTAGTGTCCAAAAACCCAAAAACACTTCAAAACTTGCAAAAATCACTAAAAATTGAAATAGTGTCAAAACCCCAAAAACAAAGTCCAGTTTTCTTTGATACAATCTTCTCTATCTAGGAAAAATACAGGTATAATTTTAGGATTTCATTGTGAACTATTGGTAGTATTTTTTGAGTGTCCTATTGACTTATTTTTCCTAGTTTAGAATTGCCCGTTTTATTTTATTACTTTCTGTTTTCTAAAAAATTCTAAACAAATTGCAAAGTTAATTAAAACACCAAAATATTTTAGAATATTTATTTTGAATTTATTTGATTTATTTTAAAAAAATCCTAAAATATTTTTCTATTTCTTTCATTTATATCTCTCTCTTAATATATCTAAATACCTATATATCTCTGTCATTATTATTGATATTATTATTACTATAATTTTATTTTAAATATAAAACTACAAAAACACATTTAAATATTTAGAAAATCAAATAAAAATAAAAAATTACAAACCCACAAAAAATAACACTTGTATAGACAGATACATCGCATTCGCATTTGAGCTTCATTGCCCCGATCTACCTGTTTGCTTCCTGTGTTTGACACTCAACATTACTTTCCCTATACACATATTTTGTAGAGTTATAATAAATTTTAACTCCACATTTTGATTTCCATTGCTTGATATTATTTGTGGGTTAATTGTTGATTAAATCCAGAATTCTGAGCGGTCAATGCATCAACTGTATTCCCGCCTTGTGTGGAATACACGACCGCCTGGTTTGTTGGTTCATCACCCATATATAGTGCAAAAAGTGTATGAAAAAGGTAGCATTGACATATCAGAGTTGTCTTCTGAGTCTACCTTTCGAGTCAACTGTTAGTATTTGAAACTATTTCTTAATCATGAGTCGTCGACTATTGAGGTTGCCCCATTCATTTTTGTATGAGATGTGTTCCTCATTCTCCACATTCTACAACTCATACCTGAGTTTCACTTTGATTTTTTCATTTAATTTCACCTTGTGCGTACATGTTTTCAATTTTATTCATTTATTCCTTCATTATTGTCTTAAACCTGGGTTTCGATTTGGATTTTCGCTATACATTGGATATACTTTATCCTATGTATAGGGGTGTAGGCATTGCTTGTTCATTTAGTCTTGTTTTATTACTATTAATTCTTATAATTAGGGTGTTCTTTACCCAAACTATGGGCTATTATATTGTTCATTTACATCTTTAATTATTTTCTTTTTGTATCATCTTCTCTCTCACTTGTTCCTCAACTATTTATGTTCTTCTATATACTTCGGGATATTTTACCCTAAGTATAGGGAGGACAAGCCGAGTCATTGATTGTGTAAATTCTTTTAACCTTGAACATCTTCTTTTTTGAGTCTGCTATACTTAGGATTAGTTGGTCCTAAGTATAGAGGGGATGATTGACTTCTATTTCTTTATTTGTTATTCTTTCAATCGGTACAGTATGGTATTCTTTTCACTAGTCTATACTTAGCATGAGTTATGTCTTCCTTTGTCGTTTCTTTTTTACTATGAATATATAGTTCACGCTAAGTATAGGGGGTGTCGTCGTGTATATATGTTCTATATATACTTTGGAAGCCATAACATGTACTTGATTATATTTTAAATAATATGGCTCTAATATTATGGATGCATATTTTTTATTTTTAAAATTCAATAGAAAACTGTAGATATGAGTTTTAAAAAACTTTCTATATAAAATTCTTTGTAAATTTGTATATAATTCTTGTAAATTATCGTAATTGATTTAATTCACTAACTCTTTCAAAATACCAAAATAAAATAAAATTTTTTCGAGGTCAGTAAAATTTTTCAAAATTCTTAAAAATTACATAAAAAGTTTATATTGAAAAAATCACTTCATGAAACATTGTTGTATTAATTAGCATTTTTTAGAACAAGTTTGATTCTTTAACCGAGTTGAGCTAAATCTGAATGATGGAGATTAGTTTAAGCCTTAATCCATTTAATTATAAAGGAACTTTATTAGGAACTGAAATTAAAAATCTTCAAATATTTGACTTAATTCTTTGGGTTTCATAAGACTGTGTTCAAAATTCAACTTAAACTTGCCTAAGTAGGACATCTGGTGTCATCAGTATAACTCTTCATCATTTGAACCAATTTTGAACTCTTTCACATCGTACTGAGCTCGAATTGCATGGAATTGTGAATGGTAGCCAATTTTAGTGGTGCATTCTCATCCTCTGACGTATCTAAAGACATGAGTATAGGGTTGAAATAAAGCTTCGGATGAGGGATGTATCTACTAGCATAATTTTCCAAGACCCTAAAAATGGATAGAAAAAAGATGTTATATCCGTTGGAGCACAAAAGATCCTTGTAGTGCAACAATCACTTTCTACCAAAAAGAAGTCAAATAGCAAATACATACAAGAACACAATGGTGCAAGCCTCAAAAAACCTGCATATCATGGTGGACACATGACTAAACCAGCCAAGCTTCACAAGGAGATGTGACTACACCGGTCACACTCCAATTCTCTTCCATTCTTCTACTTCCTTCCTCCTTCGATTGTGGATATAGCACGACATGAACTCAAATGGAAATACCCCCCTCCTCAAGGATCAAGTATCTAGATGAGGAAGCAATGAGAGTGTATTACTGGGGTGGATGGTTTCTTCATCCCCTCAAGTAGGAAGAGCTAACACCAATCACACACGGTACAAATTGATTTCAAGGTTGAATAGTTTGTGGGATGGATGGGTGGATATGAGTTGTCTATTTAGGTGAACCTGGATAAGGATTTGTGGAACTTGAAGACTGTTGAGACTTAAATCATAATCCTAATGAGGTCCCAACAAACTGTTAATCCAAAGTCCTATTCCATGTTCTTGATTTTGGGTGAAGCGAAATTCAGATGAAAAGAAACAATCGTGTTCTAAGTTCTTTTATTTTCCTTTTTGTTTTTCTTTTTGTCTTTCACTTATTTTTAGAATACGTATTTGTTAAGGGACTAGCAAAGGTAAAGTATAGGGGAATGATGAATCCATGATTCATCTCCTTTATTCTTTCATTTTGGCTAACAACTTTGGTAAAATACATGTAAATATTCACAATTCTCAGTAATTAACATTCTAATATCATTTGTTAATATTCTATATTTAACACTTATTTTATCCAAAATAAAATAATAAAGGGAAAAATAAAAATAAAAGAAGAAAGATATATATACATATATATGTAAATATGTACATACTTATCCTAACCTCGAGACTAGGTCAATATTTACATGGTCGATAAAATAAATAAGTAGGGGGAGATAAGGATCATAATATGTAAAATATTAGAAAAAAATATCATTTATGTACATCTACATATTTTTTCACCTTGTACATATGTTTACTTATTTTATTTATCATCCATAAAATTTCAAATAAAAATATTTTTCCATCAATTTTTTTACAATAATACATATTAATATATAAATAATTATAAAATTATTTAATGTATAAAAAAATAATCACATTGAATTGAAAAAGTCATAAAAGTCAACTTTCCAGGTTCATAATTGTTTATAGAAAACTCTAAATTGACCAAACTCACTTTATACTTCATTTTATAATTAATACTATTAAAGATACCAAAAAATTAGAATAAAACGTGTGAGTTTTAGCATTTGGACCCTTTTGTATATATGTACTATATGTATATAATTCTTCTTTTTTCTATTTAATTTTTCTTAACTCCATTTAACTCAGTTATTTTCTAAATTATTTTATAAAAATTAGCGAAAAAATATAAAATATAACTTAAAATTAATTATTAATAAATACCAATAAATCCCAAAGAAAAAAAGCCATAAAGATGAAATTTCGATCCTTATATCATGACCATATGAATTCCAATTGAATGTACTCACTTTTAATGTTCGTTCTATTAAATTATCTATTAAATAAAAGTTATTCCACTAAAATCAAAGTTAATATGCAAAGTAGATTTTGGGACCATATTGGTACAAATTGTAAATGTATCATATTTTTATTTAATATTCATTATTTGTTACATTTTATACTTTATTAATATTTTTATAAATATTGCATTATGTTTAAAAAAATAAAATTTATAAAAAATGAAAATTATTTGAATAATTAAAGTATTTAATTATATAGATATAATATACATATATTATTTATATATGTTTTTAACTAATTAAATACTTTTATTTTATAATTAAATTATATCATTAAATTATTTATTTAATTATTTATAATATATAAATAATTAATTTTTTTATTGTTGATTTAATTTATTTAGTATAATTAATTATTAATTATTTTTAATTTTTTGTCTCTCTCACCCCTCCTTTCTTCCTCTACCTTCTCCTTTCTTCCCTGATGACCTTCCTCCTTCCTCCTTTGTTATGCTTCCCGTCACCACAATCCCCTCTTCTCCAATTGCCTTCAAAAGCCTGGTGGTCCCAAGCAGTTGCGATTCCATTCGTCCAACATCCTCCAAGCCTCCTCCCAACCTCATCTTCTTCATCACACCACCACTTATATAATTACTACCACCCTTCTACAAGTTCGGTCATACGCCATTTCTTCGACCTTCCTCCACTGAGTTCCGACAAAGAGAAAGGAGTAGGTGAAAGACCTCCGCTCCCCTCCGTCAAGAAGAGAGAGAGGAGGTGGTGAGATTAACCTTCATCTGTGTCGTAGCCTAGCTTCATTATGCGCTCAATCATCCCTTCACCGTCGCGTATCAGGACACGACCTGATGGAGCTCTGCCGAGCTCCAATCCTAGGCAATTTCATTCATATAGTTCATCTTCCAGGTTAGATCCTCCCCTCTCTACTTCCACTTCTTCCATGCTTCCTGCTTCCATTTCTCTCTATTCTCTGTCCAAATCTGTACACAATCACTCATGATCATCATAGTCATTCATGCCCCCTTCGCTTACTACTATATCCCTCATATTTATCACCTCTTGCCACACATGGTGCCCTAAGCTTTGGTTCCTTCTTCCATCATGTTGGAACTGTCACTCACCCTTTTCGTTTTCATTTGGACCGAGGTCTCGACCTCAAGTCAGTTTCTTGATTGTAGGTCCTCATCACTGAGATGATAGTTGATTCACACCGAGAGGTCTGCATCATAACATATGAGATCAGATTAAAAGAATGAAGTATTCTCCATCGAGCATGTTGTATCTTCAGCAGGGATTGAGAAATCACCTGGAGTGACAAGCCTAGAGGAACGTGAGATCCGATCTTTACCGAGCATCTAGGACAAGAAGCATCATCATCGCAATGAGCAGCATTTCCTGAATGATAGAACCATATCTAGACGTCAACTGAGCACCGCGATCACCTGGAGTTCAATCGCACATTTGAGATTCGAAGAGCAGCTACCGTAGCCTGATCAAGGCATTTGGGGAAGATCATTTGTTCAACTACAGAATTGGCGTGAACAGTCCGATTATCGAAAGAGAACTCGATTCCCTCCATTTGAGTAAGTTTAACTTGCAACCATCAGATTGTCATCCTATGATACATATCAAGTCTAACCTTCAACCATTTGGTTGATCACGATCGCTCGACCTGATCCGTGATCCTCAATCCAATGCTTCAGTACACTTACACAACACCGCGTGTCAGCCTCGTCTTGAGGCCACCACCTCACCACTCATTATCCTCGTGACACATGAGGGCTGATATTTTGGGGGAAATTTGTAGTCATTCTCCCACGCTTTGTAATAATTACAAACAAGTCCAGGTGATTGAGACAACATGCGGATGGCCACGTAAACATTGGGATTTTAGTATGTTGGACCTCATTCTTATTATTATTGAATACAGGTCCAAGTACCAATCCAGACATGTGTCAAAGAACATGATTATCTGGGAATTTTGTGTACATACCCTCCGTAGATTCTATATTCTATGTGCTCACTTTAATTTTCACAAAATTACGCTTCATTCCCTACAAACAAAATATCATATATTAAAGTACAATATACATATTTAATAATATACTAATAATAAAAAATAAAATAAAAATATGTATAAATATATAGTATCATACTCTATACAATATTTAATTAATTTTGAAAAACAAAAATATTTTATTTTTTTTAGAAATCAGTAAAATACCAAAAATACATAAATTCATAAAAGTCCATAAAATATAGTAGAATAACTGAAAAGAATCTAAGAACATTACCTACAGTATATTTTTCTATATTTTACACAGAAAATCAAATACAAAATAAATATTCAACATTGAAATCAATAAAAAAATAAGAAATACATAAAACTTTAAAAAATCATAACTCATTCAATAAAAATCACAAAAATACACTCAATACCTTGTTGGAAATCTATTTTCATCTAATTTCAGTAAAAACAATATAAAAGCATTTTGGTCTTTTTATTTTTAAAATAAAAAAATAAGTCTCTACTTTGTATAAAAAACATTGTTTTTCACTTTGAAAATATTCCAAAATCCATAAAAATCCTAAAATCTAAAAATTCATAAAAATGATTAATAAAATCCAAATTCTAAAATTCTAAAAATAGAAATCAAATAAAAAATTATAAAATCAAATACCAATATTTCTCTACTTATAGGTATATAAAACTAAAAAACAATACAAAAATAATAAAACACATAAAAATTCAGGTAAATCTGATATAAATAAATAAAAATTCAAGAAACCAACATACCTCGATAATCTTCTATTTGCCTTACTTTTCCAACATTTGCATACCTGAGTTTGACACTCTTGTACTTATCGCTATACCTTTGAATTTATGAGTTTAAATAAAAGATAAATTTTCTGCAAATTTCAACTAACAGATATAATGACGATAGTTTCTTCTTTTAGAACTATCAGGTTGGGTGAAGTTTTCAATCACAAGATACAAAGGAGGTGGAACAAATAGTGGGATAATTTCTAACAGTACATGCTCTCCTCTATGGCTAGCCGATAAGGACTCTTGATAATTTTTGCTTGAATCACAACTTTAAAATTGAAAAGAAAAAAACAGATGAACTTATACGGCTTCACATGTGTTGAGTTGGTGAACCCAATTTTGTTTGGTGTTTATTTGATTTATCTCATATTCAAAGATCAAAGTCCCATTCATTTGCACATTTTTGTCACTTCTTCTCTTCATACTTTCTCTTGATTCTTTCTTATCATGAGTCTTCTACTATTTTACGTTCCATTTATTCCTTGTTCATCACCATAACTCTTCTTTTCCTTTCAAGATGTCGACTCTAGGACAGTTTGGTCAGGACTTTGTCGACATCTGCATCAACTAATTTCTTTACAATATGAATCAGAGTTGGCACCCACAAGCAGGGGAAAGAGGTCACAGCTCCCCAACACCGAAATGAACATGGAACAGGGCACAAATTAGAATGAGATTAACAGTCAGCTCTTAGCATCCATCCATGCCATTTAGATGTAGCTAACCAACCAAGTGTTGTCACAGGCCGCCTTCCAAGAGATGTTAAATGATTTGAAGAGATAATCATAAGGAAGAGGATGAAACCAAGGAGGAGATGATAATCTCCATGGTGATGATGATGTCAATCACTCAATAGATGGACCTCGCGGAGGTGAGGGAGAAGCAAGTAGAGGTTGGTCCAAACCCACTTTGAAGCAGACCTACAACCTTGGGGTCGATCGTATTATTAAATGGATATAAATCCCACCAATCCATGGACATTTTGAGCTGAACTCGTATCCCTTTCACTCCTCCCCAGCTTTAAAGGGAATTTCAACAAGGATCCGTATATCCATCTACAATAGTTTGCTGGCATCTGCATCACCATGCACTACCCCAACATCCCGTTGGGTGTAGTCAAGATGGATGCCTTCCCCTTCAGCCTAGAGGCAAAGCTCTCTACTGGATCAGTCACTTGGGGAAGGTGGTGATGACTTGGGAGGGTCTGAAGTTAGCCTTCTTGCACAAGTACTTATCTTCTCGACCATCTCAATCTCATACGGTTGAAGATCGCTAACATCTCCCAAGGACCACAAGATTTCTTTTATGAGACCTAGGAGAGCTTCATTGATTTAATTGTGAATTTCCCCCACCATTACATATTTAAGACTCATTTGGTCTAACATTTCTTCGGGGGCCTGATGGAGAACAATCAACATCTTGTTGACGCTGCGTGTGGAGTGATGACTGCCTGACCAACTAGGGTTAATTATAAATATAATCTATTGTTGTGACCCTAATCAATCAAGCTGATCAATCGAGAAAATAAACCACTAATAGATCGAACAGACAAATCAAGCGACTTTGCTACTATTATTATCCTAGAATAGCGACCAGTGTCAAAAACAAGAAGCACAATTATGCACTAAGTAGTTGATTTCAGAAATCAAGGGATTTATGGTTTTAAGTGGGTTTTGATTTTAAAATTTTTAATTTTTCAATAAGGAGGAAATATGCACAAAAGATAAACACACACAAACACACACTTTTTGTATTTTTCAAAGGGGTAAAAAATGTTCAGAAAATTACAATAAAACTATTTTTGGTTTTTATATATTGTATAGTGTTTTTGATAATTTTTGGGTATTTTTAAGATGTCTCTGTGATTTTATAAAAATCAAACAGTGATAAAATAAGAAATAGTGCATAGTTAGTAATGTTTTGCAATTTAAAAATTGGTAAAAGATATAAAATTCCTGGAAGTGAATTTTACGAAAAACTATAAAAAAATATATAGACACACGAATTGAAATCACAATTTTGGATTATTTTATGTTTTATATAATTTTTTTTATGAGTTTTTATGTGTTTTGAAAATTTTTAGGCTTTTACAAAGTCTTTTTCAACAACATTTGTACAATAGCTAAAAGGTGGCAAAAGGCAATTACATTAATTGCTATAGAATTTTAAACGAGTTCTCAAATTTCTATGTGTTTTCTAAGGCAAATAGGGGGTTTTTCTACTATTTTTGAATTTTGAATAATAGAAAATAATTGAAAATCAACAATAAAAATAACCATAAATACTACATGAAATCAGGAACTACAACTATTTTTTAAGCTTAGCTTACATGGAATAATCTAAAATTGTATTAAGTTCTAGGGCCTGACAAATAACAAAGCTTAAAACTCCAAAAATCCACTTATGCAACTTGTTCACAAAACACATGCGCAACACGTTAAATAGTCACACAGGGGTATATATGTAATTTCAAAACAATAACTCCATTCCATAATAGATTTAGATTGTAGTATAAAATGTGCAAATACACCAAAACACACGTGAAACTACACGTGAATTTAGTTCGAAACGACTCCCTAAGATGAAATTGAGACTTCACTCTCCTTTCAGAGTACGAGTAAGGCTTTAGTCAGAGGGGATACTTCACCAAGTCAGTTGTCAAATATAGCCCTAAATAGATATATTCTCAAAAGTCCCTACCCCTTTAAGATAAGTTGTACGAGCAGTATATATAGTCTAAAAGCGAAGTCCCGAATAGCCCTTGAGAAAATCAAGAAGAAAATCTCTCGAGAAATTTAGATAATTGTCTCGCGTTGAACGAAGAGTTTAGAGAGTTGACAGTAGTGATTGACAACCATCTGGGGCACAAGCGTAGGCATATCTCTCTCTATACATACATACATACATACATATATATATATATATAGAGAGAGAGAGAGAGAGAGAGAAAAGGGATCCTACTCCATGGAGTAGGTAACTTACCTACTCCATTTTCTTCTTTTTCAAAATTTTTTAATTTTTTTTGAAAAAAGCTTTCATGGATTTTCATAACTCTATCCCTCTAATATGTGATTCAAATTTCGTCGGAAACCGAGACTCCTACAACCTCCATCCAGACAGTCATTTTTTAACGGTCACAGATTTGGTGTATTTTTCATGTTCTGGATGGAGGACCTAGGAGTCTCTGTTTTTGATGAAATTTGAATGACATATTAGAGGGATATAGTTATGAAAATCCACGGAAGCATTTTTCAAAAAAATAAAAAAATTTGGGAAAAAAGACACATGATGTAGGTAAGTTACCTACATGATGATGTAGGATCCCTTTCCTCATATATATATATATATATATATATATATATATCGCATCACGGGGCAGTGAACTTTTGAAAAGATTGGCCAAAGAAGGTGATAACCTGTAGATTCTTTCCCATGGTTCGATCCTTCCCAGTAAAAAGGGATCTTATAACAAATGTTTTAACTATACATCATATTTATTGGACTAAAAATGAATTCAAAATACATGTAGGGGAAAAAGAGAAATATACCCTCAAGGCACATGACTCGCGTGTGGGAGGTCTGATGGCTCTGAAGGGCTCCGACAAAAGGATCTAACGGCTAGAGGATGTCAGGGATGTGTGGCTCAGATCTGACACGTCAGTGTCTGATCAACAGTTTGCAAGGCTACGCTAACATGCAGCGTAAATGAGGTCTAGCTCTGAGAAGAGGGCTACGGATTGGGCACTATCAGAGAACCTGATCAAATCTGGAGCTCCATCTCCAGATCAAATGACAAGGGGAGATGTTGGAAGAACAAGGCTGAGGAGAACTTCACCCAAGTGTGGATTGAGATCCACATGCCCAATGATCTTGCTATAGGGTCCAAAAGCAAGTGTGCCACGTTGACTGGAGTCTTCAGGAGGGACGTTGAATGGTCGGATGGTAGTAGTGGTGCTCCACGACATGGAGCTGCTTCGCTTAAGCAGTCGGAGAATAGAATGGGTCTCTTCACGTGCAAAAGGTTAAGAGAGTTGAAGGCTTTGCTTCAGTCGAGTTATTGCATGTAAATATAGAGAGAAGCAATGGGAGAGCGTGAGGAATGTCCGACGGAAAGGTAGGGAAAATGTCAAGCCTAATCCCACTCTGATGAGCAAGATTAAGGGGGTTAGATAATGTGGGAAGGATGACAATGACTCCGGGTGATATAGGTCCGGATAGATGGGTGCGATGGAGCTCCAACCAGCTGGTCAGAGCTGATGAACTGATGGCGGAGCTAATGGACGAAATCAAAATGAAGGTGGAAATGCAGGTGAAATGGATGGTACATGAAGGTGCTATTGTGGTCAGCAAAATACAGTGAGGTGAACGATGGGGTAGTGGCCTCGACTCCGATGTAGGAAGTGGGGGAGGTTGCACGCGGTGGAGGAACTCTGGCCATGTCTTGAGAGATGGCCAATCGACCACCAAACTCAACCCCAAGTTGTTCTCTAGAAGCATGTCACTCTTCTGGAGGTGTCTAGGGAGGAAGGAAGCAACGAGGCACGAGATACTGAACTAGGGTGGTGAAGGTGATGATTTATAGGATGTTCCAGGGTCTAGAAGGATCGGTTGAGAGTGTGAAATCCTAGGAAGACCGACCTCACCTAGGGATCTGTGAGGATCACCAATCATAGGAGAGGAGTCGGGCACTGAAATCAAGGCGAATATAGGTTGGACACTACAAGAAAACTGTGGAGAAATCAAGTCCAACAACATGGGAAGTCGGGCCAGGTCTGGTGGAGGCGTTGACCCAGGTCAACGAACCCCCGTCAACCAATCAAAAAATTCAAAATTAATAAATCAAAAAATAATAAAAAATAATAAATGAATTCAAAATAAGAAATGGTAAAGATGAAAAATGCTTATTATTTTTGAAGCAAATTTTCTACGATTTTTAATTATTTTTATGAAATACATATATCATATATACAGTATGGGGTATTATGAATATGTATAGTATACCTATATATTTTATTCTTCTTATTTTTATTTAAATATTTGTGTAAAAATATCCTTTATTTTATATTTTATTTGTTTACAAAATAATCTGAGGAGTGTAAAATGTTTTTTTTATTTTTATAAATCAAGTAAAAGTCTAAAATAAATAGGTATTATATAACCAATATATACAAGGTTGGCTATTATACAACGAAGATTTTTTTCATTTAATTTTTGACAAGATTTATTTGTTTTTATATTATTATTAAGGATACGTACAGGTGTTTAACATATAAATTCAAAAAATGGGAATTACAATAATTAAATATAGCTATTTACAGATAAAAGTACTATGTGAAAATACAATGCACACAAAAAAACAATTTTTATAGCATAACTCCAAAATTTATGAAATCACACTCATTTTAAAGATAATTTACTTTAGAGTTCATTAAAGGTGATTTTGGAAGAACTATGGTTGTTATAGAGCGAGAATTGATTTTTTTTCAAATCCTCTTCTGTGGGTTTTGACTGAGTAGTATTATTCACAATATGCACACTATTTATTTTACAAATATTTTATTATTTATAAAACATTTTTATGTACACCTTTTATAAAGTAAATAATTTATTTTTAGGTCTTATTATTAATGAATAAAATGTATGAAAGATATATACATTAAGTATAAAGAAGAATATACAAGGACCCTATCTCCCCTACTTTATTCCGTATCGATCAGGTCAATAATTAACCTTCTCTCAGTGTTTGGGTCAGTCGGTATTTATTATATAATTACCTACTTATTTCTTTTTATTTTTTCTTTATTATTTTATTTTTAAAAAATGTGTTAGTTATATAATATTAACAAAGGTAAGTTTCATCATAGCTTATTGTATTTACACAGAATTATAGATGCTATTGATAAAATATAAAACTAAAATAAAAGAATAAAGAATGAGAATAATTGATTCATCACCCCTATACTTTACCTTTACTAGTCCCTTAGCAAACACTTATTTGAAAAAGAAGCGAAAATAGAAGAAAAAGAAAAAGAGAAAATCAAAGTTGAGTATTAATCTTATCTTCGTAAAATTGGAGTATGGAGCTCGATCAGACCTTTGGATTATTAAGTTGGTAGAGCCTTATTGGGAAACGGGTTTAAGACTCAATAACCTTCAAGGTTCACAGTTCGATGGTCAAGTCTCCTCAATAATCAGGTCAGAACAAGTCCACCTACGCAAACTCTAATGACCATGAATTTTTCCTTGTACTGTGTAGGTGATATATATATATATATATATATATATATCCCCACCTTCGAAAGGGAAAAGAAACAACATCACTTAACAAGGTAACTCTAATCCCCAATCTAGCAACTTTTTCCTCGAGGAGCGGGGTACTCCCTTCCAAGTTCAAGTACAACAAGCTCAAGAAGAGGGGGAAAGAAGAGAATGAACCTTGACCAGTGTAGTCATGTATCTCTTGGAGCTTAACCACCGTAGCTAAGTCTCCAGCTGCAAGCTTCCATGAGATGAGCCGTTGGAATACACAAGCTTTTCTTATTCACTATATACACTCCAACAGGCATTGTATTTTCAATAAGGCATGTCCCTTTTTTGGAATTTTTGCAATTTATCACATTTTTTATGTTCATATATACAGCATATATACACGGTGCAACATGTGTATAAGGAGATTTTCTTCTTGAGCCAATAGACTATCCCTCTTTTGAAGCTTTATCGCAACCCACAGTCTCCTGTCTTTAGACATCAATGCTACTAGACCAAGATGAGGCACACTTCCCTCTCTAGAGGAGGACGAGAGGTTCCCAATAGTTGCACTACCCTCGTATGCTACTCCAAGCCAAAGGATTCTGCCTTGTTACCACCTCATCTTTTTTAGAAACATTTAATGTGCATGTCCAAGTAAAGACATTATCTCTTAGAGTCATTCGTGCATTGTTAAGTTCTCTACTTAGGCTCATCAAGATGACATGTGAACATAACCTAGTGGACTCGAAGAATTGAGTCTCTACGGACCTGAAAATCCTTAACCCCAAATCTTATAAGGTTCCTCTGAAGTTAATTGGATTAAGGTTTTAACCAAGCTCCATTATTCAATTTGATTCCAGACTAGTTTAAATGTCAATAACGATTCTCAAAAAGCACATGCTTGTATTTATAAAAAACAATTTGTGGATTTTTTTCAAAATATGCAATTTTTTAGGGAAGATTTTGAATTTTCAAATTTTTATGTATTTCGAAAATAAGGAAAGATTTTTACAAAGATATATGCATATTTATGTCACAGGTTTTATATACAAATGGATTTTATTTACAAGATCGTATACTAGCCTTATTATAAGTACTTTTCTACAAAGAATTCAGGGGTAGATCAAGGTTTTTAATGTACAAATATATACGAGTAGTGTTTATACCCCATAAGTTATTTCCCAAGTGACAAAATATTTTTCAAAATATTTTGCAAAGATATACAGTAATAGTCATGTTAATAAAACACACTCAAAGTATGAGTTATGTCTAAAGTATGTATACAATATACTACACCCACATACTTAGCTTGAACAATGTTCTCAAAGTGATCAGAGAGAGATGAAGACATAACTCGTGATGAGTATAGAGAAGTGAAAAGAATGCTATACTACAACGACGAATGAGCAAGATGAAAGAACCAAATGAATAGAAGTCAATAATCCCCCTGTACTTAGGATAAAATTATCCTAATTATAGAAGACTTTACTCAAATGAGAAGACTGAGGAGTAGAATGTACAAATATTACCTTCCCTATACTTAGGGTAAGATATCCTTAAGTATAGACAATAAAAATAGAGGTAATAGAACAGACTATAAGTGATGAATAATCACAGGTCCAACACTCCCCATACTTAGGATAAAGTGCATCCTAAGTATACAAAATCATAAGACGAAGACGGGGTGTTAAACAAAACAAATGAAAGAATGATATAAGCATGGATCTACAAAGATGCAGAGTAGAAATGTAACGCAAGTATGAGTTGCATATGATGTCAGTCAAAGAACACATCTCATACAAAATGAATAGGGGCAACATCAATGATGAGAGGATCATGATCAAGATATGGCTTCAAGCGCTGACCGTTGACTCGAAAGGTGGATTCAGAAGAAAACTCAGATATATCAATGCTACCATTGTTGTGCACCTTTCTGACCAAGTATGATCCCTTCCATTTACTCTTTAATTTCCCTATAAATAATCCCAACCTTGCATCAAATAACCATACTCTCTGTTTATACTCAAACTGCTTACGGTTGATGTGAGAATCATACCATATCTTCACTCTATCCCTGTATTGCAGGTTACTTGAGAAGGTTGTGTCTCTCAATTCTTCCAGGGCTGCCAATTTTGCTCTCCTCTTGTCTCCTACACTCTCAGAGTCCAATAATATTTCAGTGACTTCCCAAAGTGACTTGTGCTTGATTTCCAGAGGTAAGTGGCATGGCCTGTCATAAACGAGACCGAACGAAGATGTGCACAATGGTGTCTTGAAGGAAGTCCTATATTCCCTCAAGACTGGGTCTAAAAGTTGTGACCATTCCTTTCAGTTTTGGCGGACAATCTTCTACAAAATAGTCTTAATCTCCCTATTTAAAACCCGAGCAAGACCATTCTTCTGTGGATGGTAAGGGCTGGCAACTCTATGGTCAATGTTTAACTCGTTAGCACATGCCGTTACCTTATGTAGATAAAATGAGTTCCACCATCAGAAATCAAGACTCTAGGTACCCTAAAGGGATATGATATTTTTCCTCAAAAATTAGCAAACGATCTTTGCATCTGTTTTTCAAACAAGGATGGCCTCAACCGAACGACTCACATTATCCATAGCTAACAAAATGCACTCAAATCCCTATCTCTTTGGGAATGGACCTATGAATTGATGTCCCATGTGTCAAAAACCTCACAGAAGTGAATGGGAGTCATCAGCATCATATCTCTCTATCCACAAGTGAACATCTGCTGATAGTCAATACATCTCTTCACGAATTCATCTAAACCCTCGAAGAGGGTAGGCCACCAAAGGTTGGATTGGAGAACCTTTTGTGATGTCCGTCTCCTATAGTGATGTCTCCAACCTCAAGCTTGTGACAATAGTTAAGGACGCTATGGTGCTCCTCTTGAGGAATACACTGATGCTAGATATTATCCCCTCCTTTGTGATAAAGGATGGGATCCTCCAAATTGTACGACTTGGCCTTCACGAGGAAGGTATCAAGTTACATCCTCAGCCAACCTTGCGGAATTTCTTGTCGACAAGATAGTTCACAATATCATCATACCATGGGAGTGAGATGATAGCAAGAATCTCCTTGTTTGGGAATGCATCAATGATAGATGTGGTCTCATGAAAATCATCAAGGTTCTCTAATCGGGAGTGGTGGTCTACCACCACATTGTTGACTCCAGGCTTATCCTTAATCTCGATATCAAACTCTTAAAGTATAAGGATCGGTCTGGTCAATCTGGCTTTGGAATCCTTCTTTACCATGAGATATTGGATGGTGGTGTGGTTTGTGTAAATAGTCGCTTTGGATCCCAGAATATAAGATCTGAATTTATCAAGAGCAAAAACTACGACTAGCATTTCCTTTTCAGTCAAAGTGTAGTTCCGCTGAGTAGCATCCAATGTTCGACTAGTGTATGGAAAATGGTGAACTATACCTCCTCTATACAAGAACATCCCCTATGGAAAAATCAAAAGCACCCATCAGCACCCATCATGAGCTCGAATGGGAGAGACTAATCGAGTAGCTGAAGGGTAGGAGCCCGAACAACTAAACTCTTACGAGTCTCAAAAGCCGAAAGACACTTATCATCTACAAGGAACTTGGTGTCTTTTGAGAGTAAATTAGTAAGCAGCCATGCAATTCAATTGAAGTCATGTATGAAATGTTGGTAGAAACTGACATGCCCTAGAAAAGATCGCAACTATCTCAAATTGAACGATGGATTTAGCTTCTTGATGATATCCACATTGGCCATATTAACCTCCATTCCCCTGTTGGAGATGATGTGATCAAGGACCATCCTTTTAGTCATCATGAAATGATTCTTCTCCTAAGACAAAACAAGGTTGTCCTCGATACAGTGCTGAAGTACTCGGTCTAGGCAATCAAGACAAGCATCGAACCCATCACCATAAATCAAAAAGTCATCCACGAAGACCTCTAAACTATCACCCACTATATTCAAGAAAATGGAAAGCATGCACCTTTGTAATGTAACTGGTGCACTACATAATCCGAAGGGCATCTATCTGAAAGCATACATCCCGAACAGTTAGTTGAACGTTATTTTCTTCTGGTCTTCAAGCACTATGGCCATCTAATTGTACCTGAGTACACGTCAAGAAAGCAGTAATGACACTTTCCAGGAAACCTCTCAATAATCTGATCAATAAATAGTAGAAGGAAATGATCCTTCTTGGTGGCTTGATTCAATCGTCGATAGTTGATGACTACATGATATGATGAGATAATAAGCTCAAATTATGTGGAATACAATATCAATTCCAATGTTTCAAACTCTAAACTCACATAATATATGTCTACAGTATTCCATACGCATAAGCATATAAAATCATCATAAAATCAAGAAAACATCTGATAAAATATTCTCATTGATTATAATCATTAATAAGATTTATCAGAGAGAAATTGGGTACACTCATAGAGCACTAATTTAATCAACATCCAACATATTAACTTGGCTCTACAAAATATCTCTTACAATTTGTTGGAAAGAAAATGGGAGGGTTAAGAGTGAAAAATTCCCATTCTTTAATATCATACATGCATGTGTACCACCTTCATTCATTCTCTCTTTCTCTCTCGCATTTCCCACAAATTATAGCCGGCCGTATCCTTCTCATGCATGAGAGTCTTTATTATTTTTGTCTTACATGAAGTTATTGTTTTTGTCATACATGCATGTGACTTTTCACTTCACTTTGAAAAGGTGCATATGGCTATTATAAAAAGAGACCTTCCCCATGCATGAATGAATGTTTTTGTCTTTATATGCATGAGGTGCTTCCCTTTAATGCAAGTAACATTCTTCTCCCTTCCCATGCATGAATGAATTTATTGTTTTATCTTCATGTGCATGGGATGTGTCCCTTCATTCCAAAGCAATATTCATCTATAAAAGGAGGCATGACACGTGAAGGACCTCCTCCTCATACTCCCCCTCTTCTCTCTTTATTCTATCTCTCTCTCTCTCTCTTTGGTCTCATGAAGATGAAGATGAAGGCATAGGCATCAACATCTCCCTGCCCCTACGTTCTTCTCTTCCTCGACCCCGACGATTGCCAGCAACCGTGCACAGTCATTGTTATCTAGTGCATCCTCCTCCTCGAGGTGCTCCTCCAGCCTGCTGCCGGCCACTCTCCTCCTCCTTGCGGTTTACTCCAGCCCGCGCCACTGTTGAAGCGATTTTATGTGGTTTAAAAAGTTGATTTTACCACGTCATTATTGTTCCACGCAAAACCGCAATCAAACAAATAAGATTACAAATACAAGCATGTTGGAAAAAATATGAGTTGTATAGTGCAAGTAGAGGTTCGTATCCGTAGGGACTAAGCAAACTCGCTCTTTTTGTTCTTCTTTAAAACTTGATTCAAATTTTAAATCTAATGTGATGAAAGAAAACTTGCAACAGAATGCGATCTACGGTAAGAATACTTCCTAGAACTTAGAATAAGCAAATGATGGTATGAGTGCAACTAAGTAAAAAAGGTGGGGGTCGATTCGCAATTTAATAAGGGAAGATGAGATTTACTTGTAAACTTTCAAGAGACAATGATGAAATATAAAACTTGCATTGCATATATTTTCAAGAAAAATGGAGTTGAGAATAGCTTACACAATAAAAGTTGTCCTTGCAAATTCAACTTAAACAAATTAACTAAGATAGAAAAAAATACAAGCGACAAATAAGATGGGAAAGAAATGCTTCTCTATTCGGATGTGGAATGAAGACGATGTCGACGACGATGGAGACGGATGTGTGGGTTGCTAGATGCGGAGTGGGATGGAGCGACAAACGCTCCGAATACGGGCTGGAGATAATCGCTTTAGAGTCGGGGAAGAAGGAGCCGCGGTCAGTGGCTGCTATGCGCACGAGACGAACACTGGTGCGCGGTAGCGGAGTTGCACTGGAGAGGACAGCTGCTATGCGACTTGGACTCCAAAGAAGGAGGCTAAATGGAGGAGGATGGTGGCTGGGCGTGCAGGTGGGCTGCACTACTCCTGTGCCTACAAGAGAAAACGAGAGGGAGAGGGAGAACAAGAGAGTAGAGGGGTCCGTCCAAAGCCTTGTGCGTGCATGCAAAAAATATGGACGGAGGGAGAGCTTGTGTGAATGAAAGTGATGAGGGAGGGAGAGAGGTGTTGTGCGTGAGATTGGATTGCTTGAGAGAGACCCTCATTTTATAATGGATTTTGCTTGGAGACATGCCATGCAAGTAAAGATAAAATATCATTATTAGTGTATGGAGAGTTAATTTGTTTTTGCATGGGGAAGTCATATGTGTCGGCTAGAATGCATGGGAATGGGAGAGGCATTTTTATTATTTGTATGGGGAAGGCTTAATAAGGGTGGGTCTATGCATGATAATAAAGAGTGGGTCTTTTACACTATACCCCCTCCCTATTTCTTCCAAAGAAAAAGGTGAAGTGAAATGTGTTGGATGTTTTATATTATAATCATAACCAATAGTTCTTCATTTTCTTTGATAACAACAAGTCTGAACTTTATAGTTGATAATTAATCTCATTATGGGATTATGATTTTTAAATGTGAATGATGATTTTATCTCCTCTGTGTATAGGATGCAATTTATGTGAATTTGAAGTTTATACATCAATGATTAATGTTGTACTTCACATAATTTAAGCATGTTATACTAGTATATAATATGATCATCACACCCCCATAATTAAGTCTTGCTAGTCTCGAGCAAGAATAAGATAAGCAATAGTGAAGGGCAAGGAGAATAGCCAAGATAGATCTGGTGAAGGTTTGCAGCAGACATACCCACAAAGTCTCGAGTTTTCAGATCCTATCCACACAAATACACGGACTTCAGTAGAGTTGACCCATGGATTAATGATTTGTTCGAATTGTCGACTTGACTCGAGTTTTGTAGTTTCAACAGCCTCTCAGTTCCCACAAAATCAGACATGGTTTCAGAAGGTCGATCAGGTCAGCTCATCCCCAAGAAACATGTATTCTCTTTGACCTTGAGTGGATATAAACAGTGTTCGTGATGTTTTAGCTTTCGTGAGTCAAGAGAACGAGCTAACAGTACAATCTATCAAGGTACCGAATGATTCCCTACACATATAGCCTCAGTCTTCACCTGAATTCAGGAATATTCTCTTTTCACCCAAGTATGTCAGCGTAAACAGTAGGTCATAATTCTTGGAGAATGGGACTTTAATTTTCGGGTTTTTTTGTAGACCACTTTGGTCCGTTGCTCTCTTTTTTTTGCAGAGCATAACCCTGGGCCTCTTTGGGCCTCTTTTAGAAATTTAGGTAGCATCATTGGGCTTCTACCACGGCTTTTTAGTGGAGAAGGGTTATTTGGTAGGCTTCTTTCCTTGCTTTTGCTTCGTACATCTTTGCATGATTGGTGGTTTTCTTTGGCATTTGTATTGAGATATGCCTTTTTGTGGTGTTTTTGTTTTGGGTTTGGCATCAAAAGGTAGTATCGGCTAAATATTGACTTTGGAGGCACGATACTGGCTTATTTGCTGACATACATAGACTAGAGAGATCATGTTGCTCCTGATTCAAGTTCCTTCATTAGCTATAGATAAGCTTCAGGCACTGGCACGACCAAGAGGACAACTCCTCACCTCAACTAGATTGTAATTGTATCTCGTAAAATAAACTCAATCAAGCTAAGTGCAATGTGCAGTTGCTTAATATCCACTGAAGAGTTTAAGAGTGCTACTAGTTTCTCAGGTGATCTAGTTAGATACAGAAGTTCATTCACCAGTAGAGTTAGTGGAACTGAGAGAATAAAATCCATATGGACCTGAAGAAAGCTTAAGAACTCATGCCTAGTGAAATTCTGATGAAGTTAAGTGAATTAGGGTCAACTCAACCTCAGTTTATGATTTATGCAGTGAAGATCTGATTTCTCAAAATGGGATAAAAGTAGGAAGGATGTATTTTTGGTGGTTTTCTTGCTTTAAAAATATTTTTAGGGGAATTTTTGCAAAAGAGAGTTTTTTTCTTGAAAGAGTATGCAATTTTGAAAAACTATGCAGACACCAACCCATACTTAACAAAAACCATGTCCTCGTGGTGAAGACAATGTGCAATAGGAGGATCAGAAGGGATGTGAAATGTATTTTTGTTTTGTTCTTTTTTGAATGTAATGCAAAGGGGTACCCCTATACTTATCTAATGCAATGCAGTGAAAATAAACATGCGCGTTGTAAGACGAAAAGATACCTGTGAGGAGAGGCTCACGAGAGTGCATGATTTAACGCCTCAGCTTGGCGATGTGATGGTTCATTTTTCTTGCAGAAGGTATGTTGTGCAGACAGGCATAGGACCAGATGGTTCAACAACGGGTTTTAGTCTTTGACCATTGACTCTGAAAGTGGCTTTAGGGTTTGGGTCAGAAATTTCTATCGAGCCATTATCAAATACTTGAGTTACATTGCATGGTCCTTTCCATTTCGATCTCAGTTTTCTTGGAAATAACTTCAGTTTTGCATCAAATAGCCATACTTTTTGATTTTCTTTGAATGTTTCCTCGAAATGTTGGCATCATGCCACAACTTGATTTTCTCTTTGTATAGCAGGTTGTTATCATAGGCTTGTGATCTCAGTTCTTCTAGTTCAGATAAGTCGAAAAGTCCTTTCTTCCCAGCCTCATCATAATCCAAATGGCATTTCTTGATCGCCCAGAGTGACTTGTGGTGGACCTCTACGGGTAGATGGCACGGCTTTCCATAGACTAACCGATATGGGCTCATACCTAAGGGTGTGCGGAAAGTGGTGCGGTAGGCCCAGAGAGCAAAAGGTAAGTGCTGGGACCAGTCTTTACGATCAGAGCGAACAATTTTCTGGTGGATGGTCTTGATTTCTCGATTTGATAGCTCAACCATTCCATTGGTTTGTGGATGATAGGCAGTTGAGACACGGTGTTCGACTCCATTTTTCTTGAGTAAATTCTTAACTGAAGCATTCAGAAGTGCGTGCCTCCATCACTGATTACCACCTTTGGCAATCCAAATCGATAGAATAGGTCATTCAAGAACTTGACAATGGTTGTCCTATCAGCAGCATGAGTGGGAATGGCTTCTACCCAACGAGAGACGTAATCAACAGCGAGAAGAATGTGTTTATAACCATGTGATGTGGTGAAAGTCCCCATAAAATCTATACCCCAAGTGTCAAAAATTTCAACCCATGTACTGGTTGGAGGGGCATCATGTTACGACGGGTCATTGTTCCGTTGGTTTGACAAGCACGACAGGCTTGAGCAAAGTGATGAGCATCTTTAAATATCGAGGGCCAATAGAATCCACATTGTAAGACTTTAGCGGTTGTGCGCTCCCCTGAGTGGTGTCCTCGATACCCAGAAGTGTGGCAGTGAGTTAGAACATCGTTGACTTCAGATTTAGGGATACATCGTCTCCATATCAAATCAGTACGCTCTTTGAAGATCAAAAGGTCTTCCCAGTGACAATATGGTGCTTGGGCCTTGGTTTTATCTCTCTTATGTTTCGGCCAGTCATCAGGAAATGTGGAAGTTACAAGGTAATTGACGATGCCCACATACCAAGGGAGTTGAGAGACAGACTATATTCTCATCAGGAAAACTTTCAGAAATTGGGACCACATTAACAATTGATGATGATGCGGGGAGCCTTGATAAGTGATCAGCTATGACATTCTTTGCTCCTGCTTTGTCTAGGATTTCTAGATCAAATTCTTGTAGCAACAACACCCACCTAATCAGTCTCGGCTTGGCATCTTTCTTTGTGCAGAGGTATTTGAGAGCAGAATGGTCTGTGTAGATTATGATATGGGACCCTAAGATGTAAGATCAAAATTTCTCTAGTGAAAATACCACAGCCAGCAGTTCTTTCTCAGTCACAATGTAGTTCTTTTGAGCATCATCCAAGGTCTTGCTGGCATAGTGGATGGCATAGGGTTTTCCATCTTTCCTTTGACCCAATACTACCCCAACCGCATAATCAGAAGCATCACACATGATTTCAAATTCACAGTTCCAATCAGGGGGTTGTAGTATGGGTGCTTCAGTGATGATTTTCCTTAGTGTATTGAAGGACTCGTATGCTTCCTCGGTGAATGTGAAATCTTGGTCTTTTTCAAGTAGTTTGGTGAGAGGGCAGGAGATTTTTGAGAAATCCTTCATAAATCGTCGATAAAAACTGACGTGACCTAGGAAAGACTGAACACCCTTTATATTCATGGGTGGACCTAAGTGAGTGATGGTCTCAATTTTCGATGGATCCACTTCTATCCCTTTCTTTGATACGATATGTCCCAACACAATTCCTTGTTTCACCATGAAATGTGATTTCTCCCAAGATAAGATCAGGTTTACCTCAATACATTTTTGTAAGACTTTGTCCAAAAATCCAAGTGTCTCCTCCAAAGAGTCTCCAAAAATTATAAAATCATCCCTAAATACCTCCATAAAATCACCAACCATGTCAGCAAAGATACCCATCATACATCTTTGAAAAGCAGCAGGGGCATTGCATAATCCGAAAGGCATTCGTCGGAATGCATAAGTCCCAAAAGGGCAAGTGAATGTGGTTTTATATTGATCTTCCGGTGCTATGGAAACTTGGTTGTAGCCAGAATATCCATCCAAGAAACAAAAGAATCCTTTTCTGGCTTGTTTCTCAATGATTTGGTCTATGAATGGTAGTGGAAAGTGGTCTTTTCATGTAGCCTTATTGAGTTTTCTATAATCGAGACAGACCCCCCAAGATGTTGCCACCCGATTAGGGATATGATCTCCTTTCTCATTTTTCACAATTGTTAATCCAGCTTTCTTAAGGACGACCTGGAGGGGACTAATCCAAGGACTATCGGCTATCGGATAGATGATGCCGGCACTCGACCACTTGTATATTTCATTCTTCACAACCTCTCGTAGATTAGGATTCAACCGTCTTTGCATTTCTCGAGAGGGTTTACTATCATTTTCCAAATATATGTGGTGTGTACAGAATGTCGGGCTTATTCCTTTCAAATCAGTTATTTTTCAACCAATAGCCTGAGAATTATTTTTCAATACTTTCATGCATTGACTTTCCTGAGTGTGATCTAGGTTGGCATTAATGATGACCGGTAAAGTGTGGGCATCATCGAGGAAAGCATATTTCAGATCTTGTGGTAAGGGCTTTAGTTCAACAATGGGTGTCGGTGGGGTCATAGGAGCAGTTTCTTCCAATGTTTTTATTGATGAAATAGTCTCAAATGGCGGCTCCATCATGGGCATGATCATGGCTATAAGTTTAGTGTCCAGTATGTCCCAGGCTTCATCTAACTCAAAAACTTCCCGACTAATGAGAGGGCATGGTGGAGCTTCGAGTGCAGAGTTCAGATTATAAGTGGCAATATGATGGGACATGTCCTTGTAAGTGGATCGGAAGGTATTCATAGTAACCTCCAGAGGGTCTTTGGAAAGATGGATAGGGGCAAAATCATCTTGTATATCAAGCGCAGCACAATTCTCTATCCAACCACAATCTTCAGTCTCAGAGTCAATCGAAGTGGGGATGATAAGATCCACAGGAATGACCTTACCATTAACTTTAAACTCCACTCTCCCATCCTCATAATCAACGCGTGCCTTGGCATTGGCCAAGAATGGTCGTCCAAGTATTATGGGAGTTTCATAGTGTATTAGCTGGGTCCATATCCAACAACAAAATCTTTTGGGAATTGGTGACCCTGAACTATGACTAGTACATCCTCAAGTAGTCCTTTTGGTCTTTTCACAGAATGATCAACCATCTGTAAAATCATTGAGACAGGTTTTAGTTTTCCCAAGTCAAATTGCTCTAGAATAGCAGTAGGGAGGAGGTTAATCGAAGCACCATTATCCAATAATGTACGTTCGAATGTCAGCTTCCTGATAGTGCACTTCACCAATGGAGCACCTTGATCTTTCTTCTATGTAGGTAGGAGGTGTGAAATGGCATTTGATGTTGCTTGAGGAAGAACATGTTTTTCAATGTCCTCATGATTTTTTCTATTCTTTCCTTTTGATTTCCTCTTTGGTGTGCATTTCTCTTTTAGAAAGCGAGAGAAAGCTGGAACTTATTCAAGTGCTTTCAGAAGTGGAATCTCAATAACAATGTATGAAAAGAGTTTCTCTAACTCGGGTTCGAGTATGGATGATTTGGAATTTTTTTGCGAAAGGCTTCAGGAAAGGGGATGGCTATATGGGGGAGGAGATATGGTGGTCTCAGTTTGTCCTTCTTCATTCTCAATTTCCTCTTCTTCCTCGATTTGAGCCTCAACAGTTGTATTAGTTTGTGGTATGGTAGAGGCATATGTGTTTTTACCATTTCAGAGAGTCACGACATTGGCTGACTGGTTGTGTTGATTTGGTGTTTTGAAAATCGCTTGATTTTTAGTTTGATGCATGTTGGATCCTTGGGTGGATGTAGAGAAACCTTGAGGATAGTTCCTTGGCTGAAATTATTGGTCTTATGAGTTGGGGCAGAAAATCCTTGATTTTGAGCTTGGAATCCATGGGGGTGACGTGAAAGATTTGGCTGATGGTGGGGTGTGGAATGATCCGGAGGAGCTAGCTCTATTGGTATTAGGATTGGGAAGGGTTTGAGGTGACAAAGCTGGAATGTAAGATCGGATCTCAGCATATTGTCGAGCATTCTCAGCGTTGGCCTATTGTTGCGCCTAGTTAGCCCGTTGTTGTGCTGCTGCTGTAAGTTGTTGTATAACTTGAGTCAATGCGTCAAAGTTTATAGCTCTGGAAGGTTGAGTCATTGGAAGTCATGTTGGTTGTTGGGGTTGTAAGTGATATTTGTTGTGTTTCCCATTCCATCCAAAATTGGATTGCTCTCTCCATCCAGGATTTTGGGTGTTAGAAAATGAGCCTCTTTGGTTTCGTTGTACCCAATTTATAGTCTCGGGAGTCAATTCTTGATCATGAGAAAATGGTAAATGGTCAAAGTCCTGAACATTAGGGTCAGACGTAACCCCACAGATGTTGTTCGGGACTTTATTCAGAGCCAGGTTACCTATGGCTTGGTTTCTGAGATCCATCTGTTTGGAAAGAATTTCCCATTTATCATGATTTTGTTTGGATGAGTCGTTGTTAGAGCTCTCATGATTGACTATATTGACCGGTCTTATGTGCCCACTATATTGCTCGATGGATGAGCTATTCACCAAATTATCAGCCATGTTTTCAAATAAAGTCCACACGAAATGTTCGTCGTGGCTAATATAATTCCCATCATATGAGCCGTCGATAACTCTCTTGAATGATGTGTCTATGCCCTCATAAAATATCTGAACCAATTTCCATTTAGGGATTGCATGATGAGGACATTTCCTTTGTAATTCCTTAAAACGCTCCCAAGCTTCATGAATGGGTTCTTTGTTCTTCTGGGGGAATGATGATATGGCTTGTCTCAGGGCATTTGACTTTCCTATTGGGAAGTATTTCTTGATGAATGCCTCTCTTAAGGCATCCCAGGATGTAAGTGGGGTTCCGTAATTTCGGAGCCATTGGAGTGCTCGTTCCTTAAGAGAATGAGTGAAGGCTTTCATATAAATGTATTCCTTTTCTACTCCAGGGATGCTCATTGTGTCACAGGCGGATCGAAAGTCTTGTATGTGTAGGAAAGGGTATTCACTCTCATTTCCATAGTACTTTGGTATCAAGGAGAGAGATGCTGGATTTATTTCAAAGTCTCCTACCTCAGGTGGAATCTAGACCCAATGGATTAAGTCTTCTGTCGTCGGGTTATAATGTGTACTAATGGGTGGTGGTCGGATGAGAGGTGCTATGGTGTGGCGGATTGTGCCATTTTCTTCTCTCAACAGTTGCAGTTGATGCAGGATGAGATCGATAGGATTTGGTCTTTCTTCTCCCATGTCTTCAAGGTCAGGTGAATTCCCAGTTGAAGGAGATGGGTTTGTTTTTCTTCTAAAATCGGGTCGTACTCTAATGATTGTTGCACTGGATTTTTCAGAGATCTACGACCTAGCATACACATATTCACCAACTCACACAAAAATTATCGCGGAAGCGGTTATGTTTTCGATTTTAGTTTAGTGATTCAACAAAAGTTTTCAGAGAAATTAGAGTCCTTAAAGATGAGGTGGGTGTGGAAGATTGTGAGAAATCGATATCCTAATCCGGCTGGGGGATCCAGGGTTGGTACTCAGATCATTAGATCTACTTTTCCCACAAGAACTTGTTCCCAACGTGTCGAGGAGTTACGATTTCTCTCTACAATCCCACGTAGCACCAGGGATTTTTGTCACTATCCAAGGGTTCTATGTGCTCGTGATTTTTATGTCATACACGTGCATCAAATCAAGAAATCAGAATTTTCCCGCTTTCTGCTCGGGCCACTGCGGTGGCCTTTCAAGCTTATCTTCTTAAATGATAAGTATATGATTTGGTGGTCTTTGAATTAGATTATCAGAGGGAGAAGAACACAGCGATGATGCAATCAAGAACTCTTTTTTTAATCTTTTTCGGTTTAATTCGATGCGTAAACAAATGCAAGAGATGTAAAAACCTAACATGCCTAAGAGAAAGAAAAACTCACAGTGCCTGCACTTATGGTGCTAATCCGTGATATTTTGTCCTCCTGATGGCGAGCTTTTCCGAGAAGGAGGGGAGAGAAATTTTTTTTAAAAATTACAAGTTTGCTAAACAAAATGCATGAAAATACAAGTAAAATTTTTTTCTTTTTGAAGCCTAAGTACCTGCAAAACAAAAAAATGCACGGATTAGAAACTTGAAAATGAGTAAAAATGAAGAAGTAAAATTGCAAACGTTGCTTAGTCCTCGGCAACGATGCCAAAATGTTGAAGCGATTTTATGCGGTTTAAAAAGTTGGTTTTACCACGTCATTGTTGTTCCACGCAAAACCACAATCAAACAAATAAGATTACAACTACAAGCATGTTGGAAAAAATATGAGTTGTATAATGCAAGTAGAGGTTCGTATCCGCAGGGACTAAGCAAACTCGCTCTTTTTATTCTTCTTTAAAACTTGATTCAAATTTTAAATCTAATGTGATGAAAGAAAACTTGCAACAGAATGCGATCTACGGTAAGAATACTTCCGAGAACTTAAAATAAGCAAATGATGGTATGAGTGCAACTAAGTAAAAAAGGTGGGGGTTGATTCGCAATTTAATAAGAAAAGATGAGATTTACTTGTAAACTTTCAAGAGAGAATGATGAAATATAAAACTTGCATTGGATATATTTTCAAGAAAAATGGAGTTGAGAATAGATTACACAATAAAAGTTGTTCTTGCAAATTCAACTTAAACAAATTAACTAAGAAAGAAAAATACAAGCAACAAATAAGATGGGAAAGAAATGCTTCTCTATCCGGATGCGGAATGAAGACGATGTCGATGACGATGGAGACGGATGCGTGGGCTGCTAGATGCGGAGTGGGATGGAGCAACAAACGCTCCGAATACGGGTTGGAGATAATCGCTGGAGTGTCGGGGAAGAAGGAGCCGCGGTCAGTGGCTGCTATGCGCACGAGACGAACACCGGTGCGCGGTAGCGGAGTTGCACTGGAGAGGACAGTTGTTGTGCGCACTTGGACTCCAAAGAAGGAGGCTGAACGGAGGAGGATGGTGGCTGGGCGTGCAGGTGGGCTGCACTACTCATGTGCCTGCAAGAGAAAACGAGAGGGAGAGGGAGAACAAGAGAGTAGATGGGTCCGTCCAAAGCCTTGTGCGTGCATGCAAAAATTATGGACGGAGGGAGAGAGAGAGGTGTTGTGCGTGAGAATGGAATGCTTGACAGAGACCCTCATTTTATAATGGATTTTGCTTGGAGACATGGCATACAAGTGAAGACAAAATATCATTATTAGTGTATGGAGAGTTAATTTTTTTTTGCATGGGGAAGGCATATGTGTCGGCTAGAATGCATGGGAATGGGAGATGCATTTTTATTATTTGTATGGGGAAGGAATAATAAGGGTGGCTCTATGCATGATAATAAAGAGCGGGTCTTTTAAGCTATACCCCCTCCCTATTTCTTCCCAATAAAAAGGTGAAGTGAAATGTGTTGGATGTTTTATATTATAAACATACCCAATAGTTCTTCATTTTCTTTGATAACAACAAGTCTGAACTTTATAGTTGATAATTAATCTTATTATAGGATTATGATTTTTAAATGTGAATGATGATTTTAACTCCTCTGTGTATAGGATGCAATTTATGTGAATTTGAAGTTTATACATCAAAGATTAATGTTGTACTTCACATAATTTAAGCATGTTATACTAGTACATAATATGATCATCAACCACCGTCCGTGCATCCAGCCATCTCTCTCGTGCAACACCTGCAACATTCTCCCCCGTGCACCAACAACAATCAGCAACTCTCCATGTGTGCATGAGAATTACTCCATCTCTCTCTCTCTCTTTCTTTATTTATATGTCATTTTCATTGCATCCCTTGAACTCTCCTTTATGTTAAGTTTTCCAAGCATAGTCCTTAATTTCTTCATCAATTAGATTGCACATCTTTAAAAGAAATATTTTCCAAATTGTATCTCTATATCTCATTTAGCATTTTATGTGTAAGATGTCGAACTAAAAATTGTAAATTTACTTGGTCCCTGTGGATTCGAACCTCTACTTGCCGCATACTTTTTGAATAGATTCATCGTGCTCGTAGTTGTAACATTATTTGTTTGATTGCGATTTTTTGTGGAACAACAACAACGTGGTAAAATCATCTTTTTAAACCACGGAAAATCGTGTCAACATTTTGGCACCGTTGCCAGGGACTAGTCAACATTTGCAATTTTTTTTCTTCGTTAACTTAATTTCAAGTATCTAATCCGTGCATTTTTTTGTTTTGCAGGTACTTAGGCTTCTAAAAGAAAAAAATCATTTGTCTTTTTTGCATTTTTCGTAAATTTGTAATTTGTAATATTTTTTCCTCCCCCTTCTTGGAAAAGCTCGCCATCAGCAGGACAAAACAGTATGGATTAGCGCCACAAGTGCAGGCATTGTGAGTCCCTCTTTCTCTTAGGCAACTTAGGTTTTTAAAATTTCCTGCATTTGTTTGTGCTCCTAACTTAAACCGAAAAAAATTAGAAAGTACTTCTTCTTTGCATCATCCTTGTGGTCTTCTCCCTCTGCTCACCTAAAAAGATCACCAAAACGTGCTTTATCACGCTAAAAAGATAAGCTTGAAAGGCCACCGTAGTGGCCCGAGCAGAAAGCGGAAAAATTCTGAATGCTTGATTGATGCACATGTATGACACAAAAAAACACGAGCACATAGAACCCTTGGATAGAGACAAAAATCCATGGTGCTACGTGGGATTGCAGAGGGAAATCGTAACTCCTCGACGCGTTGAGCACAGGTTCTTGTGGGAAGAGCAGATCTAACGATCTGAGTACCGCACCCTGGATCCCCCAGCCGGATTAGGACATCGATTTTTCACAATCTTCCACACCCATCTCATCTTTAAGGACTCTAATTTCTCTGAAAACTTGTGTTGAATCATTAAAGTATTTGAAAAGATAACCGCTTCCGCGGCAATTTTTGTGTGAGTTGGTGAATCAACAAATTATCTGGTGTATTGTGATGTGTATGCTAGGCCTTAGGTTTCTGAAGAATCCATTGCAACAATCTTTAGATTACGACCTAGTCTGTAAGTCCTACCCGTCTCCTTCGACTGAGAAATCTGAAAATTCACCTAACCTAGGAGACATGGGAACAGAGAAACCGAACACCATGGACCTCATCTTCCAACAGCTACAACTTTTGAGAGAAGAGAATGCGATAATTCGACATACCATAGCTCCTCTCATCCGACAACCACCCATCAGCACACGTTATTTCTCTGCAGCAGAGGACACAATCCATTGGGTCCAAAATCACACCCAGCACAAACAACTGATTGAGCCCTTACTGACACAACCAACCTCAGCTGTGGATTTTGATGCTTTGACTCAGGCCATTCAGCAACTGCCTGCAACACAACAAAAGTCCAATCAAGCCAATACACTAAGTGAGAGACCCAACATACTTGAACGACCGTTCTTGGCCACTGCCAAGGCATATTTTGACTGTGAAGATGAAAGAGTGGAATTGAAAATGAATGATAAAGATATTCATGTGGATCATGTCACCCCTACTTCTGGTGACTCTGAAATTGAGGACTATGGATGGATAGAGAACTTTGTTATTCTTGATGATTTTTCCCCCATCCATCTCACCAAAGACCCTCTAGGGGTTTGTCTAAACAGCTCACAACTCACTCATAAAGACATGTCTCATCTAGACTCTGCACTTGACGCCCCACCATGTCCTCTCACTGATCGGGAAATTTTTGAATTAGATGAAGCATGGGAAACACTAAATACTGATCTCAAATTAACTTCAGCCCTGGGTATGCCAAAGATGAAGACATATTTTGATGATAGCATTGATCCTTCCTTATACGATTTTGAAAGTTATGAACCTCGGTGTATTAATGATATCAATTGGTCTGAGACAAAAGTTGAAATTGAGGATGACACTTATGTTGAGTGGAAAGAAGAAGCAGAAGGAGATATACTATTTGATGTTGATTCCGGATGTGATTTTTCAATTAAGGAAAGTACATATTTTGAGTTGGAATCTGAGGATATATCAGACAATGAGTTGATTTCTTCATACACCAAAACTCCCTTCCAACCAACACATGATGATATGCTGAAGATTTTTTATGATGACTCGTTCGAAGATGAAATTTCCAATTCCATTACCCCCACCACAAGGAAAGAAGATCAAATTAATTCACTCGATGATTATATGAATACATCTTCTACTACCGAGTCTGATCAGAGTGATTTTCTATTCTCTGATCCTTTTTAGGATGATACCAAGGAACTACTCAAAACAATCGAAGAAAATCATCCATTAGCCAATATTCCCCAGCTCCTGGCCTCTGAATCACCTAGTCATATGTCCTGCAAAGAATCATCTTTGTGACTCAAGAAGAGAACTGAAATGAAATTCACAATAGATGCCATCGAGGATAGCCATGATGATTATTTGAGGGAAAATGATGATTTATCACAATATACAGAGGACCTCATGGAGGAATCAATTTATGATCATGTAGAGCTCGACTTCAATACATCATATCAGGTCCATGATCCCTTCACCAGTCCACTCATTTCTCTCCCATCACATCCAATCCAAGATCAAACTGATTCATCTCTCATTCTGATTCATCAACCAATTAATGTCTTCACCGTATTAATGAGAGCACACATTTATCAAATTCATCAACCGCACTCTCACATCTGGGTCAGGATATCCGTATCACATCAAGAGTTTCATTTGGGTTTTTTGAATACAGCTTCTGCACTCACACGCAACACTAGATACTCTTAATAAGTTGTATCGTAGTTGGGACGTTAAACCAACAACATTTTGTGGGTCCACACCCATAGGTATCTTTTCCTTTCTTTGTATCCTTCTCTTTACTGCATTGCACTAGATAAGTATGGGGGTCCACCTCCACACTTTACAAAAAAAATCAAAAATACTTTTCACAATCACTCACTCCTTCTGATCCTCCTTTTATACCTTGTTTTCACCATGAGGACATGGTTCCTAATAAGTATGGGGGGGTGTCTGCATAATTTTCAAAATTACATACTTTTCAAAACAAAAAAAACCTTCAAAAAAATTTGCAAAATTTCCCCTAAAAAATTAATAATATATTTTCAAAAAGCAAGAAAACCACAAAAAATACGTCCTTCCTAGTTTTATCCTATCTTTTGAGAAATCAGCTCTTCATTGCATAGATCATAGATTGAGGTTGAGTTGACCCTAATCAACTGAACTTCATCAGAATTTCATTAGGCATGAGTTTTTAAGATTTCTTCAGGTCCATGTGGACTTTATTCTCTCAGTTCCTCTAACTCTACTAGTGAATGAACTTCTATATCTAACTAGATCACCTGAACAACTAGTTGCACTCTTAAACTCTTCAGTGGATATTAAGCAACTGCACATTGTACTTAGCTTGATTGAGTTTATTTTACGAGATACAATTACAATCTAGTTGAGGTGAGGAGTTATCCTCTTGGTTGTGCCAATGCCTGAACCTTATCTATAGCCAGTAAAGGAACTTGACTCAGGGGAAACATGATCTCTCTAGTCTAAGTATGTCAGCAAATAAGCCAGTATCGTGCCTCCAAAGTCAATATTAAGCCGATACTACCTTTTGATACCAAACCCAAAATAAAACACCACAAAAGGCATATCACAATACAAATGCCAAAAACCACCAATCATGCAAAGATATGCGAAGACAATGGAAGAAGACCACCAAATAACCTTTCTCCACCAAAAAGTCGTGGTAGCAACCCAATGATGCTACCTAAATTTTTAAATGAGGCCCAAAGAGGCCCAGGGTTATGCTCTGCAAAAGAAAAAGAATGAGAGCAACGAACCAAAGCGGTCTACGAAAAACCCCAAAAGTTAAAGTCCCATTTTTTCAAAGAATTATGACCTATTTCTTTATGATGACATACTTGGGTGAAAAGAGAATATGCCTGAATTCAGGTGAGGAATGAGGCTATATGAGTAGGAAATCATTCGGTACCTTGATAGATTGTGTTGTTAGCTCGTTCTCTTGACTCACGAAAGCTAAAACATCACTAACATTGTTTATATCCATTCAAAGTCAAAGAGAATACTTGTTTCTTAGGGATGAGCTGACCTGATCGACCTTCTGAAACCATGTCTGATTTTGTTGGAACTGAGAGGCTGTTGAACTACAAAACTCAAGTCAAGTTGACAATTCGATCAAATCACTAATCCATGGGTCAACTCTACTAAAGTTTGTGTATTTGTGCGGTTAGGATCTGAAAACTCAAGACTTTGTGGGTATGTCTACTGCAAACCCTCACCAAACCTATCTTGCCTATTTACCCTATCTTTCATTATTACTTATTTTATTCTTGCTCGGAACTAGCAAGATTTAAGTATGGGGGTGTGATGATTACATGATATGATGAGATAATAAGCTCAAATTATGTGAATACTATATCAATTCCAATGTTTCAAACTCTAAACTCACATAATATATGTCTACAGTATTCCATATGCAAAATCATCATAAAATCAAGAAAACATCTGATAAAATATTCTCATTGATTATAATCATTAATAAGATTTATCAGAGAGAAATTGGGTACACTCATAGAGCACTAATTTAATCAACATCCAACATATTAACTTGGCTCTACAAAATATCTCTCACAATTTGTTGGAAAGAAAATGTGAGGGTTAAGAGTGAAAAATTCCCGTTCTTTAATATCATACATGCATGTGTACCACCTTCATTCATTCTCTCTTTCTCTCTCCCATTTCTCACAAATTATAGCCGACCGTATCCTTCTCATGCATGAGAGTCTTTATTGTTTTTGTCTTACATGAAGTTATTGTTTTTGTCATACATGCATGTGACTTTTCACTTCACTTTGAAAAGATGCATATGGCTATTATAAAACGAGACCTTCCCCATGCATGAATGAATTGTTTTTGTCTTTATATGCATGGGGTGCTTCCCTTGAATGCAAGTAACATTCTTCTCCCTTCTCATGCATGAATGAATTTATTGTTTTGTCTTCATGTGCATGGGATGTGTCCCTTCATTCCAAAGCAATATTAATCTATAAAAGGAGGCATGACACATGAAGGGCCTCCTACTCATACTCCCCCTCTTCTCTCTTTATTCTCTCTCTCTGTCTCTTTGGTCTCATGCAGATGAAGATGAAGGCATAGGCATCAACAGCTCCCTGCCCCGACGCTCTTCTCTTCCTCGACCCCGACGATAGCCAGCAATTGCGCACAGCCGTTGTTATCTAGTGAGTCCTCCTCCTCGAGGTGCTCCTCCAGCCAGCTGCCGGCCACTCTCCTCCTCCTTGTGGTTTACTCCAGCACGCGCCACCGTCCGTGCGTCCAGCCATCTCTCTCGTGCAGCACCTACGGCATTCTCCCCCATGCACCAACACCAATCAGCAACTCTCCATGCGTGCATGAGAATTACTTCATCTCTCTCTCTCTCTTTCTTTATTTATATGTCATTTTCATTGCATCCCTTGAACTCTCCTTTATGTTAAGTTTTCCAAGCATAGTCCTTAATTTCTTCATCAATTAGATTGCACATCGTTAAAAGAAATCTTTTCCAAATTGTATCTCTATATCTCATTTAGCATTTTATGTGTAAGATGTCGAACTAAAAATTGCAAATTTACTTGGTCCCTGTGGATTCGAACATCTACTTGCCGCATACTTTTTGCATACATTCATCGTGCTCATAGTTGTAACATTATTTGTTTGATTGCGATTTTTTGTGGAACAACAACGACGTGGTAAAATCATCTTTTTAAACCGTGGAAAATCATGTCAACAGTAGTCCACACAATCCCTCCAAGAAGTGGGTACTATGGTAGATATCTACTCTCCAGACTCATTCACAACTGTGGTGATAACCGTCTTCTTGGGTAGGTAAAATCAACGCTTCACCACATAGATATTTCCTTTATGAACATATATCGAAGATTCATGTTTAGCCTATGTGGAACTCATGCGATGGCATTGCGTCATCTTTGAGACAAATGTGGTGAGAGCATAGGTCCGAACTTATCCCCTAGAGATCAGCTACACTCCATTCGATTGCCCTATGGTTTCTCTCAAGAACCTCCATCAAGCAAGATTCTTGGTCATCAGTCATGTCCACTGAGATAATGGCTGGAAACATTTTAGGCTCACCTATAAGGAATCTGTACTTCATGCTTGGTGCCAATGTCTTCAATTCTAGATAAGTGGGAGCTAACAGATCGAGTCTCTGAAAAATATGTGCCAAGGCTACCAAACCTACATGGGCGAACTCTAGTTGAATCTCTAAATCTAACGAAGACGGCCGTACTGGTGTGTCTGTCAATGATGCTAGATCAATCTCCATCCTAGTTATAGGCTCAATAGACATTAGACATGGTTAATAGTAATCAAAATCATTCCAATCGAAATAAGTGTCTGTGTTTGAGGGATCAGAATCTGAATCACAAGGAACATTATCTACATAGCTACCTGGATCACAATCATCAGCCTCTAAAGTGTCCTATTTCACGAGTACGCTCTCTGAACTCTCATCAGATAGTATCTATAACTCTGCAGTATTTGAACGTGTGACAAAAGCTTATGATATTGGTCTTCCCAAATAGCTTCATCATTTGTGATCACAAAATCACAATCATGGTGGACATCAGGCTCGGAATCTGTCATTTACGTAGAACTCTGCTCGAATCAAGTTGAATCTCTAGATCTATGTTCCTCAATCTTCTTTATTTGTATACTCTCACCCGCGACGTGAAAGTATACCTTGCCACTATCATGTTCGAATATTGCCTTGGTTGTAGCCAAGAAAGGTTGTCCCAAAATATTGGGGGTATCAAACACTGATTCAGGGATCTCCATGTCCAACACCACAAAGTTAATGGGGATTTCCAGGACCTGAATTGTGATGACAACATCCTTTAATATCCCTTTTGGACTTTTGATAGATCTGTCTATAAACTAGAGAACTATCATGCTCTGTCGAAGAGGGCCAAACTCGAAATGGTCAAGTAACACAGTTGGGAGAAGGTTAATTGAGGATCTGTTGTCTAATAGAGTTTGATCAAATCGCTACTCAAGAATGTGGAATCTAACATAAGGAGATCTTGCATTGGGTATCTTAGCTGGCAACAGGTTATGGATTGCGAAGCAAGTGGAACGAGTGAGCGCTTGGATTTTTGCATTGTGATTTCTGCTCTTCTTCATACGGATGGTGGTCTTCTCTCTAAGATTCTTTTCGAAAAGAGGGATATGCTCAAGTGCATCCAGAAGAGTCGGTTGGATATGAAATATGCCTATCATCTGCTCACCAACTCTATATGTTGTCTCTTTTTGGGATTTTTATTTTTTAGTCGTTCCTTAAGTAAAGTGCTGGAGGGAAGGAGATAAAGCGACCCTTGGAGGAATGAGGGTCAAGAGTGTGTTTCCATGCATGCATAATGATGGAATCCACACAAACAACATCAATATCAATAGATGGATCCAAAAGAGATGTAGGAACATTTCCTTTATTCATATTTTTTTTGAAGTTTTTCCATTTTTTATTTTTCTATAAATCTCCTCAGGTACAGGAGAGGACAAAAAAACTGGAGGACTCTTGGTGGCATTAGTGCCACCGACAACATCTGAACTTATGACATCAACACCACACTCTAGGCTATCATCTCATAATTTGGTGGCATCAACACCACCATCTTCAGTTAGGAATATGATGGCATCAACACCGTCGTCTGAATCATCATCCTTGGTGGACTCAATAACATTGTCATCTTCACGATTAGCAGCATCATCATCGCTCTTGACTCCATCTAGCACCCTAGAATCTGTCTCGCGGAGTCTCGTAGAGGAGTTGTCGTCGACTGGCTTCCTACCGCTCCTAAGTATCTCAAAATCAACATCAAATAAATAATGAATGAAATCCAGAATATCACTAGGAGAGGAAGTCTCTGTAGACTGTACATGCTCTTACTTTTTCTTCATATTTCTCAGGTTAGGTTCAATCTGTGCTGGTATGAAGGCCTTGCCCTTGATTATATCTCTCTCATCTCTTACTAGAACTCGTCCATCTCTATTTAGAAGGTCGCTTGTTGCTCGAACAACATGCATGCGACATTTATGGGTTTTCATACAAATTTGAATGAGAATTAAATGGGTTGCCTCACTGAAATGAGTATGGCTCAGTTGTTGATGCTGGTACGAGTGAGGAGGAGGAGGCTATAGATACTGTTGATGAAGTTGTTACTGCCTCCATTATTTACCCTAATATGAGGGTTGAGGACTGTGATACTTCTAGGAATATTAGGGTTGATATTGCTATTGGGCACCATTGCCTGTTTGCGCAAAAGGCTACTATTGGGATGAGAGACCTTGCTAGTCATGATGGATCCCGAGCTGATGTTGGTACTGGGAGTACCAAATCCCAATGTATTCTAGTAATGGTCTTATTGCTTGTGATCTAGCAGGGGAATGTATGCAAAGGGTTGATCTGGATGATATACCACCAACTGAGTGCTTGAGGAAGGTTGTGGTGGAAACTGGTATTGCAAGAGTGACTAGATCAGCTCTTCCTGAATGTGATCGATTTCATGGTACGAAGTGAGAGAGCTGAGATGAGCTGCTCCCTAGATCAGTCTATGACCTGGAATGTGGCTGAGAAGTTGTTTGTGTCTCTTGGAGTTACATGATATGGGTCTTCCGATCACTAAGAGTTTGGGCTAACTCATCAATCTTATTAATCTTGTCAAGGCCCTGACACATCTTTTTCTCGATGTTCTACATCTGATCGTGCTTCTGGCTGATGATACCCATATCGACAACTGAAGACTCTCCTAGTGTTGTTGTTGTAGAAGAGGAAGAAGGACTGACTTCAATATGTGCTATCCTCTGATATGAAGTCGCATGTGGGATCGGCTTCCCCCGAGTGTAGACCCATGTTTGAGACATCACAGTGTAGTTTTCTACCATATCCTCATAAATGGCTCAGACTTGGTCTTCATCCTTGGCGAAGTAGGAACCTCCACATGAGGCATTCAATAGGCCCTACAACTCAGGTGTCAGCTCACAAAAGAAACTCTAGATATGGTTAGGCTTGTGATCAAATGGTGGGGACACCTGTTAATGATCTCTCAAAATAGATCCCACACTCATGGAACTGTTCCTTGGGAATCATGATAAAATTGTTGATCATGGCTCTAGTTGCATTGGTCCAACTGAGTGGATAATACTTATTCAAGTATTTGATCTGGAGCTACTCCCAAGTGGTGACACCCTCCCCCTGTGTTTTATCCAGTAGGTTGCTCGATCAGCCAAGGAGAATGGGAAGGCTATCAACTTGATGGTCTCCTCGTCTACAAATCTATCATGGATAATGTTGCAGATCATCTTAAATTCTTGAAGATGGAGATGGGGCTCTTCGATGTCATTCCCATGAAACATGGGTAAAAGTTGATTTGTCTGGGGGAGAAACTCGAAGTCACCCAAGATGGAAGGTAGTTGGATCCATCTATGAGTGAGGGATGCACCCAGGTTATGCAACTTCCTCACGGTGCCTGCTGGCCTCTGAAGATCTTGCGGCTCATCTTGGCGTATGTCTTCTTAGTCCCCCCGACGTGGTATTTCTCCACCACCAGTTGGTCTCTCTGATCCTTCTCTCCCAACTCACTTCTGTGTGAGCTCTCTCCTCACATATGCCATGAATATCCATTGGTCCTTGATTTCTCTCTACATGGTTTCCAAGGAAGCTAGTAGTGTGTTGTTGATGGCTGCCTAATCTAATACGAACAGTGAAGTCTGAGGCTGCTCATCTATCATGTCATCATTGGCCATCTTCCAATCTTTGAAGTTGCTACTATTGTCAGTGCAATACGGTAAGACGAATGGTGGGGTAGTCACCTTGACTCTGCGGGAAGCGGAGGAGGTTGCATGCGACGGAGGAACTCTGGTCATGTATTAAGCGACGGCCAATCGGCGACAAAACTCAACTCCAAATTGTTCTCTAAAAGCTTGTCACTCTTTTAGAGGTGTCGATGGAGGAAGGAAGCAGCGAGGCACAAGCTGTTGAGCAAGGGTGGCAGAGGTCATGATTTACAGGAAGCTGCAGGGTCTAGTGGGATTTGTTGAGAGTGTGAAACCCTGGGAAGATTCGACCTCGCCAAAGGATCTGTGAGGATCACGGATCATAGGAGAAGAGTCGGATACTAAAATTGAGGTGAATGGAGGTCGGATCTGACCAGGAAAATATGGAGAAATCAAGTCCGATGATAGGGGAAGTCGAGTCGAGTTTTGTGGAGGAAGGGTTGACTGGGGTCAACATACCCGAGTCAGGCAATCAGAAAATTCAAAATTAATAAATAAAAGAATATTAAAAATAAATAAATAAATAAATTCAAAATAAGAAATGGCAAAGATAAAAATGTTTATTATTTTTCAAGCTATTTTTCTATGATTTTTAATATTTTTTATGAAATCATATATATAATATGGGGTATTATTTATATGTATAGTATACATGTATATTTTATTCTCTTTATTTTTATTTATTTATTGTACAAATATCCCTTTTTAAATTTTATTTATTTACAAAATATTTTGAAGAGTGTAAAATTATTTTTATTTGATTTTTATAAATTAAGTAAAAGTAATAGATAAATAGGTATTATATATATCATATATAAAAGGGAGGCTATTATAGAATGATGTTTTGATTTTCATTTCATTTTAAAATTTACAATATTTATTTTATTTTTCTATTATTATTAAGGATATTCGTCAATGTTTAAACCTCAAAATCCACAAAATAGGAATTAAAATAAATAAATAAATATAATTATTTACAGGTATAAGTACTATGTGACTATGCAATGTACCTGATGATTCCACGATTCATCATCTTTATTCTTTTATTCTAGCTTCATTTCCTTACTCAAATACCTATAAATACCAACTAATTCCATAAAAATATCATTTTGCATGCATTTGTTAAATATGCATTTTTAATACCTTTTGTATTCAAAATAAAAGAATAAAGAAGAAAAGAAAAAGAAAAGAAAAATAAAGGATGTGTTTATGAAATAAATGCAGACTGACCCAAACCCTGAGAGAAGGTCAAGACTTGACCTGATCGACCAGGAATAAAGTAGGGGAGTAGGGTCTTTAATCTAAAAAAATAATTTGTAAATATTTTCCCATGTATATTTGTACAGAAATCACACTATTTTATTTGTACATAAATGGACCTTAAAATAATTATTTTTGTAAACAAAAGTTGTAAATAAAAATATGTTGTTAATAATAAAAATAATTGCAAAGCAAAATAATGTACATATTACAAATAATAACACTAGAAAAAGCCGTAAAGCGATAATTGAAAGATCAATTCTAGCTCCATACGAACTCAAATTGAACTAAAGTCACTTCCGTTATACTTTACATTAAATTATCTTTCAAATGGCCATGATTTCATATTTTTTGGGATTTATGGTTAAAAGTCAATTTTCTGGGGTGTTTTGTGCAGTGTTACGACCTACATATTTGTATATTTAATTCATATTTATTTTTTTATACATAATATATATAATTGTAAATATTATTTTCATTAAAAAATAAAATAAAAATATAAATAAGAAAAAATTTAAAATAATATTATTTAAAAATTATTTCCTTATTTGTACGTGTATATATTGTATTATGCGTACTTAATATTTGTATGCAACTAATTTCCAGATATAAAAATCACTAAAAAATAAATATCTAACATTAATTAATTAACTTAATTTAATTATGAAATTTTTATTAAATTATTTGATTTTTTTATTAAAAACCTACCTTGTATATAAGATATGATTCCATACAATTAATAGCCACCAGTAAGGTGGCTAATTAATTTCAATAAATTATTAATTTATTTTAATTTATTTAATTACGAATTTAATAATTAGTTAATTTATTTAATTATTAATTTATTTAATTTATTTAATTAACCAATAAAAACCTTCCTCATTTGTAGATACTTCCCATTTTAATTTTTGTCCTCTTTTGAACGGGCTCCTCCTCCTTCGTTATTCATTGATCAATCTTTGGTGGAGAGGAGCCTAATCTCCGAGAGCCATCTTGTTGAAGAAGGGTGCCCAACTTCCGAGCCGTCCGGTGACAGCGCGTCTGCCCTCGTCGAGACCATCACGACATATCCGATCCTGAGGTGAGAACCATTTTCTATTTCCCATCATTTTTCAGAGGTAAATTTTAGATTTAATTTATGTGTCATGATTAATCTTTAAATACTGAAAATCTCAAAATTTTGTCACCACACACTTTCTCATCCGAACTGAATTTTTTTATCTCATCTCGTGATCTCTCCGTTTCACGTTCTATCTCATGCAACCATGCACCTCCGACCACACACGGTAGTTGGAGATCTGAATCTGTTTCCTCGCTTTCCATTGGATCTTCATGCCTCCTATTTTCTTATAAATAAAATAGATAAAAAAAACATACAGTTGTTTATTCCTAGCATTTATTTTGCAAGATCATTTAAAAATAAAAAAACTAATAATTTTTTTCTTTTATATTCCTTGTTTATAATAATTGTTTGAAAAAAATTTAAAAAAACTTTCTTTTTTTCTTAGTTTACAGAAAAATAAATTAAAAACAAAAAATAAAAAAAAAATCGTTGCCCACATGCGGCTATCGCCCACTTCTCCGTGCATACTGCGCGACGCCACTAGCTTCCCCCGCTGGGCCCCTCCATCGACACTCGAGGCCGCTGTCCTTCCGCTCGTTCCTCTGCGCGGGCCAGCGAGGCAGTGTCTCCTCCGCCAGGGCCGTGTCTCCTGGCCATCCGCAGCCACCCTCGCCACGACCCCACCATCAGAAGCCGCCCGAGACTTCCAACACCTCGAAGAGCCTCTTGTGCGACGCTCCTTCACCGCCTCGACAATCGACGACCCATTCCGCGGTGCCACAACCTCTGCCCGACGCTCCCCTTGATGCCTTATCGAGCCCGCACCCTCCACGGTGCCCAATGGCGCACACGTCTCCATGTGGTGCTCGGCCTCCGCACTCCCTCCCCACAGCCGCGCGATGTCCCGACTAGCCTAGCACCACATCCTCCCCTCTGACGACTCGCGCCCCACACGATGGCGCACCGACGTGCCCCGATGGTGGCCAACCCTCCTTCCTCTTTTGAATGAACAAAGAAGCAACAACGAAGGAAACCCTAGGGTCTTTTGAAATTAAAAGAAAAATCTTTTGGAAAAATTAGAAATATGTCCTTGGAACTTTTGGAAACAACAAAAAAAGCCCATGTGCTCCAGAAGGTCACGCGCAACGCACATGTTTACTAGGTAAATTGCAAATTTTCTCCTCATTTTATTTATTGTTATATAAATAAAATGAATAATCGCATTTTAGTCCCTATATTGTGGACATAAACTTTGCATGATTTTCTTGATTAAATAAATGGTTTAATTGATCTCAAAATTCAAAAAAAACTGTGTATGTTCCTGCTGTAGTTATTTAATATTTTTAAAATTCAAAAACATCATCTTTTTGTCTGCCCGTAATTAAGAATTCATAAAAAATTGAAAACTTGCTTGAAAATTCCAAAAATATTACATTTGGTGTGCCTTACTACCCTTTAATTTTTAACCAATTTTCATACATAAATCATTTATAAAACTTCAAAAAAATGCAAAAAATTAAAAATATTATAAAAATTGTAGAAAAATCTAGAAAAATTAAAAAAATTTAATTTCAGTCTCTGTCTTGTAGATATTTAATTTTAGTTTATCCTAAAAATAATTTCCAAGAGTTTTAGGCATTAAAGTATTTTTATGTTGTAAAATACTCTTTGTTGTGCATAATTTTCTCTATTTTTCACTGTTTGATTTTTATAAAATCACAAAAATATCAGAAAATTTTGAAAAAATTCACAATAAAATGTTAAAACATATATAAAACATAAAAACATTTTTCTGAATTTTCTGAATATTTTTTTACTATTTTGAAAAATACAAAAAGATTGTGGTGTGTATATTTTATTCCTTATGCTTTATTTGAAAATTTAAAAAATAAAAATTCAAAAACCACTAAAAAATTGTTTTGAAAATTTGACTACATAGTTTTTAAATCGTGCTCTTTGTGTTCGACCTTGGTCTCTATATCAGGTAAATAGAATAGCGAAAACACTTACATTTTATTGTTCGATATTATTCTTAAGTGGTTAAAACAAATTTTTCTCGTTAACCGAATCGATTGGTTGAGAAAAACGATCATTGCTTAATTAATCCATCTTAACCACATCGAAATCTATGTCATTAGAATGGCACCGTTGCTGAGGAGCACGGCTTTGTAGTCATTTTTCAATGTTGTTCTACTTATCTCTTTATATTATAATTGTTTTCTAACCTTCTCTTATTTGCTTTTTGTGCGAGGGACTTCTTGGAGGACGACTTGGAGTTTCTTTTTGGAGGACACGCACAGGAGGCGGTGCAAAGAAGAAAAGAAAACAATTATTTTATTTGAGAGAACATTTACATTCATTGTAATAATTTAGACCTGGACTCTTGTGGACATGGACTTTATTCGGGGTCTATTTCACCAAGTACCAATGCACTTGGGGACCTTACTGCTGTTTTTCACGTTTTTGATATCATCGCCATAACTTTCTATCTGATTCTCGCGGTTTTAGCCCCTAGACGTAGGATTTTTTATCGATTGTGACGTAAATAGTTAAGGCCCAACACCTAATTTCTTATCTATTCCTATAGAATATAATTGGACCTTACTGAAAACAAATTGAAATAGTTAGTCTAATTGAATTTGAGATCACATGCCAAGAGGAGTCACATACAACGTTAGCAGGACCCGTTGTGGCAGCCACCGAGTGACTCCCAAGATCGGACTCCAGACTTGATTCAATTAGCTAACTATTGTTCTTCACGATCAATAGAAGCTGCTTGTCTAAGGCTGATTTCCTCGTGCATCTTATAGTTAGTTAACTTTCTGGTATTTAATTTATGCAAAGATCATATTGCATGTAGAGTGCTGGAGCAAGGTACACATTTCTATCCATGCATGCATCATTGTGTTTGACAGCGCATCGATTTTTTAAACTTCCTTCCCTCTTTTTGGACGTAAATTAATCAAAGAGGAAATGAAAAAGCTTGTTTGGTGTTATTCTTTGAAAAAAATCAAAAAAGGTGAAAATCAAAAAATTAAAATAAAAATTGGGACTGCTAATTGAACTTCACTTTTATTATAAAATGTAATTGATTCATCATTGTTTCGGGAGAGCAATCCCCTCATTGTATGTGCTTAGTGCCCCCATCCTATAAGCCAACCTAAGTGATTGCACAACTTTTGTTCGTTCACTAAACTCTAAAATTGAAGAGATAAAGACCGAACTCTCATGGACAGATTTGTGTTGAGTTGGTGAACTAAGGGTTCGCTTTGTGTATTATATGTCTTTGTTGTGAGTCAGTTACGATCATCTTTTCGAGATCATTACCGGTCACCTTCGATCTCTCTATTTTATTTCACCCTCCCTCGCTTCATCTTCGATTTCACTCTCTTCATGATGGTCCACACTCCATTTCAACCGGATTTTGCAGCTTCTTCATTTCATGCCCCCACTTTCTTGGGAGGTCGGAACTCCAACCGATTTCCCATCTTCTCCCTATCAACCTTCCCATTTGGGACATGTTGTGAGTGACGCTCGAGGAGACCAGATTGACCAAATTAGAGATCCGAGCGATTACCTTACTAATATAAGAATGCATTCCATAGGAGAGCAAATGGGGTAGTTGCGAATCTCAGATTACTTTTATTCTGGGATGATGGATGACTACATTGATCAAGAAGCGTACTCCGCTTCTACATTGAGCCCCTTCATTTTGGATTTAGAGTTCATTAATCTACTGCTAAAATTTTCAGGGGGAGTGCATGAGGAGACTTACATTCATATATCTAAGTTTGAGGATTTTTGTGGATCATGAGCAAATATTGATATCGCCTCTGAGGATCTGATGTAGATGACCTTCCCTTTCTCACTTTAGACTAGAGATTTGAGATGACATAGAGAGTTGGGGAGGAAAATTGCTACGTGGTGAGATTTACGATCAATGTTCTTGCAGAGAGTTTACCCCCAACGTAGAGCTGATATGATGCGATCTTGCATTCTTGATTTTTTAGTTGACCCCCATGAACCAGTGAGTGATTCATGGTTGAGACTACTTGATCTTTTGAGGTGATTTCAGATCATGGATTTTCGATGACTGACCTTGTCCACATCGCCATGAGGAGGATGAGAACTGAACAGATTGCATTAGTCTTTACTTCGTGTGGGGGTTCACACCACAGTCCCAACTTGGATTTATTTGAGACGATCTTGGGAACATTTTCAGACAATCCATTTACACGAGATGATTTATTCGGGACAACACATGAGGGAGAGATGATACCTATTGAGTATGTAACGCATAATTGCAGACTCAGATAGCGCACACCAATTAGAGGATATGGATTCTTATAATATCCCGGGCTTAGGTCTCCGGTCCGTTATCGAGGAAAACTGGTCTTGACAACTTGTTGGGTTCGAGCCCAATTGTATCCGTTGACAACCACCTAAAATTCTTAAGCCCAAGTTGTCAAGTAGTAATCCCCACCACTTATAAAATGCACCCACACTTCGTCAGTTTTAGATGTGCCACTATGTTTGGGGTTGGGGTGTTACAACCTCCCGCACCTGTATTCGCAACGTCCTTGTTGCGATATGGCCCATACTTATTCCCAGTGACAGTGGCAGTTACATGCTCCGTGTAGCCTTTTCCTCCAACTTCTTCATAGGGGTGGCTCCACCACTCAGGTAGCCCTTTCTACTATCAGAGGAAAATTGGCTCTAATACCATTTGTAACATCCCAGGCTTAGGTCCCCAGTCCGTTATCGAGGAAAACTAGCCTTGACAACATGTTGGGTTCGAGCCCAATCAGATCCGTTGACAACCACCCAAAATGCTTAAGCCCAAGTTATCAAGTAGTAATCCCCATCACTTATAAACCACACCCACACTTCGTGAGTTTTATATGTGGCACTTTGTTTGGGGTTGGGGTGTTATAATGCTACTACTTTTCATATGATGGATGTGTTTGTTGGAAATGCGAGCCCACGACGAGCCATTATGCAATAAATGTTATTGCATATATCATTCCCTGATCTGAAATAAAGAATGAATAATTTGCATAATAGGTCCCTTAGTATAATTAGGGTTATGTACCATGGCCATCCATACAACTATTGATTCAACTGTTGAATCATAGAGGCTGGTGCTTGGATGAATATCTAAAGGGTTAGATTGAGGACTCATCAAACACCGTCAAATGATTATTAAGAGATGATCTCCATCCTGAGTAGGAGATGCAATCCTATCTCTGAAGGCTGATATCTGACCAACCTCTTGATGCAGGTACTCTGCATAGGAATAGAGATTCGGAGGTGTCAGATTAGTTAGGTCAAAGAGTTGACTTAATGAGATCGAGATAACCAAAGTCCTATATCGTATGCTGTCATGATATAGGCACACATCCTCTAACCGGAGACAGATGTGTTGCTATATGTCTAAGTATGTATATTTAGCAGACCAATAGGTTGATGACCTAATCAAGGTCTATACACCGGCGCGCTGGTGTGCATGTAAGGGCATATGAGTAATACGATCTCTCAAAGGGATCATACAGGTTCAGATACTGAACCGGAAGACATGAGCTCACTCATGAGATATTGAGAAGAATCAAATTCCATGCGCATGGTCGTCTCGCTTTGGAAGCTTGACTGAATTTGTAGGTTTGATATATACTTTTAGTATATGATCAAGACCTAGGTATAATAAACCCTTTTGGAAAGTGTATGATTGATACCAACTCCCAATGATCGAATGTGAAATTTACTGATAAAAACCATGAAGTAGACAGTATAAAGTTGATCTAATACTTCGGGTTTAATCTGAGTCTTCCAGTGTGCAGGATGTACAGGTATTGGGAATACCTGAGGGTGATTTGATCATAAAACGATTGTATAACCATGACGCTTCCATTCCTAGGGAGTGATGAAACGGGTCTGGATTTTAGTGACTCCTCTCAGTAGAGAAGTGATCTGATCTTGGTCCAAGTGTTGGACATTGATATGAATGTGATTCAGATACAATGAGAAGATTAGATTTACGGTCTTGATTTAATCAAGCATCTATGGGAGGCCCGCGATCTGGATTTGAGATATGATCTCAATATCCATGTCACTATACGTGGAACAATACAATCGCCCTGTCCTTATCTCCAAGTATCTGCGGAGAGATTGCATTATTCTTGAATGGTTTGAGAATAATTCCATAAGATCTAAGAAATGAAGAAATGATGATTAAATGTGATTTAATCATATTGATGTATGAAGAAAGTATCCAATGTAATTAAATGTGATTTAATGATTATGGATAAGAATAATGTGGATAGAAATATCCAATTATTCATAATATATTATAAATGTGATTTTATAATGTATTAGAGAGATCTAATTATAATTTATATGTGTTGATTAATTATTATGTGTATGGGATAAACATTGTGTAATTAATTGACAATGTAAATTATATGTTGTTTTGGGTTGTGAATATGATTCACAATTTTTCCATGGCAAGATTGCAATTTTCTCAAATATAATTGTGAATTATTTTTGAAGAATAAAAGCCAACAAAAGTTGTTGGAAAATAAATAAAGAGATTTCCATGAAGATATGCAATCTCATGACATGTCATGAGATTGCTCTCCTCATGGTAAGCTTGGGCGGCACCCAATTCCAAATAGGAATGGGTGGCCGTCCATATGGAATGTACATGGAGATGTAATCTCCATGTATATTCTCTCCTTATTTATTTGGTGTGATTTAGGACTAATTTATATTTGATTTTGTCAAATATATTTTAACCTAAATTTGTTGGTTTTTCCAACAATAATCTTGACCATTGGATTGGCATAAATCAATCTCACCCATTGATTTTATGTGTCCCATGGATTGAGATCCATGGATCCCAAAACCCTATAAATAGAGAGGCATACCATGCTCTCATGGTACTTGGAATATTGGAGTCTCTCTCTCTTCTCATTTCATCATACACGACAGCCCTCCCTCCCTCTCTTGTTGGTGGCTGTCCACCATACCCTAGAGGAGGGAACCGTCGTCGCCTTCGCCACCGCGTCGCCACTTCGACGTTCTTCGGTTCTCCGTCTTCTTGGAGAGTTCATCTCACGAAGGAGACGCTTGATCTCGTGCGACGAGATCAGGAGCAACCATGCTTGGATCAACTTCTTGGATTGCGAGGACAACGCGGTTCATCCTCGCGCTCGCAAGCGGTCTCGTCGACGATCGGACTTGAGACAGGAGGTCTCTTCCTTTATAGACTCGATCAACCATGCATTATACTTGTTGTGGTTATAGATGAAATGATCTGAGAATGGTTCTCGGATCATGTGGTTTCATCGATTAAAATTTTAAATTCCGTTGCACCGAACTACTAGTACGACTAGTCGTTCTTCGTCGTATCCGATACAACGATCATGCTTCCGTTATACGCTTGAGGATAATTTACATATCCTTCAGTGTTGACTACCACTGTGAGTTCTGAGACCCGAACATTGGATGAGTACCCGTTAGATTTACAGCGAGATTTTAAGCCAGTCTCGCACTTTCACATCAAAGATTCTTGGATTCTAGCTCTGCTAGTATCCCAATAGATAGAGGAGGATCCCACATCTCAACCGTCCTTTGAGTCATTTCAGTGTCCATGTATAGTTGATTCAATATCCATTCTTTAAAAGATCTTCCCAGATTCAGATATACATTTGGATACTTCTCAGCATAGAGAGCTTGATGAGGGACCAATTTTTTATTTGACAAATCTAGATAGTCATGTTTTTGAGCCGTGTGTCCTCCCAAATGATGAGGTCGATACATTTTTAGAGGACCTGATATTTGGTAGCATAGATCCCCAGTTCCTTGATGATTGTGCATTACTACCCGAGGGTTATCTGTGGGAGGATGCAATGGACCCTTTGTACCCAGTTTCACTTTCTGGGAGTTTATCCAATCTATCGGATTACAAGAACGAGTCTTATGATATTTGTAACCATGAGTTTGATGTTTATCTCAAAGTAAATGTTTTAATTGATCTCAAAATTCTGAAAAAAATTGCGTATGTTCCCGCTGTAGTTATTTAATATTTTTAGAAATTCAAAAACAACAGCTTTTTTCCTGCCCGCAATTAAGAATTCATACAAATTCGAAAACTTTCTTAAAAATTCCAAAAATATTACTGTTTGTGTGTCTTACTACCCTTTAATTTTTTTCCAACTTTCATACATAAATCATTTATAAAACTCCAAAAAAGTATGAAAAATTAAAAATCTTAAAAAAATTGTAGAAAATTCTAGAAAAATAAAAAAATCTAATTTCAATCTTTGTTTTGTAGATATTTAATTATAGTTTAGCCTAAAAATAATTTACAGGAGTTTTGGACATTAAAGTATTTTTAAGTTGTCAAATACTCTTGGCTGTGCACGGTTTTCTCTATTTTCTACTCTTTGATTTTTATAAAATAAAAAAACATCAAAAAATTTTGAAAAAAGTTAACAAAAAAATTTCAAAACATATAAGACACAAAACATTTTCTCTGAATTTTCTGAGTATTTTTTACTATTCTGAAAAATACAAAAAGAGAGTGTGTGTGTGTTTTATTCCTTGTGCTTTATTTGAAAATTCTAAAAAAATAAAAATTCAAAAACCACTAAAAATTATCTTGGAAATTTGACTACATAGTTTTTAAATCGTGCTACTTGTGTTCGACCCTGGTCTCTATACTAGGTAAATAGAATAGTGAAACCGCTTAAATTTTATTGTTTGATATTATTTTAAAGTGGTTAAAACAATTTTTTCTCGTTGACCGAATCGATTGGTTGAGAACAAACATCGAAATCCCTATCATCAAAATGGCGCCGTTGCCGAGGAGCACGGCTTTGTAGTCATTTTTCGATGATGTTCTACTTGTCTATTTATATTATAATTGTTTTCTAACCTTCTCTTATTTGCTTTTCGTGCGAGGGACTACTTGGAGGACGACTTGGAGTTTCTTTTTGGAGGACACACACAGGAGGTGGTGCAGAGAAGAAAAGAAAGCAATTATTTTATTTGAGAGAACATTTACATTCACTGTATTAATTTAGACCTAAACTCTTGTGGACTTGGACTTTATTCGGGGTCTATTTCGCCAAGTGCCAATGCACTTGGGGACCTCACTGCTGTTTTTCACGTTTTTGATTTCATCGCCATAACTTTCTATATGATTCTCATGATTTTAGCCCCTAGACGTAGGATTTTTTATTGATTGTGATGTAAACAGTTAAGGTCCAACACCTAATTGCTAATCAATTCCAAAAGAACGTAATTGGACCTTACTGAAAATGAATTGAAAAAGTTAGTCTAATTGAATTTGAGACCACACGCCATGAGGAGTCACATACAATGTTACCTGGACCCGTTGTGGCGGCCACCGAGTGACTCCCAAGATCAGACTCTAGACTTGATTCGATTAGCTTACTATTGTTCTTCACGATCAATAGAAGCTGCTCGTCTAAGGTTGATTTCCTCGTGCATTATATTGTTAGTTAACTTTCTGTATTTAATTTATGCGCGGATCATATTGCATGTAGAGTGATGGAGCAAGGTACACATTTCTATCCATGCATGCATCATTGTGTTTGACCGTGTATTGACTTTTTAAACTTCCTCCCCCTATTTTTGGACGCAAATTAATCAAAGTGGAAATCAAAAATCTGGTTAGGTGTTATTCTTTGAAAAAAATAAAAAAGGTGAAAATAAAAAAATCAAAATAAAAATTAGGACTGCTAATTGAACTTCACTTTTAAAATTAAACATAATTGATTCATCATTGTTTTGGTGGAGCAATCCCCTCATTGTATGTGCTTAGTGACCCAATCCTATAGCCAACCTAAGTGATTATAAAACTTTTGTTTGTTCACTAAACTGTAAAATTGAAAAGATAAAGACTGAACTCTCATGGTCAAATTTATGTTGAGTTGGTCAACTGAGGGTTTGCTTTGTGTGTTATATGTCTTTGTTGTGAGTCGGTTACGACCATCTTTTCAAGATCATTAGCAGTCACCTTTGATCTCTCTCTTCTATCCCACCCTCTCTCTCTCTCTTCATCTTCATTTCACTCTCTTCATGATGGGCCAGACTCCATTTCAACCGAATTTTGTAGCTTCTTCATTTCATGCCCATAGTCATGCCCACTTTCGTGGGAGGTCGGAACTCCAACCGATTTCCCATCTTTTCCCTATCCACCTTCCCATTCGGGACATGCTGTGAGTGACATCTGAGGAGACCAGATTGACCAAATTAGAGACCCGAGCGATTACCTTACTTTGATGAGAATGCATTCCATAGGAGAGCAAATGGGGCATTTGCGAATTTCAGATAACTTTTATTCTGGGATCATGGATGACTACATTGATCAAGAAGCGTACTTTGCTTCTACATTGAGCCCTTTCAATTTGGATTTAGAGTTCACTAATCTACTGCAAAAATTTTCAGGTGGAGTGCATGAGGAACCTTACATTCATATATCTGAGTTTGAGGATTTTTGTGGATCACGAGCAAATGTTGATATCACCTCTGAGGATCTGATGTTGATGACCTTCCCTTTCTCACTTCAGACTAGAGTTTTGAGATGGCATAGAGAGTTGGGGAGGAAAATTGCTACGTGGTGAGATTTATGATTGATATTCTTGTAGAGATTTTACCCCCAGCATAGAGTTGATATGAAGCAATCTTGCATTCATGATTTTTCAGTTGACCCCCAAGAACTAATGAGTGATTCATGGTTGAGGTTACTTGATCTTTTGTGGTGATTTCAGATCATCGATTTTCGATGACTGACCTTGTCCACATCGCCATGAGGAGGATTAGCGCTAAAAAGATTGCATTAGTCATTACTTTGTGTGGGGGTTCACACCACAGTCCCAACCTGGATTTATTTGAGACGATCTTGGGAACATTTTCAGACATTCCATTTACACGTGATTATTTATTCTGGACAACACATGAGGGAGAGATGACACCTGTTGACTGTGTGAGACATCATGTAGACTCAGACAACACACACCAATCAGAGGATATGGATTCTTATAATGTCCCGGGCTTAGGTCCCTAGTCCGTTATCGATGAAAACTGGCCTTGACAACTTGTTTTTCGAGCCCAATTGGATCCGTGACAACCACCTAAAATGCTTAATCCCAAGTTGTCAAGTATTAATACCCATCACTTATAAACCACACCCACACTTCGTGAGTTTTAGATGTGCCACTATGTTTGGGGTTGGAGTGTTACAACCTCCCCCACATATATTTGCAACATCCTCGTTGCGATATGGCCCATCACTTATTCCTAGTGACAGTGGCGGCTGCACGCTCCGGGTAGCCTTTTCCTCCAACCTCTTTGTAGGGGTGGCTTCAACTCTCAGGTAGCCCTTTCCACAATCAGAGGGAAATTCGCTCTGATACCATTTGTAACATCCTGGGCTTAGGTCCCCAGTCCATTATCGAGGAAACCTGGCCTTGACAACTTGTTGGGTTCGAGCCCAATCGGATCCATTGACAACCACCCAAAATGCTTAAGCCCAAGTTGCCAAGTAGTAATCGTTATCACTTATAAACCACACCCACATTTCGTGAGTTTTAGATTTGGCACTATATTCGGGGTTGGGGTGTTATAATGCTACTACATTTCATATGTTGGATGTGTTCACTACCACTGTGAGTTCCGAGAGCTGGACATTGGATGAGTACTCGTTGGATTTACATCGAGATTTTGAGCTAGTCCCGCACTTTCACATCGAAGATTCTTGGATTCTATATCTGCTAGTATCCCAAGAGATAGAGGAGGATCCCACATCTCAACCGTCCTTTGAGTCATTTCAGTGCCCATGTCCAGTTGATTTAGTATCAATTCTTCAGAAGATCTTCCCAGATTCAGATATACATTTGGATACATCTCAGCATATAGAGCTTGATGAGGGACCAATTTTTTATTTGACAGATCTAGATAGTCCTATCTTTGACCCGTATGTCCTCCCATTTGATGAGGTCGATATATTTTTTAAGGACCTGATATTTGGCAGCATAAATCTCCAGTTCCTTGATGATTGGGCATCACTCCCCGAGGGTTATCTGCGGGAGGATGCAACGGACCCTATGTACTTGGTTTTCACTTTCTGGGAGTGCATCTAATCTATCGGATCACTAGAGCGAGTTTTCTGATATTTGTGACCATGAGTTTGATGTTTATCTCCTTGACGACTCTTGCGAGGATGACCCGATCTTTGAGGTATTTGATGATTTCACTGATTTGTTTACATTATATGCATCGGGTATCAGCCTTTTTAGTGAGTGTCCTGATCTTGATCTTCCTTATCTATTCGAGACGGTGATTAACATGGATGATTCCCTAATAGATCCTTCCTTCTCCACGTTCAATTTCTTCGGCTATGCCATTTCACTCCAGTTAGATCTTGAGCAAATGATGTCTTTTGTGCTACTGGATTTAGATTTCATCTTCCCACATCTTTAATCGGTAGAATACACACCCTTGATTGTTTACCTGGGTGTCATCATACACTCTGTTGAGTTCGTTGTTGTTTTTCCATCGCGAATGCAACGACAATATGGTATTTGCCTCATAGATATCATCCTTAAGCTCGATACTACCTTATCCTAGGTTTTGCGCCCAGCTAGGTGCGTAAACTCTAGCGCTTGTTGAGAGGTACCAGAACATTGTTCACAGTTGTATAGATCCACCTGTCCATATCATTCATTCTTTCTATATAAACACCCCATCTCCATCTCATGATTATGCCATACTTAGGGTGTACTTTACCCTAAGTATAGGTTGTGTTAGACTGGTGATTATTCGTGGATTCTTTTTACCTCTGTTTTGTTGCATATACTTAGGGATATTTTACCCTAAGTTTGGGGGGGAGGGGGGCGGGTAATCCCAGTACATTCTGCTCCTCAATTTTCCCCTTGTGTACAATCTTCTATGATGAGGATTACTTGATCCTAAGTATAGGGGGATCACCAACTTCTATTGATTATTTACTTTTATTCACGTTGTAGTATAGTATTCTTTTCACTTTTTCTATACTTAGCACAAGTTATGTCTTTCTTTGCAGATCTTTGATCACTATGAGGACATAGTTCGAGCCATGTATAGGGGTGTGTCGTATATATTGTATATATACTTTAGTCATAACTCATACTTTTATATTTTTAATATGACTAAAATACTGTGTAAATGCTAAAAAACTATCTAATAAAAAGATGCAGAAATTTCCATAAATTTTTTTCTTACACATATCGATTAATAAGTTAGGTTAAAATATTCCGTAAATATTTTAAAAGTAGTTTGAAAACCTATTTGAAAAATCTTTTGAAAACTATTTGAAAAATGTTTGAAAAATATTTTCAACCTTTGTAAAAAAATTGTGACTAGCAAATATTTTTCTTTGTGTGGGGAAAAATGATTTTGTAAAACTATTTGCAAATGTTTTGAAAAATATTTGAAAAATTGTTTTGAAAACCACTATATACTGTTTGAAAAATGCTTGCAAAATTGTTTTCAAATGATTGTAAATGATTGTAAAATTGTGAGAACAATTGTTTTAGACTATAGTTTTCAAAATTATTTGCAAAATTATTTTCAAATAATTTGAGGAATATATGCATCACAAAAAGTGTTTAAAAAATTATTAAAAATAAAAAATCCAACTGTATGTATATACCTGTATAAATTACTCAAGTTGTAAATCCTTTTCACTTAATTCTTGTAAATAATTGATTCACTCCTGTATAAATATGTGTATATCATCCCTAACGCTTATTAAAAAATGTATATACTTGTATATATTATTAACTATTTTCATAAAAAAAAGTAAAAAAAAACTTTTTACTTGTGCGTCATTATTTAAAAATCCATAAAAAATTCAGCGTTTTGAAAATTATTTCACAAAACGATTTTACTTTATTTTCCGCATTGTACATATTTTCTTGCATTAGCATGTGCATTTTTTTAGGATAGTCTTGACATCTAAAATAAGTCTGGAAAAAAATTGAAGAATGGAGCTTAGTTGGACCTTAATCCACTTGATTTCAGAGGAACCTTACAAGAATTAGAGTTAAGACTTTTCAGGTCCTAGTGACTTAATTCGTTGAGGCCATAAGACTTTGTTCAGATGTCATCATGACAAGTCTAAGTAGAATATTTAACAACACACGCATGATTCTTTCAGACTGTGTCTTACCTTAGACAATCACTCTACACGTAGATCCTCATGGTGGAGGTAGCGAGGGGGCAGAATCTTTTAGCTTGGGGTAGCATACAAGGGTAGTACATCTAGACGGAAACTCTCATCCTCCTCTAGGGAGGGAAGTGCATCTCAACCTGGTTTGGCGTTCTTGAGGTATAAAGACATGATGTTGTGGGGTTGCAATAATGCTTCAAAAGAGGGATAGTCTATTGTCTCAAGAGGAAAAACTCCTTATGTACATGTTGTACCTTGTATATATTTTCAAAAAAATAGAAGAAATACAGAATCTCCAAAAGTGAACATGCCTGATTGAAAAGTAAAATGCATGTCGGAGTGTATATTCAAGTGAAAAAAAATTATAAGAGCTTTAAAGTCAAATGTTTGTAAGCATGCAACGGATGACTTGGCTACACTGGTCATGCATCCAAGATAGGTAACTACATTGGTTACTGTCCATTTTCTTCTCCATCCCCTCTTCTTGAGCTGGTTGTACTTGAACTTAGATGGGAATATCCCCGCTCCTCGAGAAAAGAGTTGCTAGACCGGGGGATTAGAGTTATCTTGTTGAGAGAGATTGTTTCTTTGCTACTTTTGAGATGAGCAGCTATTTTTAAGTTACACCGTACGAGTAATAATTCATAGTCATAAGAATTTATGTATGTAGACTTGTTTTGATCTGACTGTTGAGGAGACCTGAATAGGAGTCTTGTATAACTTAGAGACTGTTAGGTTATAAATTCATTTCTCATTAAGGTTCTAACACACTAATTATCCAATGGTCCGACAGATCTCCATACTACATTTTTATGAAGATAAGTCTAAAAGTCGACATTTTTCTAACTTCTTTCCTTTTTCCTTTCTTTATTTTTGTTTTCTCTCATTTTCCAAATAAGTTTTTGCTAAGGAACTAGCAAAGGTAAAGTATAGGGGAATGATGAATCCATTATTCATCGCCTTTATTCTTTTATTTTAGCTTCATTTCCTTATCAAACACATGTAAATACCCACTATTTTGATAAAATTACCATTTTGCAAGCATTTCTTAAATATGCATTTTTAACACTTTTTGTATTCAAAATAAAAGAATAAAGTAGAAAAGAAAAATAGAAGAAAAAATAAAGGATGTGTTTATGAAATAAATGCAGACTGACCTAAACCCCGAGAGAAGGTCAAGACTTTACATGATCGACCATGAATAAAGTAGGGGGAGATAGGGTCTTTAATAAAAAAATAATTTGTAAATATATTTCCATGTATATTTGTACAGAACTCAAACTATTTTATTTGTACATAAATTGACCTCAAATTAATTATTTTTCTAAAAAAAGTTATAAATAAAAATGTGTGGTAAATAATAAAAATAATTGCAAAGCAAAATAATGTACATATTATAAATAATCACACTCAAACAAAGTTGTAAAGCGATAATTGAAAGATCAATTTTGGCTCCATACAAACTCAAATTAATCCAATCCCATTTCCATTATACTCTAAATTAAATTATCTGGCTATGATTTCATTATTTTTAGAGTTACGGTTAAAAAGTCGGTTTACTGAGGTGTTTTGTGCAGTTTTACCACTTACATATTTATATATTTAATTCTTATTTATTTTTTATACATAGTGTACAAAATTGTAAATATTACTTTCATTAACAATTAAAAAATAAAATATAAATAATAAAACTTAAAAAATATTATTTACAAATTATTTCCTTATTTGTATATGTATATATTGTATTATATGCACATAATATTTGTATGCAACTAATTTACTTATATAAAAATCATCAAAAAAATAAATATGTAACAATAATTAGTTAATTTAATTTTATATTGAAATTTATATCTAATTATTAGAATTATTTGATTTAAAACCTTACTTTGTATATAAGATATGATTTCACACCTTTAATAGCCGGCATTAAGGTGGCTAATTAATTTTAATAAATTAATGATTTTATTTAATTTATATAATTTCAAATTTTGTAATTAAGAAATAATTTAATTATTAGTTTAATTAGTTTATTTTTTAACCACTAAAAAGCTTCCTCATTTGTAGATACTTTCCATTTTTATTTTTGTGCTAATTTTAATATCTATTTGTGTATATTTAATTTTAGTTTAGGCTAAAAGGAATTTCTAGTATTTTTGGGCATTAAAGTATTTTTTAAGTTGCGAAATATTCTTGGCTGTGCACTATTTTCTCTATTTTCTACTGTTTGATTTTTATAAAATCACAAAAACATCAGAAAAATTTGAAAAAATTACCAAAAACATTTCAAAATATATACAACACAAAACACTGTCTTTGAATTTTCTGAGTATTCTTGAATATCCTGAAAAATATAAAAAGAGTGTGGTGTGTGTACGTTTTATCCGTTGTGCTTTATTTCAAAATAAAAAAAAGTCAAAAACCACTAAAAAAATATCTTGGAAATTTGACTACATAGTTTTTTAATCGTGCTCTTTGTGTTCGACTATGGTCGGTATACCAGATAAATAAAATAGTGAAATCGCTTACATTTTATTGTTTGATATTATTCTTAAGTGGTTAAAACATTTTTTTCTCGTTGACTGCATCGATTGGTTTAGAACAACGACCATTGCTTAATTAATCCATCTTAACCACATCGAAATCCGTGTCATCAGTACCCAAAAAGAAAACTTTTATCATAGCTCCATAGTTTATGAAATCACCTTCCTTCTAAAGATAATTTAATTTAGAGTTCATTAAAGGTGATTTTAGAAGAATTTGGGTTCATGTGGATCCAGAATTGATATTTTAAGGTCCTCTTTTGTGGCTTTTGACAAAGTGGTATTATTCATAATATGTACATTATTTATTTTACAATTGTTTTTATTCTTTAGAAAATAGTTTTATGTACAACTTTTATTAAGGAAATAATTTATTTTGAAGTCTTCTTATCAATGATTAAAATGAATAAAGATATATACATAATGTATAGTGAAGAATATACAAGGACTCTATCTCCCCCTACTTTATTGCTTATCGATCAGATCAATAATTGACCTTCTCTCGAGGTTTGGGTCAGGCATTATTTATTATATATTTAACTCCTTACTTTCTTTTTCCTTTTCCATTATTCTTTTATCTTTAGAAAATATGTGTTAAATATTTAATATTAACAAAGGCAAGTTTAGAGATAAGTTATTGTATTTACACATAATGATAGATGCTTTTACTAAAAGATAAAGCTTAAATAAAAGAATAAAGAATGAGAATCATAGATTCATCATAGAGGTTCTCATTTCAACAAGGAAGAGACACATTTTGGCAATTGTTTGAGGAGATGGCCGAAGAAGAGGTCATTCTATCCTCTTCTCGTTCCTTCCAGATTCGATTGCTACTACAGATCCTCCGAAAGAATGTGAATATGGACGATACCCAAGAAGTTGGTAGGTGTGACAACTCCGACCTCAGCATCATTGGGAGTCACCTGTCCAGTGTGGATGTTATTGAGTAGAAGTCTTAGGACCGAGAAAGATTGACGGAATCAAGCAAAGGGTGAATGTCCTAGACAAGGTTGACATATTACCAAGCAGCTAAAGTTGCTTGTGTTATCAATGTGAGCCCGAGGCGAACCATTCCTACAATAAATGTTATTGTAATTAATGATTTATCAATAAAAGTTATTGATTATGTTTCACTCCCTTTCTGATATTGAATGAATGAATGCACTATAAGGTCCCTATGTACAATAAGGGTTATGTACCATGGCCAACTTGATAATCCTACAGCTATTGATTAATTGATTTAATCATAGAGGTTGATGCTTGGATGAATATCTAAGGAGTTAGATAGAGGACTCATAAAGCATCATCAATGATTGACAAGTAGTGATCTCCAGTCTGAGTGGGAGATGGCAATCCTATCTCATTAGACTGATATCTGATCGACCTCTTGATGCAGGTCCTCTGCATAGGAATATTGATTCGGAGGTATCAGATTAGTTGAGTCAATGAGTTGACTAAAGGAGATCGAGATAACCAAAGACCTATGATGAATACTGTCACATCACAGGCAAACATCCTCTGACCAGAGACAGATGTATTGCTATATGTCTGAGTATGTACATTTGGCAGACCAATAGGTTGATGACCTAACCAAGGTCTATATACCGGCGAGTTGGTGTGCATGTAAGGGCATATGAGTAATATGATCTCTCAAAGGGATCATACGGGTTCACTTGTGAACCGGGAGACATGAGCTCACTCATGAGGTTTTGGGATTGACCAAATTCCATGCATGGTCAACATGCTTTAGAAGCATGATATGAATTTGAAGGTAATATATATGCTTTGTGAAAGCATATGATCTGTACCATATCCCAAGAACCAAGATTGAGAAACTTAGTGATCAAATCCTGAAGATGACAGTGTAAAAGTGATCTATATCTTCGGGATGATCATGAGTCTTCCAGTATGCAGGATGTACAGGTATTGGGAATACCTGAAGGGTGATTTGATCATAAACGATTGTATAACCATGACGCTTCCATTCCGAGGAAGTGATGAAACATGTCTGGATTTTAGTGACTCCTCTCATTAGAGAAGTGACCTAATCTTAGTCCATATACTGGACATTGATCTGAATGAGATTCATATACAATGAGAAGATTAGGTTTACGGTCTTGATTTAATCAAGCATCTATGAGAGGTCCATGGGATCTGGATTTGAGATGTGATCTCAATATCCAAGTCACTATACGTGGAACAATACAATCACCCTGTCCTTATCTCCAAGTATCTGAGGAGAAATAACATTATTCTTAAATGGTTTAAGAATAATTCCATAAGATATAAGCAAAGAGAAGTTGATAATTAAATGCGATTTAATTATCATGATGTATGAGGAATTATCCAATATAATTAAATATGATTTAATTATTATGGATAAGAATAATATGGATAGTAATATCCAATTATTCATAATATGTTATAAATGTGACTTATAATGTATTAGAGAGAGCTAATTATAATTTATATTTGAAGATTAATTATTAATGTGTATTGGATACACATTGTCTAATTAATTGAAAATGTAAATTACATTTAGTTTTTGGTTGCGAATATGATTCATAATTTTCTAATGTCAAGATTGCAATATTCCGAAAATAATTGAGAATTATTTTTTGGTGAATAAAATACCAACAAATAATTGTTGGAAATAAGTTGAGAGAAAATCAAGGAGATATGCAATCTCACGGGAATCCATGAGATTGCTCTCCCCATTAGGAAAAGAAGGGGCGGCACCCAATTCCCTTGTGGAATTGGTAGCCGTCCCCTCTTCTTTATGTGGAGGAAAATCTCCTTTGTGTTCTCACTCCTTATTTGATTGATTTAATTTGGTATTAATATATATTTGATACATTTAATCAAAATTAAATCAGAAGTTGTTGGCTTTTACCAACAACAATCTTGACCATTGGATTGACATAAATCAATCTCATCCATTGATTTTGTATGTCCCATGGATTGAGATCCATGGATCCCAAAACCCTATAAATAGAGAGGCATACCATGCTCTCTCTTTACATGCTATTGTAGCACACATCTCTATCTCTCTCTTCATACTCGACAACCCTCTCTCCCTCTCTTCTTGGTGGCCGTCCACCATATCTTGGTGGAGAGAATCGTCGATGCCCGCGCCATCGTGCTGCCGCTTCGACGCTCTGCGGTTATCCGTCTACTTGAAGTGCTTCACACACAAAGGAGACGTTTGATCTCGTGCGACGAGATCAGGAGCAACCGTGCTTGGATCATCTTCTTGGATTACGAGGACACCGCGACTCATCCCCGCGCTCGCAAGCCGTTACTCCGACGATCGGACTTGAGACAGGAGGTCTCTTCTCTTAGAGACTTGATCAACCACACTTCAAGAGGTATTGCATTATACTTGTTGTGGTTATAGATGAAACGATTTGAGAATGGTTGTCGGATCATGTGGTTTCATCGAATAAAATTTTTTTAAATTCTGCTGAATCGAACAACTAGTGCGACTGGTTGTTCTTAGTCGTACCCGATACGATGATCATGCTTCCGTGATGCGCTTGAGGATAATCTCCATATCCTTCAGCTTGTTTACCATCAGTTCTTGTAGCACATTGGCAGCAACACCTAAGCCTCCAGTTGAGAAGAAGGAGCTGGTACAACCACAACCACCTTAACCGAGTCCCAGTCCATCTTTGGTCCACTATGTATACTATGTGCATGCTCACGAACCGTAATCGCCACAACTGTTGATGTAGATTGTTGTTTACCAACCATCTAATTTCCACCCTTGGTACATCTGGACATGTTCCCCACCTCTTATACATATTCAGGAGGTCAACGGTGTCTAAAGTAATGATCATCAGTTGACCTGTCCTCGTGAACAACCCCTAGGGTCAACATAATTCTAGCCAGTCATTCCACAACAGCAAAGAAGGAAAAAATACCAGCCCAACCCAGCCCATCACCAGCAGCCTCCGCAGCAAGGTTACACCTAGAGGTAGAAAAACTACCATCAGTAGTCCAGATATCGCCACTAGTAATATCAGTAGCTGAGTGATCAATATCATCACAAATAATCCTTGTAGTATCAACAATACCCTTCTCTTCCTCCTCCTCCTCACTACTCACAAAGTTATCAACAACAGCCTCCTTGTACTATCAACAAAACCAGTGGTCTCACCAAGATGAATCTTCTAAGCCCAAACAACTTCGGACATAAAGAGCAAGTAGTTTGTAGTGTTCAACCTGATCAGGTAGAAATGGAATTGCTTTATCTAATGTTGCTACTCTCTTGAGCGATAGGACAATAAAACACTCTATGACAATGTATGGAAAATCCAAAGCATATGATGGTGAATATTCAGTCGATCAAGTTGATGGGGCCACTAACTTTTTGTATGATGCAGCACCTATATAAATACAAAAAATGAAGAAAATTTAAAAAAAATACAAAAATACAATCGTAGCCAAGGTGAACCCATGTTAGTGAAGGAGACATCATCTGCAATAGCAGTAACCGAACTGAAGCAAGCTGAAGGAGCCGAGTCTACACCATTTTCTGGTCTACAACATGTAGATGACTTTTCACATTTTTGCCATCTACATGTACATAAAAATATGGACACAATTTTACCATGTACATTTTCTTTTGATGTAAATATTCCTTATCTGCAAGTAACTAAAGCAAAAACTGTAAAAAAAATGAAAAATACTTTTTTTGATCCTAAGATTGTCAAAACGTTGTAAAATACGATTCTTGAAATGTCATTGTTGAAAGCCATGGAGTAGAAGCCTATAGTAAAACGAGGACTCAAAGACATATGTACCACAAATCATCCGAATAGAAGAAAGAGACAGAGAAAACCTGATATGCACATTCTTACCATGGCTATTGTAAATGCCACCAGCAATCTCCCGCACAAACAGAAAGACAAGGGAGCACCTCTCGTACGATGCCAAATTTTTGACCAAGAATTCGAGCGCACATTTCCCAACAATGGATCCTCGATTAATCTATTTCCTTCCTCCCTACTCAAGGAATTTGGAGTAGGACCGCTCAAGCCTACAAAAATGATTCGACAGTTTACAAACAGATATGTCAAGCAGCCTAAGGGCATGTTAGAGGACATCATCATCACCGTCCACTGGATTCAATTTCCTCTGGATTTCATTGTCCCTCATATGGACACCTCTACATCTCTCCTCCACACTCCAATCATCATATATTGTCCATTCCTTCAGTGGTCAAGGCAGTGGTAAATAACGGTAATGGTGATATTACATTTTCCTCCAACAACTACAAAGTACAGATCTAGATGATCCTTGAGGCCAAACCAACTAAAATGGCATACGTTACAAGAGTGCTTGATCCAAATGGAAAATAATATTGCTATTTTCTGTTTGAAATCGAAGATACAGATTTGGTCATTGATAGCAATGATACATAGGCGTTCCTCTCTCCTGAGGAGGGTCTGGAAAGCGTAGTCGAAATTCCTGATGCCTTTGATCATGAGATGTTTGCTGGTGTTCATTTTGAGATTTTTGAATAGTCATCCTTGTCTGAGCAGGATGAAATTGTTACAGATATGTGTTATATTATGAGTTTTGAGTTTGAATGTACAATGGTGGACAACATGCAATTGAAAGAGTAGATGCTTGCCTTAGTTTCTGAAGTCACCATGAAGTTGACTCCTTATCCCCTATATTTGAAACCTCTACCCTCCAACATGAAATAATCCTTCCTTGCAGGTGAGCCAGATATGCATTCGGTCATCATCAATTCACATTTGACCGAAGAACAAGAATCTCTTCTACTTGAGGTTTTTGAAAGAAACTGCAAGGCAATTGGATGGAATATTACGGATCTCCATGGGATAAATCCGTCATTATGCTCGCATCACATATATCTTTAAGAAGATAGCAAGTCCTCTCAAGAATTTCAAAGAAGATTGAACCCAAATCCGCGGGAGATGATCATGAAAGAAATTACAAAGTGGTACGATGCAAGATTTATCTATCCCACTCCAAAAGCAAATGAGTGAGACCCCTGCACATAGTGACTAAGAAATCAGGAATCACCATTGTTACCAATGATAAAGGAGAGGATATACCAACCTAAGTGCCAACCTCATGGCACATATGTGTAGACTACATATGTTAAATCTTGCATCCAAGAAGGATTACTTCCATTACCCTTGATTAACTAGATAGTTGAAAGTGTGGTCGTGAAGGAATATGTCTGCTTCTTCGATGGCTACTGTGGGTACAATGAAGTCACCATAGTGCTAAAAGTCTAAGAGAAGATAAACTTCACCTGCCCATTCAGAATATATGAATTCCGTTGTACGCCTTTTGGTTTGTGCAATGCTCCTATTACTTTCCAAAGATGCATGTTGATGGTTTTGTTGATATGGTAAATAGTTTTCTCGAAGTATTCATGGATGACTTCTCGATCTACATTGATAGCTTTGTCCAATGTATTGGATATTTAAACTGACTTTTGAAAATACTTTGTGAGGTGGACCTCGTATTGTCATGGGAGAAGAATCACATCATGGTGACTGAAGGAACTGTGTTGGGTCATGTCATCTCCAAGCGTAGCATGGAGGCTGACTCATCCAAGGTGGATATTATTTCCTAACTCAAGCCACCCACAAACCTCAAGCTAGTCTGATCATTTTAGAGGCATGTTAGTTTTTATTTTAGATTCATTAAAGACTTCAGGAAGATTGCACGACCATTGACTGAGTTGCTTGGAAAGGAGATCAATTTTTTGGTTGATGATCGGTCCTCCAATACTTTGATCTTTTGAAGGATCTAATCATACATGCTCATGTCCTTCAGTCACTGGTTTGGTCTCTACCCTTTGATATCATGATGGATGCATCAGATTTTGCAATTGGTATTTGTTTAGGACAAAGATGATATGGGTTTCTATTTGCAATTCATTACGCTAGCAGGACACTTGATGAAGCTCATAAGAATTACAGAGTAACAATGAAAGAGTTGCTAGTCCTAGTGTTTGCTCTAGAGAAGTTCATATCACATTTCCTCGGATGAAGGGTTGTTATTTATACTAACAACTCTACTGTCAAGTATTTACAAAGAAAGGAAGATTACAAGCCTCGTCTAATTTATTGGATCCTTCTACTCCAAGAATTCAACTTGAAAATTCAAGGCAAACCAGGGGTCAAAAATGTTATGACAACTTACCTTTCTGAAATAATTTTTTTTTAAAATAAAGCCTCTTGATCTCATTTCCATTACGATCACAGAGACGTTTTGAGATGAGGAAATATTATATATATCCTCTCTCCCTGGTATGTATATATTGTCAATTATATTGTTTCCCAAGAAACCTCACCAGACTGGCTGGAGAACAAACTTGACTTCTTGGCTAACATTCAGTTATACTAGTGGGATGATCCATATCTACTCAGAGGGGGTGTATACCACTCTTTCAACATGGAAGTTGGTGGACACCATTCTGAAAAGAGGACGGCAGCGAAAGCGCTTCAATGTGGTATTTGGTGGCGACCTCTTTTCAAGGATGCAGATACCTATGTGAAGAAATGTACTGACTATAAGTGAATGTCTAGAAACATCAGCATACGAGACATGATGCCTCTGAAATCCATTCTGATATCCAACATCTTTGATGCTTGGGGCATTGATTTCATGGGTTCATTCCCTAACAGCCAAGGCTTTGAATACATCCTTTGTAATCGATTATGTCAACATGTGGATGGAGGTAATCCCCACTCTAACTATAGATATTGCACAGTTTGTCTCTTTCTGAAGGATAACATCATCTCGTGATTTAGGATTCCTAAAATTGTCATTTCTAAAGGGGGAGCCATTTCATAAACAAAGAGGTCAAGAAGTTGACCAAATGATACGTCATCCAACATTGTGTAGTAGTGGTTCAACACCCACAATATAATGGCTTGGCAGAATTCTTAAACAGGGAGATCAAAAGTATCTTGCAGAAGCTTGTATGAACAAACAATAAGAAGTGGTCTTAGATACTTGATTCAGTTCTTTTGGCTTACATAATAATGTACAACTCTCCTCTTAACATGTCTCTGTACTGCCGTGTCTATGGTAAGCCTTGCCACCTACTTGTGGAATAAATTCATAAATCCTTATAGGCGTTGAACATGTGCAACCTTAATTCTGAGATAGCAGGAAAGAATTGAATAGTTGATTTGAATAGATTGCTTCAATTTAGATACTACGCAAATGATAACATCCTGATGTACAAAGAAAAAGTCTAGAAATGGCACGATAGACACATTCGAAGAAAGACTTTCGAACCAAGACAGGAGGTGGAGTTATTTGATGCGAAATTGAAGATTTTCCAAGCGAATTGAAAAGCAAATGGACTGGGCCGTTAATTGTAAAAACTATGCGTGACAACATAAGTTTATTGATATCAGAATTGTCACTTTATTCACAACCATTTGTTGTCAACAAATAGTTGCTGAAGCTATATTTAGAGCACGATATATATATGCCTATTGTCAATTCGATCAAGGTTGTATTTCATGATGAGTTCACATATTCAGACATATCCAACACCTAAGTAAGAAAATCACAAAAAATGTGATTTTGTTTTCTTCTTTTCCTTTTCCTTTTTCTACTTTTTTGAAAATTTGTTCAATCCTTTTCTCTTATTGTTATACTTAGGACATACTTTGTCCTAAGTATAGGGGTTGTGAGCACCTCGAGTTATTCATTTCTGTAATCCCTCACCTGTCTCCTTAACTATTGATATTTTTTCTATACTTAGGGATATTTTATCCTAGGTATAGGGGGAATCAGGTCGAGCCGATAAGTTCATACATTCCACCCTTGATCCTCCCTACTGTGTATATAGTCTACAATTCTTAGGATTATTTCATCCTAAGTATAGGGGAACGATCAACTTCTCATTCATTGATTCTTTAGTCATTGTGGTATAGACTTTTCTAAACATAGTACGTGTTATGTATTCCTTTTCTCTCTCTTACCTATGAGGAAATATCTCAAACTAAGTATAAGGGGGTCACATATATGTTGTATATACTTTAGACATAACTCGTACTTTGTTTTCAATAATATGTTTAATTAATAAAACAAAACAAGATTTTTTATAAATACATCAATAAATTGGGTTAAAGATGTTTTGCAAAATGATTAGAAAAATGGTTTGAAAATATTTTGAAAAATCGTTTGAAAACTATTTGGAAAACCTTTGCAAAATATTTTCAAATCATTGTGAATTCTTTTGTTTGTAAAAATTTCTCTTATTTTTATAAATAAAATTTTAAAATCTATTTGCAAATAATTAGAAAAATGGTTGTTAAAATACGTTGAAAAATCTATATATATTATTTGGAAAATATTTGCAAATTAATTTTCAACATTTGTAAATGTTTGTAAACATTGCTTGTCAAATTATTTACAAAATAAGTTTTCAAAATTTTTGCAAAATATGTCTTTGAAATGTCTTGAGAACTTTATGTAAATTATATCCCAAATAAAATCTTTATAAAAAGTGTACAAATATTGTATATATGAATCTTGTAAATAACAACTAACTCTCAACCTGTATATTCCTTGTGTAAAATATGCCACCATCCTTGTAAATATATATATGTTCTCCCGTTTAAATAGCAGGTACATTTTCCTTTTACTCACACATTCAAAATTTTCAAAAAAAATTGTAAAAACCCAAAATACAAAATGTCCTAAGACCTGTAAGGATAAGCACGAGGGGGGAAGGACCAGGGGTACTCACGCTCTGTCTATAGAGAGGAAGGAAATTGAGCGAGGTCAGTCAAAGTAGGGTCATTTGTGAAATCCTCTGAAAATTTTGCATAAAAACTTGCAAATTTTTTTCAAAAACCCCATAAAAAGTTAAAAATAGAAATTGTTTCACAAAAAGATTTTTTCTTGCATTGTACATATCATTTGGATTTTTCTAAATCATAAAGACAATTGAACAAGTTTAAATTAAAATCTGAAGATTGGAGCTTGTTATACACCTTAATGCATTTAACTTTAGAGGAACCCACTAAGGATTGGACTGTGGATGCTTTAGGTGGCCTTGACTTAACTCTTTAGGTTCCATGAGACTATGTTCATGAGTCTATTTATTGTGTCCAACTAGAACCCTTCATATCATCCGTAAGACTCATGAGGCAATGGCTTGACTATACACCTTGCATTTAACAATTAACTGAACTCGGATGGGTTGTTAAAAGATCTTGGAGTCTAGACGATGCTAGGCTGCTTCGTTAAGGGTGGCTCAGGAACCAGTCTTTTGGATTGCCAAAACCTGTAATGTAACCCACTTCCTATGGTAGCCACGATATCTAAAGACTAGAGATGTATTGAAATAGTGCTTCGGATGAGGAACAATCTGTGGGCGCAACTTTATTCCAAGAACCCAAAAATGGGAGGACTAAAAAGATGCTATATCCACTGGAGCACAAACATGAATGATGAGAAATGTGAAGTCAAAGAAAGATTCAAAGAATCCAACACTAAAAATTCCACCAAAAATGCGAGCTTCAGAAAAAGCATGCTTCTTGGTGAGGCTCAATTACACTAATCGAGTTTTCCAAGGGAAAGAAGACTACACTAGTTCATTCCCAGTTCTTTTCCCTTTCTTCTAGCTTCTTCCCTCACTCGATTGTAAAGACCAACAATACCTAACCTTAGAGGGAAATATATGTCTCCACAGGTTCATTCCCAGTTCATTTTGGCCTTTAAAACCTAGCTAAATGCATGTATATACCATTATCTTCCATAAAATAACATCTTCTAATACAATGTAAATATTGTATAAAATAATCTCTTTAAAGCCATAATAAAAGAATAAAGAAAAGAAAACGAAATGAAATACCATAGTTATTGAATGACCTTAAACCCCAAGACCTAGGCACCGCGATGATTGGGTCGATAAGGAAAAAGAAGGAGAGATAAGGGCCAAAAATACCTCAAAACCCTAATTTTAATTCCCCAGTAAGTCCATTTTGGGACCTATTTTATTCTCCATTATTTATACATCAAATCAATTAACATTGTACAAGAAATTAGTAGATAAAAATACAAAGAAAATGCATAATTTATTTCACATAAAAAATGCACAATGTGCTCATAAACTAAGAATAAAAATCCAAAATTCAAACTTCACAAACATGTATCTTCTCCATACTATATCTAAATTGATTAAAATCATTATTAATTGTATATAACTTTTAATAAACTATTAGTTAAGGTGGTTTAGTTCAATTTGGAATTAAGATGAAAAAAAAGGTTTTGGACCCCTATTGTATAGTATACTAGGATAAAATAATTAATTTATTCATTCTTTGTATTTTATATATTTTTATATTTTTATAATTTCTTGAATATTATTTATAACATAAGTACATAATTAGAATAAAATAAAATAATCAAGAATGCAATAAAATAAATAACATAATTAAAATACATAGATTAATTATATATACAAATACATATGTCATAAATACATATATGTATTTAAATGTACATACAACCTCAGAAAAATAAAACAAATATGTATTTATATTTATATTTATTTATATTTATATTTATATGAATTTAACCAATTTAAATATATATAAATTATTTAGATAAAATAAGAAAAACCAATATAGAAAATAAATGTAAAAATACCCAATACATAGGTCGGTATACTTATACTTATAGTTGTAAAAACAAACTTACAACAAATAACCTCAATAAATTAAATAAAAATCATATTAAAATACTATAGAAAATAATTAAAACTTTTAATGTTTTAAGAAATAATAAAGTCATTTAATATTTCTTTTTGAATTATTTTTATTTTTGTCGTTTGTTTTGTCTTCTTTTGTCCTATGTAGATCAATAGGGGCATGGTGAAAGTTGACCTTGGTCAACTCACTGCTCTCCCCGAGGTCGGTTTCCGACATTCCTATTTATCCATATTCCTTCATTTTTCCAAAATGATTATTTCAGTTTTTTGTCTCGATTCCTTCTTGATTTTTTACCCTCGATACTTGACCTTTCACCACATCGATTTCTTGATCGATGGCGATATGTATCAGGTTGTTGCCTCAGTCAAAGTCCCTAGAGTGTAAAACTCAGTCACCAACCTCCATTTGAGATTGATCCCATATATCCCCTCGAAATCCCTGACTCTTGTTCCCTACAGCCTCATGGTGATAGCAAGAGTCTCTTCGGACCAGTTGACATGGAGGAAGAGGAGTTTAGGTGGTGATATGAGCATCACTTTTCTTCTACGGCAGAGCTCTGACCAAGCTCCCTTCTCTAGCAGATAGAGCCCTAGTCTAACCTTGCTTTCTATTCCTAGAACATAGGGTAGAGTGGATTAGCAATTTATTCCACTTAGTGTATCTTAATTTTTTGTAAAATACAAGATTCATAGTTCATCAGAGCTGAGCTCTGATGACTATTTCATCAAGCTTTGATCATCCTCAGACATTCCTGATGCCTCATCTCCCTTCCATGTCACTTGTTTAAAATCTCGCACGCCTTCAGTTCCCTTAATCTAGCTCAAATTGAGGAATCACCCTCCTCCTCCTCCACGTTATTTTCTGAAATGATAGAACCCCTAAAACCACATTTTCATGTGCTTCCTGCTTATACATGTTCTACAGACTTCGAGGACCCCTTCTAGGTTGACTTTTGTTCATCCAAGCAGTTCTAGGTGTTCCACTATTCTTCGAGCTCTAGGACCCCATCGATGGGTCCTAGATCATTTTAAGAGTACCAATTAATGCAAACCACTTTCGGTGACCTTTTGGGACATTTGGGAGCCTCAAAGTGGTTGGATTCATCTTGGAGCAGACATCCAAGCTTTCTCGAGGAGAGCTCTTCCCCAATACTTCCATATAATGCATCAACTGTCGAATCGTGAGGTGTTCTTCGTAAGAAGTAACATTCGTCCGATCAAGCTTCAAGCCATCATCTAATCTTCTCCCAAGATCTGATCTTGAGCGTTGATCAGCAAACTGTCATCGGCCTTCAAATGAGTGACACGTGGTTAAGTGGAACACATCCAACCGTCTTCTCGTGCAATAATGGAGGGTAATTTTGTTAGATACCATTGCACTTTTTGTATTTCACTTTACTCCATAAAATACCATTTATAGTGTAAAAACTTTTGATTATATTACAAGAAGACCCACGTACTTTTCTTTCTTCACTTAGGTGTCTCGCTACATCACCACATGTGCCCATACACGTGAGGTAGTGATCTTTTTACAAGAACTCATCTGTGCTTTTGTGTTATTATTTAGACCTATAATTTTGGAATCCATTTCAAAACTTTTTTGAATATGTGCATGTATGCCATGTCATATTCTATAAATTGCAATTATACCCATGTTGTTATTATACGATTTAAATATTCGTGAAAAATTTACATAGTCACCCTAGTATTTTGGAAATTTGTTCTAGATCGCATTTTTTATTTTTTTATTTGCTTTCCAAACCCTGATAGTCCTATATTTTTTATTTGTTATATTTCTTACATTAAAAATAGAATTTTACATTTAAAATTTATAGGAATATTTTAAGTGCATGTTATATTATTGAATAGGATATATTCTTTCCATGACAAACTAAAATATTTTCCTGTATTTAAAAACTAATAAACAATGCATTTATTGTATGTTTCATTTAAAAATCCATAAAAATCATAAAAATGGTTTGAAAAAAACTAAAAAGTAGGAGTTATTTATTATTGTATTTTTGCACCTACAAACCAAAAATCACTAAAATACACAAAAGAAAAACACCAAAATAGGAATAACCTAGAAATCATATAAAGTTACAAAAAACATTTAAAATCTAAAATTGCATTTTCTCTAAATTTTATTTGTATCAAATATTATATATATATATATATATATATATTAAAATTAGTTTTGGACTTTTTAAAGATATTTAGTATTTTTAACTCCAAAACAATCTAGCTCCATATTCTTGCTCACCTTTTTCCTATTTTTATTCAATTAAAAATATAAAAACTAGCAAAAATTAAAATAAAACTCACAAAAATAGAACAAAATATAAAAAAGATAAAACTATTTTATTTTGTGCATTTTGAGTATTCGTAGCTATATATATTATCCTACATTATATATATATATAACTATATTTTCTTATATCATTATTTTTATTATCATAACTACTAAAAATCCCAAAAAGAATTTTTAAAACCCTTTAAAAATTAAAGGACCATAGTTGGAGTACATTTATTATTTTTTCCTTATATATTTATATCTATCATCTATTATACTACCTATATGTAGTTATACATATTACCTAAATTTATTAAAAAGATTAGTGATTAGACAATTGAAAAATATAAAAAATATACAAATGAAAAATATAAAAATTATAAAATTAAGAATAAAAAACTAACTGAATTAAAAGTTCAAAAAATGATATAATTAAAACACATTAAAAATAAAAAATCCCTTTTAAAAACATAAAAATACATTAATTGTCTTTAGTAGTCAATTTATGTGATCTATTCCTCGTGCTCATTCATTCGACCTCTACACATACTTACACTTATATGCATTATATATGGAGCTATAATAAATTTAACTTCACATTTTTATTTTGCATTGCTTGATATAATTTGTGGGTTAATTGTTGATCAACACTCAAATTTCTTAAGTGGTCACCTCAATATTAGTGCTTATGCCTTGTGTGGAATATTTGACCCTTGTAAAATCCCTGCTTATATCATAAGCAGGACATAAAATTTCCAATTGATTTTATAGTCATAAACATGGACTCACCTGCATAGTTACTCTAGATCCCATCATTCTAGGCTAACCATTCCTTTGCACAGTCGAGGCCGTTGTCGACTACGGGTCTAGGATGGCCACCTTCCGCTCTCCGACGATTCCACCATGGATTTGGTCAGTGAACATAAACTAGCATATGCTATAGGGAAAGGAGAATCAACAGCATGTTGTGATATTGTGGACATCCAAGATCCATCAATCTCTTTGAATTATAAATTACACAGGAAATCCTCTCTTCAGAATATTACCATAATAGCATTATCAGACCATTCTTCCTTACTGATTAGGAGAATAAATCAAAATTCGAGTCACTAAGCAACATGTTCGAAGAAGATTCATTCCAACTAACTTGAAGAGTTCATTCCAAATAAGTTTGACACATCATTTCAGAGCTAGGCATGACAGAGGTAAACAACACCTCATTAAATTAAGATCAGCCAGTGACCAACATTGTTTCTAAAGTTACCATGGAGCAATATCAACAATTACTAGAACTCAAACCATTCCTGGTATGTCTGGAGTATGCTTTCCTTGAGAGAGAAGAGAATATGTATCAGGTCATCATCAACAACAAGCTGACCTTGGATCTGGAATATCTACTTCTCGAGGTTCTAGAAAATAACCACAAGACACTTGGTTGTAAAGTCTTAGATCTCAGAGGGATAAATATAAGTTTGTGTTCACATCGTATCTATCTTGAAAATGATTGCAAGCCTTCATGAGAATTCCAAAGGAGAATGAATACAAATTTGTGAGACGTAGTGATGAAAGAAGTCATGAAGTGGTGTGAGGCATACTTCATTTGTCCCATCTCTGAATCCAAATGGGTGATCCCACTACATGTATTTCCCAAGAAATTAGGGCTTATAATGGTATTGAATGACCAAGGAGAGGAGATCTCTGCCCGAGTACCTAGATCTTGGCAGGAGTTTGTTGACTACCGCAGTCTGAATTCAACAACGAAGAAGGACCATTTCCCTCTTCCATTTACCGTCAAGTTCTTGAACGACTCGTAGATAAGGAGTACTTATGCTTCTTACATGGGTACTCTAGGTATAACCAAGTGACTCTCCCATGAAGACCAATAGAAGATGACTTTCACATGCTCGTTTGGCACCTGTGCTTTCAAAAGAATGCCTTTGGCTTATGTAATGCTCTAGCAAGTTTCCAGAGATGCATTCTGTCCATCTTTGCTGATATGGTTGGAAGTTTTCTTGAAGTCTCCATTAATGATTTCTCTATCTACGGTGATATCTTCGACTCTTGTCTTCGACACCTAGACATAGTACTCTAGAAATGTTATGTAGTCAATCTTGTACTATCATGGGAGAAGAGTTGTTTCATGGTTGCAGAAGGAATAGTGATGCGTCGCGTCATCTTTAGACGAGGCATGATGGTCAATTCGATGAAGTTGGATGTGATCTCTAAACTGATTCCATATAAAAATTTGAAGAATGTGAGGTCATTCTTAGGACATGCCATCTTCTATAGCCAATTCATCAAGGACTTCAGCAAACTTGTTGGACCTCTGACTGAGTTTCTTTGAAAGGAGACCGCGTTTATTGTTTATCAGATGGTTCTCCAGTCTTTTTATAATTTGAAAGAACTAGTCACTCAATCTTGAATCTTACAACCACTAAATTGGTCTCTCCTATTCAATCTCATGACAAGTGCATCAAATTTTGTAGTTGGGGTTTCTCTAGGACAAAGAAGGGATAAGTTTATCTATGTTATTCACTATGCCAGCAAGATGCTCGATGAATCACAGAGAAATTATATAGTCATAGAAAAAGAGCTGCTAGCGGTAGTTTTTGCATTAGAGAAGTTAGATCCTATCTTCATGGATCCAAAGTCATAGTTTTCACTGACCACTATTCCATCTGATACTACAGTACTCGGATGGATACTTATCTTTCCAGAATTCGACTAAGAAATCAGAGATAAGCATAAAGTTCAGAATGTGGTGGCAGATCACCTCTACAAAATTGAAATCCAAGATACTCAGTTGGGCAGTACACCAATCACAAACACCTTCTTTGATGAATCAATTCTCAACGTGGCATATCTTCCATGGTATGTCATTATTGTGAATTACCTCATCTTTGGGGTAGTCCGACAGGATTCAATGAGAATTAATAAGAACAAATTTATGTTTGGTATTCACTTTTACCAAGGTGAGGATTCACACTTATTTAGGGAAGGAGCGGATTGCATATGGCATCGGTGTATTCCTCTAGAGGAGTACACAAGTGTCCTCAAGCACTACAAAAAGCTCAAATATGGTGCACACCATTCTAGGTGTAGAAGGACAACAAAGATAAGACAATGTATCCTTTGGTGGCCAACACAATTAAAGTATGCGAATGATTATGTGAAAGTCTGCACCGAGTGTTAGAAAATGGGGAAAACCCTTGGCGTTAAAGACATCACACCCCTAAAATTCACCCAGATATCTGATGTGTTTGATGCATGGGGCATCGACTTCATGGGTCTATTTTCTAACAGTCAAGACTTCAAATATATCCTTCTCGTCATAGATCATGTTAGTCGATGGGTGGAAGCCATTCTAGCTTGAGCCGTATATAGCAAAACACTCTGTAGATTTCTTAAAGATAACATCATTTCGCAGTTCAGAATTCCAAATTTTAATTTCAGATGGAGGAAGCCACTTCATCAATGAGGAGGTTAATAAATTAATTAAGGAGTAAGTCATTGATCACCGAGTTCCATCTCCTTATTATCCGCAGTCAAATGGCTTGGCAGAATTGTCCAATAGAGAAGTCAAGATGATATTGCAGAAACTGGTGAGGTCGAGCAGAAAGAATTGGTGACAACTCATGGATTCAGTTCTCTGGGCATACAGAACGACCTACAAGTATCCCTTCGGTATGTCGCCCTATCGCGTTTTCTATGGAAAGACAAGCCACATACTAGTAGAATTGATTCATAACTCATTATGGGCAGTTAATATCTGCAACCTTAACTCACATGTGATGACACGAATTTCGATAGCTTAAGATGGAATGATTAATCAAGATGTGTCATTGTTCTCAACCACTCGAATCGGTCAACGGAAAAATATTTATTTAAACCACTTTAAAAAATAAAAGATAAATCAGAGTAAAAGTAAGTGGTTTTCGCTATTTTTTTTACTTGGTATAGCGACCAGGGTGAAACACAAGGAGCAAGACGTATGGATGCCGCTGGGAGCGAGGCAGAGATGAAAGTCCTGGAGCGGAGGGGCGCACCTGGTTGCTTGTTGCTGCGGAAGATCTGGTGGCAGGCGCGACGTAGAGGGGATGCGGGAAGTGCAGGCACGCAGCCCGTGGTAGTGGCACGATGGGGAACCACCTCGCAGGCATCGAGTAGAGGGCTGGAGAAGAACGGTGGGGTGGGGTGGCACTACCGACCACGGGACAATGGTGGCAGGATCTGGTGGTTGGAGCCGTGCCCACCTCGCGGGGGCGGTAGAACGGGGGCGGTCGGCGGATCTAGTAGCGAGTGGTGTGTGTCGGCGGTGGGGGTGGCGAGCATGCTGTTGTTGTTGTTTTATTATTATTATTATTTTATATATTTTTTTTCAAAATTTTGTATGTAAACGTTACACAGAAATAAAATAAAAAAAATTTCGATTATATTTTTTCTTGCGGTAAACATAGAAAGGAAAAATATTTGTTTTTTATAAATTTTTTGTTTTGATTTTTTTTTGTCTGCAAACAAAATGTTTTAGAGAAAATCAAATATCTTTTTTTAATTTTTTAATTTATTTATAAACAAAAGGAAGTTGGCGAATGGATCGAATCTTGCGATGCGGAAGAATGGATCCGTGGCTCCGGTCACCGTGCGCGACTAGAGGTGACATATTATGTGAGATAGAAATGTGAACATGCGTGGATCAAGAAAATGATGTGGAAAATCGAGGTCGGATCAAGAAATGTGGTATGGATTTTTTAATGACTTTAAGATCTAACAATAACTAAAATCGGCGTAAAAATTAACTCTACGGTTTATCTGATCAAAAAGATAAGAAATGAAATATGGATCTCACCTTGGATGGACATGCCGTGACGGCCTCGACGATGATCGAATCACTGTCACCGACCGGATCGGAGGTTGGGCACCCTTCTGTGACGAGTAGTTCTCGGAGATCGGACTCCTCTCTCCCAAGATTGATCAAAGAGTGAATGAGGAGTTGGAGCCCAATAAAAAGAGAAGGAAAATAAAAAATGGAAGATATGTACAACTAAGGAAAGTAACTAGTGGTTATTTAAATAAATAAAATAATTAATTAACTATTTAAATAAATAAAAACTAAATTTGTAATTAAATAAAACAAATAATTTACAAAAATTAATTAGCCACCATAATGGTGGTCATTAAAGGTATGGAATAAAATCCTACATACGTTGTAAGTATATAAATCAAATAAATCAAATAATTAAATAAAAATTTTGTTATTAAATTAAACTAACTAAATAATGTTAGATAATTATTTTTGGGTGATTTTTATTTAAGGAAGTTAGTTGTATACACATATTATACACATATAATACAATATACATAGGATAATTTTTAGAACACATTTTTTTTATTTTTTTTATTTTTATTTTTTGATTTTATTTTTAATGAAAATAATATTTTGCAATTATAAAAAATAAATATGAATAAATATGTACAATAAATAATGGTGAAACTGCACAAAACACCCCAGAAAATCAACTTTTAACCGTAACTCCAAAATTATGAAATCACAACCATTAGAAAGATAATTTAATTTAGAGTGTAATGTAAGAGAGCTTGGTTCAATTTGAGTTCGTATGGAGCCGGAATTGCTATTTCAATGATCGTATTGTGGCTTTATCTGAGGTTGATTAATTGTAGTATATGCATTATTTTATTTGACAATTATTTTTATTGTTTAAAATACATTTTTAGTTACAACTTTTGTTTACAAAAATAATTACTTTGAGATCAATTTATGCACAAATAAAATAGTACAAGTTTTATACAAATATATAGGGAATTTATGTGCAAAGTATTTTTGGATTTTTTGACAGAAGACCCTATCTCCCTCTACTTTATTCCTGGTCGATCAGGTCAAGCCTTGATCTTCTCTCGGGGTTCAAGTCAGTCTGTATTTATTGCATAAACACGTCATTTTCTTTTCTTTTCTTTTCTTCTTTATTCTTTTATTTAAGTACTAAAAGTGTTAAAAATGCATATTTAACAAATGCATGTAGAATGGTAAAATTATGGAATTAGTGGGTATCTACAGTAGTTTGACTAAGAAAATGAAGCTAAAATAAAAGAATAAAGGATATGAATTATGGATTCATCATTCCCCTGTACTTTACCTTTGCTAGTCCCTTAGCAAACACTTATTCAGAAAATAAGTGAAAACAAAAATAAAGAAAAGAAAAAGGAAAGAAGTTAGAATAATGTTGACTTTTAAACTTATCTTCATAAAAATGTTGTCTGGAGCTCTGTCGGACCTTTGGATTATTAGTGTGTCGGAACCTTATTGGGATGTGGATTTAAAACCTAACGGACACTAAGTTCCACAAGACTCCTATTCAGGTCTCCTCAACAGTCAGATCAAAACAAGTCTACATACACAAATTCTTATGACTATGAATTCTTACTTGTACGGTGTAAGTGAAATATAGCTCCTCATCTTAGAAGTAGAAAGAAACATCCTCTCTCAACAAGGTAACTCTAATCACCCAGTCTAGCAACTCTTTCCTCGTGGAGCGGGGATATTCCCTTCTAAGTTCAAGTACAACAATCTCAAGAAGAGGGGATGGAGAAAAGAATGGACGGTAACTAGTGTAGTTACCTATCCTTAGATGCATGACCAGTGTAGTCATGTCACCCGTTGCAAGCTCACAAATATTTGACTTTGAAGCTCTTATTCTTTTCCTTTTTTTTACTTGTATATTGTTGACACGATTTTTCGCGGTTTAAAAAGTTGGTTTTATCCTTTCGTTGTTGTTCCACAAAAAAACCATAATCAAACAAATAAGATTACAACTACAAGCATGTTGGAAAAATATGAGTTGTATAGTGCAAGTAGAGGTTCGTATCCATAGGGACTAAGCAAACTCGCTCTTTTTGTTCTTCTTTAAAACTTGATTCAATTTTTAAATCTATTGCGATGAAAGAAACTCTATAACAGAATGCGATCTATGGTGAAAATACTTCTTAGAACTTAGAATAAGCAAATGATGGTATGAGTGCAACTAAGTAAGGAAGTGGGGGTTGATTTGCAATTTAATATGGGAAGATGAGATTTACTTGGAAGCTTTCAAGAGAGAATGATGAAATATAAAACTTGCATTGCATATATTTTCAAGTAAAATAGAGTTGACAATAGCTTACACAATAAAAGTTGTTCTTGCAAATTCAACTTAAACAAACTAACTAAGGTAGAAAAAATACAAGCGACAAATGAGATGAGAAAGAAATGCTTCTCTATTTGATTCCGGAGTGAAGACGATGATGATGGCGGAGATGGGAGTGTGCGGCGAGATGCGTGGGCTGATCGCACACACAGGGAGAAGCACTACGACAATGTGGACTGGAGGAGATGATGGTGGCCAGACGCACATGAAGATGATGGCTGCGGGCTGGAGTATACTGTGAGGAGGAGAGTGACGTGCACAGGTACACGGCTGTAGACGATGACGTACGCAAAGGGGAGGCGCACAACAGGACAGTGGCTGGAGGTGCGCGGTTGCACTCGAGGACACGCGCAAGGAGGAGGACGCGCACACCAGTTGTGTATTAGGACTTCATCCGTGCCTGCATGAGAAAAAACAGAGAGAGGGAGAGGGTGCGTGCATGAAAAATGAGAGAGAAGGAGAGGGTGCATGCATGAAAAATGAGAGAGAAGGAGAGGGTGCGTGAGGGAGAGAAAAATGGGGAGAGAGGGGACCTCTTTATAGCCATATTATGTGGCTACTTGCATGTTAGAAGTAAATGCATGGGTTTTTAATGTCTTGCATGGGGAAGGTATGAGTATGGGGGAAAGAGAGAATTTAAGTGGAGAGTATTGACGTGAATGCATGGGGAAGAAGGGAGAGAAAATAGGCATGGGCGGCTAGATTGGATGGGAATGGGAGAGGGACTTTTATTATTTGCATGGGAGAGGAGATAAAGTTGGTGGCTCCATTTATGAGAATAAAGAGTGAGACTTTTACACTAAACACCTCCCCTTTTCTTTCCAACAAAAAGTAAGTGAAATGTGATGGATGTTGTTGGATTTAGTGTTACATAAGTATACCCAATAATTCTTCATTCTCTCTGGTATCAATAAGTCTGAATTTTATAGATGATAATTAATCTCAGTTTAGAATATGATTTTTAAATGTGAATGATGATTTTATCTGCTCTGTATATAGGATGCAATTTATGTGAATTTGGAGTTAAAACATCAAAGATTAATATTGTACTTCACATAATTTAAGCATGTTATACTAGTATATAATGTAATCATCACACCCCCATACTTAAATCTTGCTAGTCCCGAGCAAGAATAAGATAAGAAATAATTAAGGATAAGGATAATAGCCAAGATAGGTTGGGTGAGGGTTTACAATAGACATGCCCACAAAGTCTTGAGTTTTTCATATCTTAACTACACAAATACACAAACTTCAGTAGAATCGACCCATGGATTAATGATTTGCTCGAATAGTCAACTTTACTTGAGTTTTGTAGTTTCAACAGCCTATCAGTTCCAACAAAATCAGACATGGTTTCAGAAGGTCGATCAGGTCAGCTCATCCCTAAGAAAAAAGTATTCCCTTTGACTTTGAATGAATATAAACAGTGTTAGTGATGTGTTTAACTTTCGTGAGTCAAGAGAATGAGCTAACAACACAATCTATCAAGGTACTGAATGATTCCCTACTCATATAGCCTCAGTCCTCACCTGAATTCAGGCATATTCTCTTTTTACCCAAGTATGTCAGCATAAAGAAATAGGTCATAATTCTTTGGAAAATGGGACTTTAATTTTCGGGGTTTTCCGTAGACCGCTTTGATCCGTTGCTCTCATTTTTTTCCTTTTGCAGAGCATAACCCTGGGCCTCTTTGGGCCTCTTTTAAGAATTTTAGGTAGCATCATTGGGCTCCTACCATGGCTTTTTGGTGGAGAAGGGTTATTTGGTGGTCTTCTTTCCTTTCTTTTGCTTCGCACATCTTTGCATGGTTGGTGGTTTTCGGCATTTGTATTGTGATATACCTTTTTGTGGTGTTTTTTATTTTGGGTTTGGTATCAAAAGATAGTATGGGCTTAATATTGACTTTAGAGGCACGATACTGGCTTATTTGCTGACATACTTAGACTAGAGAGATCATGTTGCCCCTGAATCAAGTTCCTTCATTAGCTATAGATAAGGTTCAGACATTGGCACGACCAAGAGGACAACTCCTCACCTCAACTAGATTGTAATTGTATCTCGTAAAATAAACTCAATCAAGCTAAGTGCAATGTGCAGTTGCTTAATATCCACTGAAGAGTTTAAGAGTGCTACTAGTTTCTCAGGTGATATAGTTAGATACAGAAGTTCATTCACCAGTAGAGTTAGTGGAACTCAGAGAATAAAGTCCATATGGACCTGAAGAAAGCTTAAAAACTCATGCCTAGTGAAATCCTGATGAAGTTAAGTGGATTAGGGTCAACTCAACCTCAACCTATGATCTATGCAATGAAGAGCTGATTTCTCAAAAGATAGGATAAAACTAGGAAGGACGTATTTTTAGTGGTTTTCTTGCTTTTTGAAAAAATATATACTTTTTAGGTGAAATTTTGCATAATTTTTGAAGTTTTTTTTATGTTTTGAAAAGTATGCAATTTTGAAAATTATGCAGACACTCCCCCATACTTATCAGAAACCATGTCCTCATGGTGGAACCAAGGTATAAAAGGAGGATCAGAAGGGATGAGTGATTGTGAAAAGTATTTTTGTTTTTTTTGTTTTGTTTTTGTTTTTTTGATGTATGGAGGTGGACCCCCATAGTTATCTAATGCAATGCAGTAAAGAGAAGGATACAAAGAAGGGAAAAGATACCTATGGGTGTGGACCCACAAAATGTTGTTGGTTTAACGTCCCAACTCGACGATTCAGCTTATCAAGAGTATCCAGTGTTGCGTGTGAGTGCAGAAGCTGTATTCAGAAAACCCAAATGAAACTCTTGATATGATACTGATATCCTGAGCCAGATGTGAGAGTGCGGTTGATGAATTTGATAAGTGTGTGCTCTCATTAATACGGTGAAGACATTAATTGGTTGATGATTCAGAATGAGAGATGAATCTGTTTGATCTTGGATTGGATGTGATGAGAGGGAAATGGGTGGACTGGTGAAGGGCTCATGGACCGGATATGATGTATTGAAGTCGAGCTCTACATGATCAAGAATTGATTCCTCCATGAGGTCCTCTATATATTGTGATAAATCATCATTTTCCCTCAAATAATCATTATGGCTATCCTCGATGGCATCTATTGTGAATTTCATTTCAGTTCTCTACTTGAGCCACGAGGGTGATTCTCTCCCAGAAATATGATTTGGGTATTCAAAGGCCATGAGGAGGGGAGTGTCAACTATTGAATTAGGAGGTATGACAATAGAGGTCGGATTTGACAAAGGTTGTGTCGCATGAATTTTGGATGATTGTCTTCGAATGTTTTGAGTAGTTCCTTGGTTTCATTCCAAAAAGGATCGGAGAATAAAAAATCATTTTGTTCAGATATTGACTCAGTAGTAGAAGATGTATTTTTATAGTCATCAACCGAATTGAGTGGATCTCCTTTCTTAATGATGAAGGCAATGGAGTTGGAAATCTCATCTTTGAACGGATCATCATAAAAGATCTTCAACATATAATCATGTATTGGTTGGAAGAGGGTCTCGGTATATGAAGAAGTCAATTCATTGTCTACTATGTCCTCATATTCAAACTCTAAGTTTGGACTTTTTTGATGCCATCATTAATACATGTATCCATCAAGAGTAAGTCGTGATCGAGTTGTACTAGGGGCGTGATATCAATTTCAAAAATGTCCTTATTATTCTCTCCAAAATCATTCTGATCAGTATGATTCATGAATGCTGAAATTATATCACATTCCTCCTCAATTTCATACATAGAGTCATATTCCATAAGACACCCCTCAAGATCACAAAATGAAGTTTCATGCTCAAAGCTTTCGAGTCTTTCCAAGAGATAACATTCATCTATTAAATCATTGGGCATATCAATTAGTACATGGTCTGACACTGGAGGAGCGAAGATGGGGATATCATAAAATTTCGCCAATCTGGGTTTGAGGAGACATGGAGATGGCACTATTTCATCAATAAAATCTTCTTCTATACATCTCACATCTAGTTCATAAAAAGGAAGTATCTTTGTTTGGTTCACTGATATTGGGACCCATTTTTCTTCTTCCCTTGAGTGTCCGAAATCCTCAATTTTCTTTTCTTGATGTTTCTCAAAATATTGTTGAGATATATTGCATTCATCCGTAAAACTATTTGGCTTATTAATCAAGTGAGCACGAATTTCCAAAAGTTGTTTACTGACATTCTCATGCATCCTATTACACTCATCCATAAGTGCTCCCTGATTTTGTTGGATTTGGATACATAATTCAAGAAGAGTATGTTGAGAGTCACTTTCATGGGTCGGTGACAGGGGTAAGGAGATTGAGTTATTTCTTAAGAAATCGAAGATTAGTCAAGTATTCGAAATGGATGAGTGTTCTGCATGTGAAAGTGGTTTGGAAGAGACAAAGGAAGGGCATGCAGGAGAAGGTAATGCAAGAAATTCCTCTAATATAGGGTCATCATGGGGTGGTTTTGACATTTGATCGGATGACCCGTTCTTTTTGTGTTCCTGATCTTCTTGATATTTTTGCACTAGATGCATCATTTCATCAATCTCACGCTCAATCGGTAATAAAATAGGTGGATCAATGGGTCGAGAAGATCGTTTCCTATCCTCCAAATAATTCAATGCAATAGCCCGATTCAACCTCATTTTCTCGTGCATCTCATTGAGCATAACTTGAATTTTTTCCATGAATAAAGATTCTCAAGTATAGACAAGTACACAACAGATTAACACAAAACAATTTGTTGATTCATCAACTCCACACAAAAATTGCCACGGAAGCGGTTATTTTTTCAATTTTAATTAGTGATTCAACAAATGTTATCAGAGAATTAAGAGTCCTTAAAGAAGAGGTGGGTGTGGAAGATTATGAGAAATCGATGTCCTAATCCGGCTGGGGGATCTAGGGTGCGGTACTCAGATCGTGAGATCTGCTCCTTCCACAAGAACATGTGCCCAACGCGTCGAGGAGTTACGATTTCTCTCTTCAATCCCATGTAGCACCAGGGATTTTTGTCTCTATCTAAGGATTCTATGTGCTTGTGATTTTTGTGTCATACACGTGCATCAAAACAAGCATTCAGATATTTTACCCGCTTTCTGCTCGGGCCACTGCGGTGGCCTTTCAAGTTTATCTTCTTAATATGATCAAGCACGATTAGGTGATCTTTGAATTTAGATTATCAGAGGGAGAAGACCATAGAGATGATGCAATCAATAACTCTTTTTTAATTTTTTCCAGTTTAATTCAATGCACAAACAAATGCACAAAATATAAATCTTAGAATGCCTAAGTGAAGAAGAAAGCTCACAGTGCCTATACTTCTGGCGCTAAATACGTAATGTTTTGTCCTGTTGATGGAGAGCTTTTCCGAGAAGGGGGAGAAATTTTTTTTACATAGAACAAGTTACAAGTTTGCTAAAATAAATGCATAGATCTTCATTTTTTTCTTTTTCGGAGTTCAAGTCCCTAAAATAAAAAAATTGCACGGAATAGAATATCGAAAATAAGTTAAGGATGAAGAAAAAAATGCAAATGTTGCCTATTCCACGGCAACGATGCCAAAATGTTGACATGATTTTTCGCAGTTTAAAAAGTTTATTTTACCCCGTCGTTGTTGTTCCACAAAAAAACCGTAATCAAACAAATAAGATTACAACTACAAGCATGTTGGAAAAATATGAGTTGTATAGTGCAAGTGGAAAAATATAAGATTACACTCTTTTCGTTCTTCTTTAAAACTTGATTCAATTTTTAAATCTATTGTGATGAAAGAAAATTTATAACAGAATGCGATCTACGGTGAAAATACTTCTTAGAACTTAGAATAAGCAAATGATGGTATGAGTGCAACTAAGTAAGGAAGTGGGGGTTGATTCACAAATTAATATGGGAATATGAGATTTACTTGGAAGTTTTCAAGAGAGAATGATGAAATATAAAAATTGCATTGCATATATTTTCAAGAAAAAATAGAGTTGACAATAGCTTACACAATAAAAGTTGTTCTTGCAAATTCAACTTAAACAAATTAACTAAGGTAGAAAAATACAAGCGACAAATGAGATGGGAAAGAAATGCTTCTCTATTTGATTCCGGAGTGAAGACGATGATGATGGCGGAGATGGGAGTGTGCGGGGAGATGCGTGGGCTGATTGCACACACAAGGAGGAGCACTGTGACAATGTGGACTGGAGGAGATGATGGTGGCCAGACGCGCGCAAAGATGATGGTTGCTGGCTGGAGTATACCGTGAGGAGGAGAGTGGCGTGCACAGGTACACGGCTGTAGACGATGACGTACGCAAAGGGGAGACGCACAGCAGGACAGTGGCTGGAGGTGCGCGGTTGCACCCGAGGACACACGCAAGGAGGAGGGCGCGCACAAGAGCTGTGTATTAGGCCTTCATCCGTGCCTGCATGAGAAAAAACAGAGAGAGGGAGAGGGTGCGTGCATGAAAATGAGAGAGAAGGAGAGGGTGTGTGCATGAAAAATGAGAGAGAAGGAGAGGGTGTGTGAGGGAGAGAAAAATGGGGAGAGAGGGGACCTCTTTATAGCCACATCATGTGAGTAGTTGCATGTTAGAAGTAAATGCGTGGGTTTTTAAATGTCTTGCATGGGGAATGTATGAGTATGGGGGAAAGAGAGAATTTAAGTGGAGAGTATTGACGTGAATGCATGGGGAATAAGGGAGAGAAAATAGTGGGCGGCTAGATTGCATGGGAATGGGAGAGGGACTTTTATTATTTGCATGGGAGAGGAGATAAAGTTGGTGGCTCCATTTATGAGAATAAAGAGTGAGACTTTTACACTAAACACCTTCCCCTTTTCTTTCCAACAAAAAGTAAGTGAAATGTGATGGATGTTGTTTGATTTAACGTTACATAAGTATACCCAATAACTCTTCATTCTCTCTGGTAACAATAAGTCTGAATTTTATAGATGATAATTAATCTCAGTTTAGAATATGATTTTTAAATGTTAATGATGATTTTATCTGCTCTATGTATAGGATGCAATTTATGTGAATTTGGAGTTTAAACATCAATGATTAATATTGTACTTCACATAATTTTAAGCATGTTATACTAGTATATAATGTAGTCATCATATATACACTCCGACAGGCATTTTACTTTTCAATCAGGCATGTCCACTTTTGGATATTTTGCATTATTTTCTTTCTTTTTTTTTGAAAATATATACAAGGTGCAGCATGTACATAATGAGTTTTCCTCTTGAGCCAGTAGAGTATCCCTCTTTTGAAGCATTATTGCAACCCTACAACTCCTGTCTTTAGACCTCAACATCACTAAACTAGGTTAAGATGCACTTCCCTCCCTAGAGGAGGACTAGAGGTTCCGCGTAGATGTACTACCATCGTATGCTACCCCAAGCCAAAAGATTTTGCCCCCTCACTACCTCCTCCTTGAAGAGCTACATGTAGAGTGCTTTGTCCAAGGTAAGCCATGGTATGAAAGAATCATGTGTGTGTTATTAAAAATTCTACTTAGACTTATCAAGATAGCATACGAACATAGTCTTATGGACTCAAAGAACTAAGTCACTAGGACCTGAAAAGTCAACTCCAAATCTTATAAGGTTCCTATGAAATTAAGTGGGTTAAGGTCCAATCGAGCTCCATTCTTCAAATTTATTCCAGACTTAATTTAATTGTAAGGACTATATTGAAAAATGCACATGCCAATGCAAGAAAATATGTACAATGCACTGAAAACAAAATCTTTTTGTGAAATAATTTTTAAAATTTTTTTATGAATTTTCGAAAAGTGATGCATATGCAAAAGTTTTTTTCTTTAATGCAGATAATTAGAAATATATACAAGTATATACATTTTTTAGATAAGGGTTACGGATTATATACACATTTTTACGAGGAAGTGAGTCAATTATTTACTAGAATCAGAAGAAAGGATTTGCAATTTATGTGATTTATACAGCTATATACATACAGTTGAAATTTATTTCTCTTTTTTTAATTATTCATTTTTTTAATTTTTGTGTTGCATATATTCTCAAATTTACTTGAAAATAATTTTACAAATAATGTTGAAAACTATAGTGTAAAATAATTTTCACACAATTTACAATCATTTGAAAAAATTTTGCAAACATTTTTTAAACAGTATATATAGATTTTCAAAATAATTTTTCAACCATTTTTGAAAACATTTGCAAATAGTTTTACCAAACGCTTTTTTTCATACAAAGAGAAAAAATTTTACAAGTCACAATATTTTTACAAAGGTCGAAAATATTCTTCAAACATTTTTCAAATAGTTTCAAAAGATTTTTTTCAAATAGATTTTCTAACTATATTAAAAATATTTTTCAAAATATTTTAACCTGACTTATTAATCAGTATGGACAAGAAAAAAATTTGAGGAAATTTCTGCATCTTTTTATTAGTTTTTTAGTATTTACACAGTAATTTAGCCATATTAAAAATATGAAAGTACGTGTTATGGCTAAAGTATATATACAAAATATACGACACCCCCTATACTTAGCTCGAACTATGTCCTCATAGCGATCAAAGAGCTGGAAAGAAAGACATAACTCGTGTTAAGTATAGAAAAGTCAAAAGAATAGTATACTACAACGATGAATAAAAGAATAAAATCTATATAAGTCGGTGATCCCCTATACTTAGGATCAAGTAATCCTTACTATATAAGACTATACACAAAGGGAAAATCGAGGAGTAGAATGTACTGGGTTTACCCCCCCCCCCATACTTAGGGTAAAATATCCCTATGTATAGGAAGCAAAACAGAGGTAAAAAGAATCAAAAGAATAATCACAAGTCTGACATCCCCCCTATACTTAGGGTAAAGTACATCCTAAGTATAGCATAATCATAAGATGGAGATGGGGTGTTAGATAAAAGAATGTGCGATATGGACATCTGGATCTATATAGCTGCAGGAGGAAGTGATTATCAGGCATGAGATGCAAATGATGTGAGTCAAAAACCACGTCTCATGCAAAATGAATAGGGGCAACATCGACGATCAGCAGATCATTATCTAGATATAGCTTCAGGCGCTGACCATTAACTTGGAATGTGGATTCAGATGACATATCAGACATATCAATGCTGCCATTGTCATGCACCTTTCGGACCAAGTATGGTCCCTTCCACTTGCTCTGCAACTTCCCTGGAAGTAGTTTTAGCTTGGCATCGAATAACCATACTTTCTGATTCGGCTCAAACTGCTTATGGCTGATGTGAGAATCACGCAATATCTTCACTCGTTCCATATACTGTAGGTTACTCGAAAAGGTTGTATCCCTAAGTTCCTTCAAGGCTACTAATTCTGCCTTTCTTTGATCTTCTACACTTTCTGGATCCAAAAATATCTCAGTAACAACCCATAGTTACATGCTTCAGTCAACTAGTAAGTGGCATCGCTTGCCATAAACGAGTCAGAATGGAGATGTACCCAATCGACTTTTGAAGGATGTCTGATATGCCCACAAGACCGAGTCCAAACGTTGTGACCAATCCTTTCTGTCTGGGCGGACTACCTTATGCACTATAGTCTTGATCTTCTGTTGGAAACCTCAGCAAGACCATTTGTCTGTGGATGATAAAGAGTGGCAACTCTATGATCTGTGCTGAACTTGTTAGCAAGGGCCCTTACCTTGTCGATGATAAAATGAGTCCCCCACCTGATATCAAAAGTCTAGCTACTCCAAACCGTGAAATAATATTATTCCTCAAGAATTTGCAAACGGTCTTAGCATCTGTGGTTCAGGCGAGGATGGCCTCAACCCAATGACTCACATAATTTGCAGCAAGCAAGATATACTCAAATCCCTGACTCTTAGGAAATGGACCCATGAAATTGATTCCCCATGCAGCAAAGACCTCACAGAAGTGAATGTGCTACATCGGCATCATATCTCTCTATCCACAAGTGCCCATTTTCTGACAGTGAGTACATCTCTTCATGAATTCATCTGAATCCTTGAAGAAGGTAGACCACCAAAGGACGGATTGAAGCACCTTTTGTGATGTTTGTCTCCCAGAATGATGTCCTCCTGCCTCGAGCTTGTGGAAATAGGTGAGGACGCTATGTTGCTCTTCTTAAGGAATACACCGTCTCCAGATGCTATCCCCTCCTTCACGATAAAGAGTGGAATTCTCCCAATGGTACGACTTGGCCTTTGCAAGAAAGGTCTCAAGTCGTTGTATGGGCCAATCTTGTGGAACATTTTTCGTGACAAGATAGTTCACAATATCGGCATGCCATGGAAGTGAGGTGATTGCAAGAAGAACCTCATCTGGAAATGTCTCTGTAATTGGTGTAATATGATCCGAATCCTCAAGGTTCTTTAGATGGGAGAGGTGATCCGCCGCAATATTTTTGACTCCAGCTTTATCCTTAATCTCTATATCAAACTCCTGGAGTAGAAGGATCCATCTGGTCAATCTGGCTTTGGCATCCTTCTTTGCCATTAAGTATCGGATGGCGGTGTGATCAGTATAGATAATCACTTTAGATCAAAGAGCGTAAGATCGAAACTTATCCAAGACAAAGACTACAACTAGCATCTCCTTTTCTGTGATTGTGTAATTCCGCTGAGCAGCATCCATTGCTCTGTAGCGTAGTGACTGGCCTATGGTAATATGTCCCTCCTCTGTCCTAGAACGGCCCCTACGGCAAAATCGGAGGCATCCATCATGATCTCGAATGGGAGAGACCAATGAGGTGGCTGAAGGACAAGAGCCTCAATAACTAGATTCTTGAGAGTTTCAAATGATGCAAGACACTTATCATCTACAAGGAACTCAGTGTCGGTATGAAGTCTTGTATGAACCGTCGGTAGAAACCGACATGCCCCAGAAAAACCGCAAGTGTCGTACATTGGACGGTGGATTGAGTTTCTTGATAATATCCACCTTGGTTGGGTCAACCTCCATGCCCCAGTTCGAGATGATGTGGTCAAGGACCATCCCTTGAGTCACAATGAAATGACTCTTCTCCCAAGATAAGACTAAGTTGACCTCAATCTAGTGCTGAAGTACTCGGTCTAGGTAATCAAGACATGCATCAAAACGGTCACCGTAGATCGAGAACTCGTCCATGAAGACCTCTAAAAATTCACCAACCATGTCCGACAAAATAGAGAGCATGCACCTTTGGAATGTAGCTGGGGCATTACATAATCCAAAGGGCATCCGTCGAAAAGCATACGTCCCAAACGGATAGGTGAATCTTGTTTTCTCTTGGTCTTTGGGCACTATGGCCACATGGTTGTATCCCGAATACCCATCCAAAAAGCAGTAGAAACTCTTCCCAACTAATCTCTCAATGATCTAATCTATGAATGGTAGTGGGAAGTGGTCCTTCTTGGTGGCCTGATTCAATCATCTGTAGTCCACACAGACCCTCCAAGAAGTGGGTACTCGGGTAGCTATCTCCTCTCCAGACTCGTTCACAACTATAGTGATACCCGTCTTCTTGGTACCACATGCAATGGGCTAACCCATTCGGAGTCGTAGAGGGGGTAGATAAAGTCGGTGCTCCACCACTTAGATATTTCCTTCATGACCACTTCTCGAAGATTTGGATTCAACATCACTGGAAATCATATGAGAGCTTGGCATCTTCTTCGAGATAAATGTGGTGGGAGCACAAGGTCGGACTTATTCCCTTGAGATCAGCTACACTCCATCCGATTGCCTTGTGGTTTCTTTCAAGAATCTCCATCAAATGAGATTCTTGGTCTTCCGTAAGATCTGCTGAGATAATGACTGGGAACATTTCTGGCTCACCCGCCAGGAATCTATACTTCATGTTCTACGGTAAGGTCTTAAATTATGGGCAAGTGGGAGCTGGTAAATCTGGCTTCTGGAATGTCTAAGTGAATGCTACCAGATTTATTGTGAGAACTCTCGCTGTAATGGTAAAACTGATGAAGATGACCCTGTTGGTATATCTATCAACTATCCTGGCTCACTCTCCGTCCAGCTGTTAGCTCTGTAGGTATCAGACAAGGTAAAAATTCATCGTATTCCTGCCAGTTAAAATCGATGTTTGTGTCTGAGGAATCTGAATCTGATGTGTATGAGATAAATTTGATCTCGCTATCTGGATTATGATAAACAACCTCTACTGCATCTTGTGCCGTGAGTATGCTCTTCGAACTCTCATCTGTCATGATATATGAATATACACTGTTTGAAGATGTGGCAAGAGCTCGTGATGTTGGATCTTCCCAAACTTCTTCATCGTCTATAAGCACAAAGTCACACTCCTGGTGGATGTCTAGCTCTGCATATGTCATCTGCTCTGAATCGGTCATCTGGTCTGAGCACTCTAAATCTTTAGGTCTGGTCTCCTCAATCGTCTCTATTTGTATACTTTCACCCTCGATGCGAAAGTATGTGTTCCCGCTATCATAGTCGGATACCGCTTTGGTTGTGGCCAAGAATGGTCGTCCTAAGATGATGGAGGTATCTGTCACTGATTCAGGAACCTCCATGTCCAATACAACAAAGCCAATGGGGAATTTGAAGCCCTGAATTGTGACGGCAATGTCCTTTAGTAACCCCTTCGGCCTCTTAACAGATCTATCAGCAAACTGAAGGATCGTTTTGCTTTGTCTAAGAGGGCCAAACTCGAATCGATCAAGTAAGGATGCCAGAAGAAGGTTAATCGAAGACCCACTGTCTAATAGGGTTCGATCGAACTGCTGCTCATGAATATTGCATCTGACATATGGAGCTCCTCCATCGGGTCTCTTGGCTGTAAGTTGATTCTGAATAGCGAAGCAAGTAGCACGTGTAAGCACATGGATTTTTGCATTATGATTCCTCTTCTTCCTATGGAAAGTGGTCTTCTCTCTCAAGTGCTTCTGGAAGAGAGGGATGTGCTCTAGTGCCTCTTATAGAGTCAACTGGATATGGAATCCGTCTATCATCTATTGGCTGAACTCTAACTGCTGTGATTTTTTTGGATTTTCTGTTTTCTTCCCCTTTCCTGAGTAGAGTGATTGAGGGAAGGGGATAGCTTGACCCTCCTCCGATAGAGGGTCATGAAGAGGTTTCTGCTGCTGTGAAGGAATGGAGCCCATAGTAGGATCATCATGCAAAACATATGGACTCAGAGTATACGAACAAACCTTTCCTTTATTTATTTTTTTGTTATTTTTGATAAGGTCCTGAGATGAATATATAGGAGGAAACACAACTGGAGTAGAAATGGTGGCATCAGCACCACCCACGATATTTGTCTTTGCGGCATTAGCACCGCGTTCTGGCTCAACATCACGTCTAGTAGTGGCATCAGTACCACCAACTGCACCTGGAGAAATGACGACCTCAGTACCATCGAGTGGATCATAATACTTGGTGGCGTCAGCACCACCGTCATCAACATAATCAGCGGCATCATCACCGCTATCCTCCTCATCTGACGCTCTGGAATCATCATGGGGTTGTCGCTCAAACGAGGCATCGTCGGCTGGCATCCTACCGCTCCTAAGTGTTACAAAATTAGCATCAAATATGTAGGGGAAATATAATTCAAAATATCACTAGGACGACGGTCTTTGTAAACTGTACCTGCTCAGATTTCCTCTTTAGATTGTTCGGGTTAGGTTCAAACTGAGCAGGCACGGTGGCTTTTCCCTCGATTATCTCCCTCATTTCCTGCCGGAACTCAGCCATCTCTAGTCAGAAGGATGCATGCTAGTCAGTGAGTAAGCAGACGAGGTCATCAAGGGCTGCGTTCTCATAAACATGTGCATGAGTACCAGATGGGTTGCCTCGCTGGAAATGAGGAGGAGACTGAGAGTACTGTTGAGGCTGCTGCTGCTGCCTCCACTGTTGTCCCTGATGGTAGGGACGAGGACCCTGCTGTAAGGGTTGCTGCTGCTGGGAGCAATGGGGTTGCTGCTGCTGCTGCTGGCTGCTCTGTCCACCCTAAGCTGGAGGCTAATGCTAGTATGAGGTACCTCTATTAGACCATCTGAGTCTAGGGTGATCCCGGCATATCCCAGGCTTTTTTCGATCATACCAAATCCCGTTGACTTCAATCAACAACTCCTGCTCGTAACGGGAAGGGGGGAGAACTACCAGTGGCTGATCCGGCTAATATACCACCATCTGAGTGTCCTGAGATGATGGGGGTTGAGAGTAGTGCTGTTGCAACTACTGAACTGGCTCTGCATGAATGTGGTAAACCTAATGATATTGGGCAGAGGGCTAGGAAGAGTTGCTGCTGCGGTGATCAACACATGACCTGGGATGAGGCTGAGAAGCTGCCTGTGCCTCCAAGAGATACAAGATGTGAGTCTTCAGGTCACTAAGAGTCTGTGCCAACTGATCTATCTGTGTCATGCCTTGGCAATGCTTCTTCTCTATTATCTCTATGCGGTCTAATTTCTCGTTGATAATACCCATGTCAGCGGCTGAAGATTCTGCTTGTGTTATTGCTGCTGACAAAGAAATGTTTGGACCCACATCAACCCGTGATATCCTATGATAGGACACAGTATGGGGTTGGAGCTTCCCCTAAGCATAGATCCATCACTGTGTAATTTTCATCCATCTCCTCATAGATGGACCACACCTGGTTTTCGTCCTAGGCGAAGTAGGAACACCAACAAGAAGCGTTGACAACCCCCTGCAGTTCCGGTGTCAGCCCACAAAAGAAGCTATGGACAAGATTGGGCTTGGATATGTCATGGTGTTGACACCGGTCGATGAGCTCACGAAATTGATCCATTGACTCATTAAACTGTTGACTGGGATCATGGAGAAATTGTTTATCAGATCTCTTGCTGCATTACTCCGACTGAGTGGATAGTACTTGTTCAAGTACTCGATCCGGAGCTGCTCCCAAGTGGTAACATATCTCCCCAAATGCTTCAGCCAATAGGCTACTCTGTCGGCCATGGAGAAAGGGAATGCTATCATCTTGATAGTGTCCTTGTCTACGTATCTGTCGTGGACAGTGCTGCAGATCATCTCAAACTCTTGCAGGCGAAGATGCGGCTACTTGGTGGCTAGCCCATGGAACTTGGGCAAAAGCTGCATGGTCTGGGGGAAAGCTTTAAATCGCCCAGAATCTCAGGGAGCTAAATCCATCGATGAGTGAGAGTTGCAGCAGGATTGTACAAATGCCTCATCGATCATGGCTATCTAGCTGGCTCTGGTTGATCCTCTGGGTGTCCTTCTGATCCTCCTCCAAACTCTGGAATCTCTCCACCGGCTAGTCTTTGTTGATGCTCTCCTCTATTAACTCACATCTATGCTAACTCTTGACGGACCTCTGCCATGAATGCTCCATGGTCCCGAATCTGTTGTTGCATCGTCACTAGGGAGGCTAGCAAGGAATTGTTGATGGCACCCTGATCTAGAACAAAAGTTGAGCTCTATGGCTGTCCATCGGCTCGTCCGTCATTGCTGGCCATCTCTCTGGTCTCTGCAAAGGCAAAAGACCCTGACTTAGGTGAGGTCAAGTGAACATAAATCTGTGTTGGCCTCTGCTCAGCTATCTCAGACTGGTGGAAGAACGGTGGTCGAGGGGAGAAAAGGTGGTAGTGAACACAAGTTCGGGGAGTGGGTCTAAGCTCTCCGAAATCGTCCTAGATGAATGGGGAGGAGTGCTCGAGAGCGGTGCTGCTAGAGGAAACCTAAGGGATCTCCTTCCCATCATCGTGATGTGGGGATAAGTGTGGATGAGATCTAGTAAGCAAACAAGATGAGAAGTCAAACCCCCAATTCACCTACTCAACACGAGCTGATGACCGTAAAGGATCGATCATTAATCTTGTCAATTTTAATTTAGGTGATAAAACAATCTTACAGAGCGATTAAGAGAGTTGTTAGGAACATGATACTCTCAAGAGACTGACCCAATCCCAAAGATAGATCTTTCCAAGCCAGTACAAGTTGCGGACCGTTTACCGGCTACCCGATCAACTCGCTCTGTTAAGGACGTCACGGTCCGCTTAACCGGTTACCGGAGAGATCCTCACTGGAGAACGACTAACCCCAAGACCAGTAGTCTAACGAAAGTTTAGGCGTGACTCTATCCTAGTGTTCGGGTCACTCTCTCACTCAAGCAAACCAAACAATGGGGTGACTCTCACCAAAACAAATATTTTTCAATGAGGTGGGTTTTAGGGTCAAATTTTCTTTAACAACCCTAGATTTTATTTCTTTCACTTTTTAGATCTTTTTTCATAAACAAACAACGCCTAACGAATTTTCCAATTTCCTCTTTTATTAATGTGAGCCGAAAATAGGGGGAGGAAGTCGAAAAAGCCAATGCGTAAACACAATGATGCATGTAGGGATAGAAATGCATACCTTGCTCCAGCACTATACATGCAATATGATCCGCACATAAATTAAAGACAGAATGTAAACTAACTATATGATGCACGAGGAAATCGACCTTAGACAAGTAGCTTCTATTGATCATGAATAATAATAGTTAGCTAACCAAATTGAGTCCGGAATCCGATCTTGGGAGTCACTCAGTGCCCGCCACAACAGGTCTTGCCAGCGCTGTATATGACTCCTCATGGCACGTGGTCTCAAATTCAATTAAACTAACTTTTTCAGTTTAATTTTTATCCAAGGTCCAATTACGTTCTATAGGAACATATATTCTATTAGGTTTTGGGCCTTAATAATTTACGTCGCAATCAACAAAATGGTACATCTAGGGGTCAAATCCACGAGAACCAAATAGAAAGTTATAGTCGATAAAATCAAAAAGTCAGAAAAACTGCAGTGAGGTCCCCCAAGTGAACCGACACTTGGTGAAACAGACCTCGAGAAAAGTGTCGAAGTCCACAGTTCAAAGTCCTAAATTATTACAACAATTATTGTTCTCTCAAATAAAATGACAGTCTTCTTCTCCTCCCTGCTCTTCCTCCTGTGCAGGTCCTCTAAAAAAAACTCCATGTCGTCTTCCAAGTAGTCCCTCGCACAAAAATCAAAGTGAGAATGTCAGAAAAAAATTATAATACAGAGAGACAAATATCACAAAATAGAAAAATGACTACAAAGTCGTGCTCTCCTACAACATTGCCATTCTGATGACACGAATTTCGATAGATTAAGATGTAATAATTAATTCAAGGTGTGTCGTTCTCAACCACTCGAATCGGTCAAGGGAAAAATTTTTATTTAAACCACTTAAAAAAATAAAAGATCAATCAAAGCAAAAGTCAGCGATTTTCGCTTTTCTTTATACCTGGTATTGCGACTGAGGTCAAAACACAAGCGTACGATTTAAAAACTCAGTAGCCAATTTTTGAAAATGATTTAGTAGTTTTTGAATTTTTATTTTTTATTTTTTAATTTTCAAAACAAGCACAAAAGATAAAAGCACACAACGTCGCAATCTTTTTCTATTTTTCAGCTAAATAAAAAATGCTCAGAAAATTAAAAGGAAAATGTTTTTGTGTTTTAGATATTTTAAAATATTTTTGTAGTTTTTTTAGATTTTCGTGATGTTTTTATGATTTTCTAAAAATCAAACAGCGAAAAACAAAGCAAAATAGTGCACAACCAAGAATATTTTGCAATTTAAAAAAAGTTTAAGGGCCCAATACTTCCCGGGATTATTTTTAATATAAACTACAAAGCAATATCTACAATCAAAAACTAAAATCACAATTTTTGGATTTTCTTAGAATTTTCAATATTTTTTAATATTTTTAGTTTTTCGCATTTTTTGGTTTTTATAAAGAGTTAATGCATGAAAATAGGACAAAAACTAAAAGACACTGAACTACATGTTGAAGACGATTTTTCACGGGTCTAAAGTAATCCACACAAGGAGGGATGACAATGTCGCTATGGCGACCCGCAAGAAATCAGATCTTCGAGCAACAATTAACCCACAACAATCAAATATGGCAATGAAAGTGAATGTGGAGTTAAAATTTATTACAACTCTACATAAAAGATGTGTATAGGAGCAAGTATGTAGAGGTCGAACATAGGAAGCAAACAGGTATATCGGGGCAATCAAGCTCAAAATGTGAATGTGATCAAAATTTGTCTATAAATGTCCTATTTCTTCTGGGTTTTTAAATTTTATTCTTTTATTTAATTTTTTATTGTATTTTTATATTTTAATTTACTAATTTTTTATTTTATTTTTATATTTTATACTTTTGTATATTCTTTTTCTTTTAATAAAGATATAATATATAAGGAATATATATACACTAGAGATAAGAGAGAGAAAAATAGGGAAAAATACTCAAAATGTTGGAAATAAAGTGTTTTTGTGATTTTTATATTTTCTAATGTTTTAATTATTTTTCTATATTTTTCCTATTTTTTGGTATTTTTGAATGCAAAAATACTAAAAACAATGAGCAAAATAAATGGCTGAAACGAAAATAGAGATAAAAAATATCAAATACCAACCAAAATTCTCCAAATTAATTTTAATTTAAAGATAATAAGATAGAAAAGATCAGGAAACCTAAATTATATTTTTAGGGTTTTTAAAAATTTTTAATATTTTATGAAGGCTTTTAAGGTTTTCTAATTTTTAGGAATTATCTTTTATATTTTTTATTATTTTTGGTCTGAATTTAAAAGATGCAAAAATACACGAAATATAATTTTTTGGGTTTTTTTTAAAAACGTTTTATAATTTATGGATTTTCTAATGCAAACAGTAAAGAAAATGCATGTTTTTGAATTTTTATAAATATTAAAATGCAACAAAATGCGAAATAGAAGTATGGCGTGATTGTGCAATGAAACTGGAGCTTAATGCTAGTTTTGGAGAATTTTTAGAATTTTATAGATGCATGAAATAAAAAGATACAACAAAGAGAAACTACACTACTGGCAAGGGTTTTTATGTAATGAGCAGAAAGTCCGGGGCCAATATGCAATATCTCCACAAAATACAAAATACAATAAAGAACTTTCTGGACTTAAAAGAAATCACTAAAACGTAAGGGTTATATCCGTAAAATTGCCAACACGCACATGACAAGCACATGCGCCTGGCGAGGACCTAAAGGTAATATATAAAAAAGCTATAGGGACAAATATGCAAAATGTCCAGAAATATATAACAACATATAAAAGTCTTTGGATTACAAATAAATTTTAAATTGCCTTGGGGTAGCCCTACAAAATTGCCCAGTCACGTGCGCAGAGCACGTGTCCTGGTAGGGACTAAAATGGAATATGGCAAAAACTGGGGGGTCAACATGCAAATTCTACAAAATTATAAAATGACAAATGAAAGTTTGAGCAGTAAATTTTAAATACAAAATTTGGTCGGGGAGAAGACGCATAATACCCCACCCTGCAGATCGAATGGCTGATGGAGAATCAGTGGTGCCACGTGTCGCGATCCTGACAGTCTATTCCCGCTCGCAATCGAACGACGCTCCTCTCTTCACTTAATCCACGTGTCAGCACGACGGAGCCCGATGATGGTTTAAGGCAGACGGCTCAGATTAGAATCCCCAGGAAGATCTGGCGATTCATCATTTTGTTGCTCATCCGACGGCTACTGTATCTTTTGGGACACCATCATGATCCAATGGCGGCGAGGTCCTTTCGACGAATCGGGACGAACTCGTGAAGATGCGAGCTTCCACACCATCGATCTCTCTCTTATGCTGCTCGACGAAGCTCCAAAAGGGTGCCCGAGGTTCCTGCAGATCTTCCTGAGGTGCTGGCGTCTCCAAAAGGGTCCGGCGGAGGCCGGAGGGCTCGTGCGAGGCTTCCGATGCTCACGCAATTGCTTTGACGAGGCCCCCAGACGAGCTCCAGTTGAGTTGAGAGTACATGGACCTGCAAGGCACATTAAGGAAGTTGAGGGCGAAATTCGCCAACCTTCCTGAGTGTGGAACGAAGCGGTGGAGACGAAAAAGGATCTCGCAGGAGCAAGCTCCAGCGAGGAAGTGGCGGAGATGGAACGTGAGTGAATCAACATAAGTAAAGATACTACGGTGAAGCTAAGATCTACAACTAAATAAAGTACAAAGAAACATGAAGAAAGACAACCTCGACAGGCTGTAAAAGCCAGGAGGAAGATACCTTGACGGCCACTGACCGGAGATGAAATGTAGCCGCTCCTCGGCCACGCGAGGCGCTCCCAAGTCGGCTGGAGGATGCCCTGTCACAGCCTCCGATCCTGAGCACAGGAGGGGATGCCAAACTAGGTCAAAGTAGGGTTAGAATTACAAAGGAGGGGAAGGGGTGTTTTTGAACAATGGTGTGACAGGGCTCAAAGATCGAAGCGTGTTGGATGATGCAACGATCCAGGGATCGAAATAATCCTCAAGCGTGTTTCATGGATCCACTAGGATCAAAAGTCATGAAGATTGCATCGCCAAAAGTTGAAAGGATTAGCCTCGAAAAAATCACAAAGATAGCTGAAAACTGAGGTCTCTGACAAGGGCACAGGCGTGGGTCAGAGAGTTGACCGCTGGTCAACTCTCCAGTCCTCCTCGTTGGTCCACGTGGACCAACCAGGAAAAAACCTGGAAAAATGCTTTGTTAAATCAATTAAAAATAGAAAACGAATTAATTATTTTTTGATTATTAAATAAAAAATGTTTATTATATTATAAATTATTTTATTATGATTTTTATTTATTTTTTCGAGATATAAAATAACAAATTACCTTTTATAGCCTATATAGGAACATGTATCTATATATTTAAACATTTTATTTTTATTTTGTACATTTAATTTTATTAATTCTATTTATTTTTTATAAATTTATAACTGTATTTTATACAATTAAATATATTTTTATTTTATTTTATGAATTATTTTGTACACTTATTAAAATAGAAGTAGTAATTATATAGGTATCTTTACAAGTATTATACCTATGTATTATACACAGGTATTTAATTTTTTTTAGTGTTTTATTCTGATTTTAATGTACACACATATTATAGATATTATTTACAAAATTATAAAAATAATAAATTAGATAAATAATGAATAATAAATAAAATGAATATTTTAATCTGTACAAGTATACAGGGGTCCAAAACTCAAATTTCAAACCGTTGCTCCGCAACATACGAAAACATCTTTATTAAATAGCTTATTTAAAATCCTATACAATTAAAGGTGATTTTGATACATTTCGAGTTTCATTTGAGAGATACAGGTCTGCGAAGTTGGGATTCTGGAATTTTATTCATATCATAACTTTTTATGTGTACATTATTTTTGAAAGAAATCAATTTTGTATTTTTCTTTAATTAATTATCTACAACTTTCATGTACAAAGTTTCTTTATTTGAAATGTAAAAAGTGGACCAAAAATAGGTTCCAAAATGAATAAATAATGAATTAAATAAAAGGTATTTTATTTATTTTAGCCCTAATCTCCCCATACTTCATTCCTTGTCGACCTATTCATCTTGCCTAGGTCTCGAGGTTTCGGGTCATAAAATATTTACAATATTTTATTCCTTTTCTTTTCTTTTCTTTATTCTATAATTTTGGCTTTAAAAACTGCATTTTGTACAATATTTACACAATAATGCATGGATGATAAAAATGCATAAATTAATGCTACTTACACATACGTACTAGGGTTTTTTTAGGCCAAAATAATAGAATAAAGATGATGAAACGTAGATTCATCATCCCCCTATACTTGCCTTTGCTAGTCCCTAGCAAACACTTATGTAATAAGTGTCGAAACGTAAAACAAAGAAAAGAAAAGGAAGAAATGTGGATTAAATTTAATGATCAAACTTGTCTTCACAAAATCAAAGTTTGGAGCGTCGGACCTCTGGAATTTTAGTGTGGTCGAAACCTTAATAAGAACCGGACTTGAAATCCAACAGCCTTCGAGAATCCCAAAACTCTACTCAAGTCTACTCAATAGCAAGGTCAGAAATATTTCAACTCAAATGAAAACCCTTACGACTATGAATCAGACTCATACAGTGTAAGTGATGGTGGCTCTCCCCAACTGTAATGACAAAGAGACTGACTTCTCTAGTATGACAACCCAATGATTCCCCAATACAACAACTCATTCCTCGAGGAGAGGGGTATTCCCTTCTAAGTTCAAGTGGCAACCAACTCAAGAGGAGGGGGTGAAGAGAAGAATGGACGGTAGACAGTGTAGCTACCTATCCTAGGATGCTAGACCAGTGTAGTCAAGTCATCCAGCTGCAGGCTCTCATGATTTGACTTTGAAGCTCAAGCTTGCTTATTGACTATACACATATGTACACTCCGGCAGGCATTTTTAATTTTGTACATGCCTGTCTATTTTTTTTGAGCTTTTGCTTTTTGCATTTTTTTGAATACTATATACAACAGCAATTACATAGGGAGTTTTTCCTCTTGATCCATTAGACTATCCTTCTTTTAAAGCTTTATTGCAACCCACAATCTCCTATTTTCAAAACTCATCATCACCGGCCGGGCTGGGATTCACTTCCCTCCCTATAGGAGTACAAGTGTTTCCACCTGTGTATGTCTCATACCGGCAAATCCAACACCTTCACCACTCCAATTGAGTTGATCCAAGTGAAAGGTGCAAGTGTCCAAGTTAGGTCATTATCAACAAGAGTCATGTGTGTGCTCCGAAATACTCTACTTAGGAAGTCAAGAATCCATTCAACCAAGTCTCGTGATCCTCAAAGAATTAAGTCAACTAGAACTGAAGTACCTTAATTCCAGCTCCTATAAGGTTCCTATAAATTAGGTAGATTTAGGTCGTTAGACTCGTTCAACTATCAAACTCAATCTGAAAAATGCTCATGCTATGCGGATGTTATGCAAAAAATCTTTTTGTGATGCAATTTTTCAAAGATTTTGAACTTTGTATGGATTTTTGAAAACATGATGCATATGCATTTTTTAGATTTTTTCAAAAAGGTTTTTCAAATGTTTTTGGTATTTTACTTTTGCAAATATTTTTGGGATTTTTGAAAACAAAAATGTTTTGGACATAAACTAGGTACAAATATTTACACAGGGAAGCATCTTATATTTACAAGAAGTGGATTTTAAGAATTTACAAGGGTAAGTTGTCAATTTTATAGGTATATACATAGAAAATTTTAGATGAGATGTATGTATTCCTCAAACTTATTTGACACAGGTTTTTCAATCAGTTTTGAAAACTATAGTCCAAAATAGATTTTACAAACAATTCATATACACACATTTGAAAATCATTTTGCAAAGGTTTTCCAAACAGTATATATAGAATTTTCAAATATTTTTGCAACCATTTTTCAAACTATTTGCAAATAATTTTTCAAACATTTATTTCACACAAAGAAAATAATTTTTCAATCAAAATATTTTACAAAGGTCAAAAACATGTAACAAAATGTTTTCAAAGTAGTTTTCAAAAGATTTTTCACAAAGATTTTCAAACTATTTTTCAAACATTTTGCAAAAAAATATTTTCACATGATTTATTAATCAGTAAATACAAAAAGTATTTGAGGGATGATCACATCTTTTTATAAGGTTTTTAATGAATTTTGATTGTATTAATTAGCCATAAGTATTAAGAAAATACGAAAGTACAAGTTATCGCTAAAGTATATACGTAGTATATACGACCCCCCTATACTTAGCTTGAGTTGTGTCCTCATAGATCGGAGAGAAAAGAGAATACATAACTCATGTGAGTATAGAAAAGTCTAAAGAATAAATGACTAAGAGATGAAGGAATGAACGAATGAGAAGTTCACTGTCCCCCTATACTTAGGATCAAATAATCCTAAGTATAGCAGACTGTACACAGAGCCGGGAGGGTCAAGGGTGGGAATGAACAGATCGTAGTCATATTGTCTTCCCCTATACTTAGGGTAAGATATCTTTAAGTATAGACAAGAAGAGGAGACAATGGAGAGGATCAAAGAATATAAATACTCGAGGTGCACACCCTCCTATTCTTAAGACAAAGTACGTCCTAAGTATAGAACACTGACAAAAAGGGGCGACACCTTTTCGGTTGCTAAAGAAGATAGAAGAGGAAAAGAAGAAAAGAGATCACAAGATGGAAGAATATAGAGAAGGATGTACACATCACTCCCCCTTTAAACGTATAAGAAGCCCTAAGTATAGGCAATAATAGGAGTAATGAAATGGAACAACAAATGAACACTCGGCTCATCCACCCCCTATACATAGGACAAAGTACGTCCTAAGCAAGGAAAACATGAGAATGGGTGGACGAGTCATACGGTAGAGGGACAAAGGTGAACAAAAGAGAATGCACAACAAATATGGATGTATAGAAGGTCAACAGGGTCGTAAGCAAACCTTCTTGCGGGACCGCTGAGGAATAGATCCAGAATGGTGTAGGTCGACATCGGGGTCTTCAGATGACACAAATCGATCAGGGTCGACATGGTGAAGGTCCTCAGTGGCCCTAGGGTGAAGAGGCACAAACGGATCAGTGAAAGAAGTACGACTAGGTCCGACCCTGGGAGTCTCGCTGGTATCAAAGTGGAAAGGGACCAACTCATCATCATCGGAAGAAGTGTAGTCAGAGTCGTCCTGTGAGGTCTCGTCCAGGGCAAAACCAAAAGGAACGAACTCATCAGTGGAAGTAGTCGAACTATGTTCATCCTCAATAATCTCAACCGCATCATCTTTCTCATCAAAAGGCCCAAATTCTCGAATAAAAGCAACCAAATCAAATTCGGCCTTAGTCTCATCAGTATCTATGTGAATAGGAGCAGACTCATCAGTGAAAGTAGTTGAGTCATATCCGTCCTATCGAGTCTCAGGATCTGCCCTTCGCTCTAGGGTGTCAATCGTGTAAATCTGATAAACTGCAAACTCGGTCCTTTAATAGTATTGTTTTAACACTTGATATGTCATCGCAGTCGGGCCGAATCGGGTCATCAAAGGACCATCTAATTGATATTTCGATAAGAATCAGAAGGTCAAGTTTTTATTTTACTTGGCAAGAAACCAAGGTCGAACACAGGGACACGAGCCTTTCTCATGATTATCCAGATTTTTATCTATCTAACTAAGTGTTGAATTAAATGATCATAGGTCAAATTATGCAAGAAGATACAACAATGCATTAAGCGAATATGAAAACATGCATTTTTTATTAAAATTTATCATGGAAATAAATGCAATGAGATGCAATGAAAATATGCCCTCAATCAAAGTAATGAGCCGACTACACAAGGAACCAATTTCAGATTTTATTGAGATGATCAACTTGATTTGAACAAGGCATAAGTTAAGAAATAAGAGACACATGGCTATTAAAATAATACATCAAGTTTATTGTGTCCAAAATAAAAATTGAGCATGCCATTAGAAAGTTCATCAACAAAGCTTTAAAATGAAACTGAAATCAACTCAATCGGAAATATGAGGCTCAAGATATGCATGAAAGAAAGCAAGGGCATAATTGAAAGAAAACATGAAAAGATAACTACAAACAGGTCCCTGGGAGGGACTAAAATGTAATAAAAGTTAAGAACGAGGCCTTCCCTGTAAATGTCAAATACGCGCGGGGGCATATTTGCAATTATTGAAACCCGTGAGGGTTTGAATGCAAATACCCCCAGGCGCGCAGGTGTTGCACGTGATATCAGCACTTGTATTCCATTTTGGATACTTCGGAGGTCCTCTGTGCAAATTACCCAGCATGGCATGTGCTATGCACGCACCATCCAGTTTCGGAAGAAGGCTCGAGCACGGTAGAGGCTCGGACTGCTTTGGCTAGCTTCGGGCATTGGCTTAGAAGTCACGAACCGCTAGGCTTGGGGTAGAGGAGGCTCGGAGTAGGCTTGGGACCTCCAAGCCTGTTGGTCTGGTGTCGAGGCTCGGGGTAGCCTTGGCTTGTACACGTGGTCGATGTAGACCATCCGATCAAGAAGATCAAGTGGCTCCTGGAATCGTATGCGTGGCTCCATCCATGCTATTGGATGGACGCCGGGGGAAGTAATCGAACGGCGCCTGTATCTTCTTTCTTCTCCTCAGCGGGTGACGAAAACCGAACTCTGGCGAAGGAGCTCTCGCTCTGCCTCTCGATCTTGGTCACGGTGGGCCTCCCCAGAGATACCCGAGGGTTCATCAAGATAGCTGGAGGGTCGAGGAAGACGCATGACCTCTTGGAGTGGACCATCGGAGCTCGTATGTCGAAGTCGGAGCTGACGAAGGATTGCTCCGATGGTCTTCCGGTCATTGAAGCTTTGAGGACCTGCGTCGTTAGAAACATAGCCAAAGCAAGAAGTCGTGTGTGTGTGTGTGAATGAGATGAAGGGCTTGCGCACGACGGGAGGTGGAGCCCTGTGCTCCTTCTCCGATGGCCGGAGAAGAAATGGGTTGACGGTGGCCGAGATTTGAAAAATGAGGAGAGGGTGATTGAAAGTAAGCGCGTGAATGGGAGATGTGAGGCAGAGCTTTTGAGAGGATTAACGGAGGTCGGAGATAGGTGTAGTGACCTGAAAAATTAAGCAAAAAGTAAAAAAATTGCAAAGGAGATCGGAGAGGACTTACCTGAGGTTGGGCGGAGCGGGAGCCTGGGCTGGGCATCGGGGTGGATGCTCGGGTCTTCGCACATGCTGGGCGGCCATGCTAGCAAGCTCGAGCGGGCGCTGGACACCACAGCACCGCCTTGTTCGGCGGAGGGTCTCACCGAGAAGGGAAGTCATCTTCGCTCTATCCTCGCTCCTCCCCCTGTCACAGGGAGGAGGAGGAGGGCTGGGCCTCCTACCGCGTAAAGGTGGACGAGGAGGAAAGAGGGAGGTGACAGGGTTTTTAAAGGTGAGGGTGACGGGTCCAGGTGGTGATGGGCAAGGTTTGGCTGGGGATCGTGGAGCAATGAGAGGGGATCGTGGTTAGTGGAGACATACGCGAGGATCATGGATGAATGGGCTCGGTCGTAGGGTGGTTAGAGAGTGGAGAGGATGACCAGGTCTATGGCCAAAAATAGAAGGGGGACGGAGGTCTGCGAGGCGCGGGGCTCGGCCGGAGGTTGCAGGAGGAAGAAGATGGAGCCTTGGCCGTTGGATCGTGAGATCCAAAGGCTGACGATTGGGCGCGAAAGAACGGTTCCAATTAGATCTGAGGTGAAGCGATCAAAGGACGACTAGTGTGCCACGTGTCGCTCTGCGGACGCAGCGCTAACGGGCGGCTGTGATGTAATCTAGAGCTCGATCTAAGGTTCGAGGACGTAAGTGTGGGGAGCTGCTAAGATGAATATATGAAGGCACGATCTAATGGTCCAGAAGGCACCACTTGGCGGGCTATGAGTAGGGCGCGAACATGTCGCGATGATGAAAGGCGGGATTTTGATCTGACGGTTGTGATCACAGTGACAGTGGACGGTGGTGATTAACGAGATAAAGGCGAGATCGAGAGGCGCACGTCGCTCCACGTGTCAAGCTGTGAGCGAGGTGATTGTGGACAGTGTAGATCAGAGATGGGGGACGATCAGACGGCAGGGGACCAAGGCGTGCGTGGAGATCTTCCAGCCGTTGGATCAAGAAGGGATCGGACTGCCGGGGGTACGGGTGGATGCTGCAAGGAGGGCGGGCCACGTGGCTCACCCAGAATGGGCCACGTGGCCCAATCAGATTATTCAGAGAGAAATATTTATTTTTGGGGGGTTAAAGGCTGAATTTGAGAAAACTCAAAACATGAAAGTTGTAGATCTCGATGAGATCTACAAGTTTCATGTTGACCAAAACTGGAGATGAGGTCACTTGAAGCCACAAAATATTTTTGAGGGTATTTTTAGGGCTAAAAATAGCACAAATTTTTCTTTTGCCATTTTTTTGTGATTTTTAATTTATTCAAGACTCTGATAATTACAGGACTTGTCTGATTTTTATTGACACCAATTTAAGCAAGGGGGTTAATAATGGGAAATTAAGATGATGAATTTGGGTTTCATCGTCCCCCTATACTTAAACTATGCTCATCCTCGAGCATCAAAAAGAATGAATAAGATGGATTAACCCCCTTGTGCATGTGAGTCTCAATTTTTAGAGGTCCAAAATTCTAGAGCTCAACACCGCCTTAACTAAGAGGTACCCAATTCCTCTAATTCTCCAGACTCTCTCTGATGTACATATATACTAAGGATCTGACATTTAGTGTTGACTGTGATTCCGAGAGTAGAGTCAAATTGTACCCAAAGTCTCGGTCCAAGAAATTCTCCTAAGGACCCAATCCTCAACACTAGGGAATAAGTCAAATCTTGCATCCAGTCCACCGTCTCTTTAGTTTTCAGACTTAGAAAATGTGGATGGAAGGCCAGTAATGGAGGGCATGGGATTGTGACATTTCTTCTCTCCTTCTCATTGGAACAAGGATTCTCTCTAGTGCCTTTTTACGCAACACAATTTTTTTGGTGTTGATCAGTGCGTCCGTCAAGAGAAGTTGGAGCTGTCTACACTTGTTTTCCTGGGATTACACTGGGGTATGTCTTTTTTTGAGTACCTATCGTACCTTCAACACCCAGACTTGTAGCATTTACGATGCAAAGCCCTTTTTTGGTGCAAGCCCGACTCCTGGTCCTAATAGCGATGGTCCAAGTGGACACTTTTGAAATGGTTGGGAGCGCTCGCCTTTGGTGGAAGCTCTTTTGATTATGTAACATTGTGGAATGAGAGCTTTTCTTTGACATTTCATTGATTTGTAGTATTCGGCTAGCTCCACTGCTTTTACCAAGAGTTGGCGCACACTGATCAACATTTTTATTTAATTCACACCCAGGCACTTAGGTCAATGTCAAGAGATTAGTATAAGAACCAAGTTCTCATACTGGGTAAAATTGCTCTCTCAGGTTTCATGAAGCCTTCAAAGATTTTATCCTATCTTCGAGCATCATTAGATCAAGTCCAGACTCAAATCCCCCATCCCAATCCCTCAGGTGAAAAGTCAACTCATCTCATCAAAACCGCAGTCGTGCATGTGATGTGTTGATCATATTCTTAATGGTCTAAGACTAAGCATGAAATATAGCATGCAAATCTAGAGATCTAGGAAAATATGGGTGATTAAGTCTAAGACCCTAATGAATAAGGTTGGTTAACCTAAAAGCTCAAGACCTCATAAAGGTTAGTTTCCTTGAACATTTCAGATCTTGGGTGGATGTGTAAAAGTAGAGGATTAATCCAACTCCTTCATTCAAAAACATTTTTTTACTTCAAGAGATATTAGGACTGCCTAATCTCAATTAAATAGTTGCATCTGCATTCAGCCAGTATGGATGTAAGTACAGGCCAGAGCCCGTTGCTTAAGGACGGGGCCTTACGCGATGTCCTCTAAACCATCCAATCTGCTAAGGGCGAACCCTCACTGAACGCGACTATTTAATTGGGCTTAGTAGACACTAATGACTCCTAAAGGATTTTTGGATTTTTCTCATTTTTAAGGATTTTAATTTAAAGGTTAAAACAATGGTTAGATTCAGCTTTCCTTGAAAAGAGAGAAAATTTTCCAAACCATGTTACACAAAAAAACATTTTTCAAAAGATTTTTTTGAAATAAGGAAAACTCATTTTTCAAATCCTTTTCGAAAATATTTCAATCAAAATAGTGTTACATAGTATAGAAAAGCCGTGAAAACTTTTGAGTCCACTTAGTTCAAAAGTTTTTACTTTAGCCAAAAAAAGTTTAAAATTTTTCAAAATTTTCAGATTATAGCTAAAGTAAGTAAGTTGTATATACGGTATACCCCCGTATCCTTAAACTTTGCTATGTACTCATAGCACTAGATGATACAAGTCCATATGTCCATTTAAGTATAGAGGAATATATGGGAGCTAAAAGGGGCTCCCCCTATACTTAGGTTAGAAATAACCTAAGTACAAAGGCAAGGAAAGATGAGTGGAAAAAATCACAGGGACACGGGTCCCCCCATACTTAGGCTGAGATTAGCCTAAGTATAAAGGTGGAATTTGATGTTGGAGAGACCAAGGTGAACGAAGAAGAAGGATGGATTTACAAATGATCGGATGAATCTGCGGGGATGAATGGAGTGTTTAAGGATCTGGGGAGTGTATCGAAGCAATCATGGCTCAATCAAGCAAGCAAGACCCTCAATTTCACCAACTCACACATGAAACCAACCGAGGTTGGTTTATTCTCTTGTCGGTTTTATTGGTGATAATTTGATGTTTACACGGAGAAAAAATGTTAAGTGAAAATCAATGCGTAAACGAGGGTGTTGCTCTCCCAAAACCAAAAATTTTACTCCATTTTTAGGTTGACTTGCAATTAACAATCCCAATTTTTCTTTAAGGTTATCACTAATTTCAGGTGAGCACATAAACCAAGCATTCATCGTCTACCGTTCATTCCCATTTTCCATTAATCCTAGGTGATCAAGCTAGGAAGGGAAACCAAGAAAAACCATGTATTCGATAAAAATCGTGATCTAACTAAGCGATAAAACATGCAGTGACTTGGCGAAAATCCATGAAAAATTTGGGCTGTTTTGAAAATCAAAATCAATATGTATGCAAGTCGATCAAAAAGCCGCAACTAACATGCTTCTATTAGCGGGGAAAAATTTCTTTTAAATTTGACTAAGTGAAGTGATGCTATGTGCATCTTGAATTAAGGTGTGTCCTACCTACGAGAAAACACGTAAAAGGTGAAAAACAGAATACGCTCAAAGAGCAGCGTGCCTGGTCTTAAGTCGACACTCGAGTGGGGACGATCCCCACACAACCACATATAATCGTTCGATTACAATCGCGAGCCCTCGATCGAAGACCGTTGTAAAAGATGAATTATTACAAGAATGGAAAATGTGAGACATTTTTCCCTTTTTCTTTCCTATTTGCTCCAAGCAAGCTTATGCGGCTCCTCGCAGCGGGAAGCACTAGCTCCTCTCCTCCTTGAGTGATCAAGGGCCCTGCCACAGAGACAAAAGATTAGAAATCAAATATAAAAGAAAAAAAATTTAATGAAACATAAACGAACAAGTTGACCTAAAAAATGAAACACTTAATTAAATAAACAAAATTCCAAGAAATGAGCCGTGTCCCCGACAACGGCGCCATTTGATAAACCACGAACTCAGTCCTTTAATAGTGTTGTTTTAACACTTGATATGTCATCGCAGTCAGGCCGAATCAGGTCATCAGAGGACCATTTAATTGATATTTCGATAAGAATCAGATGGTCAAGTTTTTATTTTACTTGACAAGAGATCAAGGTCGAACTCAGGGACACGAGCCTTTCTCGTGATTATCCAGATTTTTATCTATCTAACTATGTGTTGAATTAAAGGATCATAGGTCAAATTATGCAAGAAGATACAACAATGCATTAAGCGAATATGAAAACATGCATTTTTTCATTAAATTTTATCATGCAAATAAATGCAATGAGATGCAATGAAAATATGCCCTCAATCAAAGTAATGAGCCAACTACACAAGGAATCAATTTCAGATTTTATTGAGATGATCAACTTTATTTGAACAAGGCATAAGTTAAGAAATAAGAGACACATGGCTATTAAAATAATACATCAAGATTATTGTATCCAAAATAAAAATTGAGCATGCCATTAGAAAGTTCATCAACCAAGCTTTAAAATGAAACTGAAATAACCTTAATCGAAATATGAGGCTCGAGATATGCATGAAAGAAAGCAAGGGCATAATTGAAAGAAAACATGAAAAGATAACTACAAACAAGTCCTTAGGAGGGACTAAAATGTAATAAAAGTTAAGAACGAGGCCTTCCCTAATAATGTCCAATATGCGTGGGGGCATATTTGTAATTATTGAAACTTGTGAGGGTTTAAATGCAAATAACCCCAGGCGTGCAGGTGCTGCACATGATATCAGGACTTTTCTGCCATTTTGGATACTTCGGAGGTCCTCTGTGCAAATTACCCAGCATGGCACGTGCTATGTACGTGCCATCTAGGTTCGGAAGAAGGCTCGGGCGCGGCAAAGGCTCGAACTGCTTCGGCTTGCTTCGGGCGTTGGCTCGGAAATCATGAACTGCTAGGCTTGGAGTAGTGGAGGCTCGGAGTAGACTTAGGACCTCCGAGCTTGTTGGTCTGGTGTCGAGGCTCGGGGTAGCCTTGGCTTGGACGCGTGGCCGATCGTAGACCATCCGATCAAGAAGATCGAGTGGCTCCTGGAACAACCACGCCGTTGGATGGACGCCGGGGGAAGTAATTCAACAGCGCCTGTATCGTCTTTCTTCTCCTCTGCGATGGAGCTCTCGCTCCGTCTCCCGATCATGGTCACGGTGGGCCTCCCCGTATATCCCTGAGGGTTCGTTGAGATAGCTGGAGGGTTGAGGAAGATGCAGGACCTCTTGGAGTGGACCATCGAAGCTCGTATGTCGAAGTCGGAGCTGACGAAGGATTGCTACGATGGTCTTCCGGTCATTGAAGCTTTGAGGACCTGCGTCGTTAGAAACATAGCCGAAGCAAGAAGTCGTGTGTGTGTGAATGAGATGAAGGGCTTGCATACGACGGGAGGTGAAGCCCTATGCTCCTTCTCCAGCGGCCGAAGAAGAAATGGGTTGATGGGGCTGAGATATGAAAAATGAGGAGAGGGTGATTGAAAGTGAGCGTGTGAATGGGAGATGTGAGGCGGAACTTTTGAGAGGATTAACGGAGGTCGGAGATGGGTGTAGTGACATGGAAAATTAAGCAAAAATTAAAAAATTGCAAAGGAGATCGGAGAGGACTTACCTGAGGTCGGGCAGAGCGGGAGCCTGGGCTGGGCATCGGGGAGGATGCCCGGGTCTTCGCACATGCTGGGCGGCCATGCCAGCGAGCTCGAGCGGGCACTGGGCACCACAGCACCGCCTTGTTCAGCAGAGGATCTCACCGGGAAGGGAAGTCGTCTTCGCTCTATCCTGGCTCCTCCCCCTGTCACAGGGCGGAGGAGGAGGGCTGGGACTCCTACTCCGTAAAGGTGGACATGGAGGAACGAGGGAGGTGACGGGGTTTTTAAAGGTGAGGGTGACGGGTCCAGGTGGTGATGGGTAAGGTTTGACTGGGGATCGTGGAGAAATGAGAGGGGATCATGGTTAGTGGAGACATGCGCGAGGATCATGGATGAATGGGCTCGGTCGTAGGGAGGTTAGAGAGTGGAGAGGATGACCAGGGCTATGGCCAAAAATTGAAGGGGGATGGGGGTCTACGAGGCGCGGGGCTCGGCTGGAGGTTGCGGGAGGAAGAAGACGGAGCCCTAGCCGATGGATCATGATATCCAACGGCTGACGATTGGGCGCGAAAGAACGGTTCTGATTAGATCTGAGGCAAAGCGATCAAAGGGCGAGTGGTGCGCCACGTGTCGCTCTGCGGATGCAGCACTAACGAGCAATTGTAATGTAATCCAGAGCTCGATCTAAGGGTCGAGGACGTAAGTGTGGGGAGCGGCTAAGATGAAGATATGAAGGCGCGATCTAATGGTCCAGAAGGCGCCACTTGGCAGGCTATGAGTAGGGCGCGAACGTATGGCGATGATGAAAGGCAGGGTTTTGATTTGACGGTTGTGATTACAGTGATAGTGGACAGTGGTGATCAACGAGATAAAGGCGAGATCGAGAGGCGCACACCGCTCCACGTGTCAAGCTGTGAGCGAGGCGCTTATGGACGGTGTAGATCAGAGATGGGGGACGATCAGACGGCAGGGACCAACGCATGTGTGGAGATCTTCCAGCCGTTGGATCAAGAAGAGATTCGACGATCGAGGGCACGGGCGGATGCTGCAAGGAGGGCGAGCCACGTGGCTCACCCAGAACGGGCCACGTGGCTCACCCAGAACGGGCCACGTGGCCCAATCAGATTATTCAAAGAGAAATATTAATTTTGGGAGGCTAAAGGGCTGAATTTGAAAAAACTCAAAACATGAAAGTTGTAGTTCTCGATGAGATCTATAAGTTTCATGTTGACCAAAACTGGAGATGAGGTCACTTGAAGTCACAAAATATTTTTGAGGTTATTTTTAGGGCTAAAAATATCACGAAATTTTCTTTTGCCATTTTTTGTGATTTTTAGTTTATTCAAGACTCTGATAATTACAGAACTTTATCTGGTTTTTATTGACACCAATTTAAGCAAGGGGGTTAATAATGGGAAATTAAGATGATAAAATTGGGTTTCATCAAAATCCCGCAGATGTCATCAACACATCGCCACGTCCAAGAAGAAGGAACCTGAGGTCCAAGCTTTCCAAGTCTTCCTCCTTGGAGAGGAATTCTTGGGTCTCAGTGGAATCCAATAAGCAACAAAATTCTCTGATAGTCTCATCACGGTCATGGTCCTCAGGGTCAACCTAGATAGGTGGTCACATCAGATGCAGGTCCCTAGTCAACTGTGGGTGCGGTGATAAACACTTCGCTCTTGTTACTGGGACAAAAGCGAATCTCTCCTGATCCATAATCGATAACGACCCTCGCAGAGGTGAGGAATGGTCGTCCCAAGATGATTGGAGAGTGCTCCCCTGTGGAGGTCTCCATGGGCAATACGACGAAATCAACATTGTAACTCGTTCCCTGAATTGATATGATGGCTTTTTCAAGTTACCCTTCGGCCTCTTGATAGATCCATCAGCAAACTAAACTATCATCCTTGTCTTCTTGAGAGTCCCTAAGTGAAGAGGATGACAAACGTGAAGGGTAATATGCTAATCGAAGCACCGCTGTCGAGGAGAGTGTGATCACATGTATGGTCAGAGATGGTGCAACTAATGACAGGTGTGGCAGTGTTCTTTTTCCTAGAAATGGGACGATGTGTGATGGCATGGGTAGTGGCCATGGTAAAAACATCATGCTCAGATCTGCTCCTCTGCTTTCTCTTCTTGGGAAGAGGAGCAGACAAATGGGTCATGTCCTGCTGAAGTGGGGCACGGATGATCTCATGAATAGTGGCCACCACCTCGGGTTCAGTCAACATTTTTTTGAATTTTTGGACCTCCTCCACACAAGGGAGGAAGTCGGAATCAACAAATACACGAGGCATGCCAAGAGAAGTCTGTACATCGGCAACCTTGGGGTCGAAGGTGGGACAGGGTGTGAATGGATGTGCGGTCAAAGGGTCTTGCAAGTGGGCACTCTCCTCACAGTCTGAATCAACCAAAGGTCTCCCAAACTCTTTTTGGATTTTTAAACTTTTCTCATTTTTTTGTATTTTGGGAGATTGCAAGCTCTCATGATAATCCTCAAGTGAGTCCAAATCCTCAAAGAATGGAGCTACATTCTGGATCTTATTTATGCTAACTATATTCCTCATCCTCGAGTTCATATGCTCCATCATCTGATTCAAGGTCTCAAGTGTGGATATCATGAAAGGTGACTCCAAAATCTTAGGATTCGGTATGTCGAATGTGGGCGATGGGTGTGTACAAAAATCACATTCCGGATCAGGATACTCAAGGAAAGAGCGGGTTGTCGAAATGTGAGGGTGATGGTGGTGGAAATGATTGGTGAACGTTAAATTCCGAATCCCGAAATAATGGGTTGGTCGGATATGTGTAAAAATCAAGAGCGAAGTCCTCTTAAAAAAAGAGAGGTGGACTGACAGGAGTGAACGAAGGATCCACAAAATCCGGATAAAATACGCTCCAGTCGGCCATCTTAAAGCAAAAGGTAAATGATGTGGAGAGCAAGAAGGTCAAGTCAAAGGAGTGAGAAACAAGGCGCAATGCGCATAGATGATCTAGAAAGCACACAAACAATTACAAGCAAAGTCACACAAAACAAACCCTCAATTCACCATCTCAATTCGGTAGAGACCGTAAAAGAGCGGTCTTTTTATCTAGTCTATTTTAGAGTTAGGTGAGAAGTCTAAAAGTTGCACAAACACTTGGGGTGCTGAAATGGGATATTTGCACTAATCCTTAGTGTGTGCGCGAGCAATGTAAAACAAAGACAATGAGGGGATTACTCGCCCCAATACAAGATTTTTTTTCTTTTTGGTTGATTTTAGGATCACGTAATGTTAGCAGTACCAATTTTATTGTTATCACTTTTCTTTGGATTTTTAATAAGAAATGCACGAGCCTATCGTGGAGTCGATTCCTTTAAGCACCTAGGTAATCAAAATCAGAGGGAGAGACGGAAAAGCAATGCAAGCGATAGAAATAATGATGTATGCTAAAGAGAAATGCTCACCTTGCCTCCAGCACTCTACACGCAAAGATGCTCAGCAGAATTGAAACCCATCTGTATGCAAATGCAAGCCGATGAAATCGTCCTAAGTGTCAGAAATTGCTATTAGCGTGAAGAACCGATGCTAATGACCTAGAATGGAACCGAAGTGTCCGCTCTTGGAGTCTCCTCGGTGCCCACCACAGTGGGTCCTGCACGTGCTGTATGGAGAACTCTCGCGGCATGGTGGTTCTGAGACTAAGTGAGATGCAATTCAAAATTTAACTAAGGCAAAACGTATCTATAGGCACATGCAAATATATTAGGTATTTGGCCTTAATCTATTGCAAGAAATCTTAAAGTTAAGGGTTCAATCACACAAAGTAAGGAAAACAAAACTGAGAAACCAAATAAAAAATGCGATGAAACCGTGAAAACCACGGTGAGCTCCCAAGTGAACAAACACTTGGAAATTGGGTTTGAAAGTCCAAAGTTCAGGGTACCTGTATTATTACAAATAATAGTGGTCTTTCTCTCATTTAAATTACACAAGTAAATAAATACAAAAAATGCTCAAAATGAGACTGTCTTCTCAAGTTTTCCCTACCTCCTTTGATGCTAGGTCAGAAATCTCCTACCGCCTTTACGTGGGTGCACAAGCACCTAGGATGGAGCGCCACCCTCGATCTGTGGTTCCTCGCACAAATTCAACAAGAGAGAGTGATATGACAAGTCAAATAATTATATCAAATAGATCAGCAAAAATATAGACAAATATCACAATCAAGAAAAAAGCCGATCTATGTGTTGTTGCTCCCCGGCAACGGTGCCATTTGTTGAAGACAATTTTTCACTGGTCTAAAGTAATCCAAACAAGGCGGGATCACAATGTCGCTGAGGCGACCAGCAAGAAATCAGATCCTCAAACAATAATTAACCCACAACAATGAAATAAGGTAATGAAAGTGAATGTGGAGTTAAAATTTGTTATAACTCTGCATAAAAGATGTGTATAGGAGCAAGTATGTAGAGGTCAAACATAGGAAGCAAACAGGTAGATCGGGGCAATCAAGCTCAAAAAGTGAATGTGATCAATTTGTCTATAAGTGTGCTATTTTTTGTGGGTTTTCAATTTTATATTTTTTATTTAATTTTTTTATTTTTTATTTTTTCATTTTAATTTATAGATTTTGTATTTTTCTTTTTATATTTTGTATTTTTGTATTTTCTTTTTCTTTTAATAAAGATATAATATAATGAATATATATACACTAGAGATCAGAGAGAGATAAAAATACAGAAAAAAGTCAAAATACAGGAAATAAAGTGTTTTTGTAATTTTTTATATTTTTATAATGTTTATATGATTTTTCTATATTTTTCCTGTTTTTTTGGAATTTTTAAAAGTAAACATACTAAAAACAGTTAGCACAATAAAAGGCTGAAACTAAAATGTAGACAAAAAAATATCAAACAGCAACCAAAATTCTCCAAATTAATTTTAATTTAAAGATAAGATAGATAAGATCAGGAAACAAAAATTATATTTTTAAAGTTTTTTAGGAATTTTTAATATTTTTATGAAGGTTTTGAGGTTCTTAATTTTAAGAAATTTCCGTTTGTATTTTTTATTATTTTTGATCTGAAGTTAAAAGATACAAAAATACACGAAATATATTTTTTTTGGAGTTTTTCAAAAATGTTTTATAATTTTTATGGATTTTCTAATGCAAACAGTGAAGAAAATGCATGTTTTTGATTTTTTATAAATATTAAAATGCAACAAAAATGTAAAATAAATTTATGGCGTAATTGTGAAATGAAACATGAGCGTAACTCTATTTTTGGGGAATTTTTAGAATTTTATGGATGATGAAATAAATAGATACAACAAAGAGAAACTACACTACTGGCAAGGGTTTTCATGTAATTAGCAGAAAGTCCGGGGCCAATATGTAATATCTCTACAAAATACACAATGCAATAAGGAACATTCTGGACTTAAAAGAAATTGCTAAAATGCAAGGGTTATATCCGCAAAATTGCCAACACGTACGTGACAAGCACGTACCCCTGGAGAGGACCTAAATGTAATATAAAAAAGCTACAAGGGCAACCATGCAAAATGTCCAGAAATATATAACAATATATAAAAGTCTTTGGACTATAAATAAATATTAAAATGCCCTGAGGTAGCCCTGCAAAATTGCCCAGTCACATGCGCAGAGCACGTGACCTGGCAGGGACTAAAATGGAATATGGCAAAAACTGGGCGGTCAATGTGAAATTCTACAAAATTATAAAACGACAAATGAAAGTTTGAGCAATAAATTTAAAAAAAAAAATTGGCGGGGGAGAATATGAAAAATACCCCACGAACAGTTGATGGAGAATCAGTAGTGCCACGTATCGTGATCCTGACGGTCTATTCCTGCTTGCAATCAAACGGCGCTCCTCTCTCACTTAAGCCACATGTCAGCGCGACGGAGCCCAACGACAGTTCGATGAATACAACTCATATTAGAATCCTTGGGAAGATCCGACGCTTGACGTGTGGGCTCATCTGACGGTTGTTGTATCTTCTGGGGCACCATCAAAATCCAACGGCGGTGAGGTCCCTTCGACAAACCGGGATAAATTCGCGAAGATTTGATCTTCCACGGCACTGATCTATCTCCTCCAATGCTCGACGAAGCTCCAAAACGGTGCTCGAGGTTCCTTCAGATCTTCCTATGGTGCGGGCGACTCCAAAAGTGTTTGGTAGAGGTCGGAGGGCTCGCACGAGGCTTCCGAAGCTCAGGAGCTCTAGTTGCTTCGACGAGGTCCCCAGACGAGCTCCATCTACGTTGAGAGTACATGGACCTGCAAGAAGCATTAAGGAAGTTCAGGGCATAATGCCCCAACCTTCCTGACTGCGAAACGAAGCTTTGGAGACGAAAAAGGAGTTCGTCGGAGCAAGCTCCGGCGAGGAAGTGGCGGAGATGGAACATGAGTGAATCGTCAAGAGTAAAGATACTATGGTGAAGCTAAGATCTATAGCTATATAAAGTACAAAGAAACGTGAAGAAAGACTACCTCGACGGGCTAAAAAATCCAGGAGGAAGATACCTCGACGGCCACTAACCGGAGATGAAATGGAGCCGCTCCTCGGCCATGCGAGGTGCTCCCAAGTCGGCTGGAGGATGCCCTGTCACGCCTCGGGTCTTGAGTGGAAGAGGGAGGCCAAACTAGGTCAAAGGAGGGTTTGAATTACAAAGGAGGGGAAGGGGAGTTTTTGAACAATTGTGTGACAGGGCTCAAAGATCGAAGCGTGTTGGATGGTGCAGCGATCCAGGGATCGAAATAATCCACACGCGTGTTTCATGAATCCACTAGGACCAAAGGTCGTGAAGATTGCATCGCAAAAAGGTGAAAGGATCAGCCTCGAAAAAATTGCAAAGATAACCGAGAAATGACGTCTCCGACAAGGGCACATGCGTGGTTTAGAGAGTTGACTGCTGGTCAACTCTCCAGCCCTCCTCGTTGGTCCACGTGGACCAACCAGGAAAAAGCCTGGAAAAAATGCCTTGTTAAATCGATTAAAAATAGAAAACAAATTAATTAATTTTTGGTTATAAAATAAAAAATTCTTATTAGATTATAAATTATTTTATTATGATTTTTATTAATTTCTTCGAGGTATAAATTAACAAATTACCTTTTATAGCCTATATAGGTACATGTATTTATATATTTTAACATTTTATTTTTATTTTGTACATTTAATTTTATTACTTCTATTTATTATTTTATACATTTATAAATGATTTTTATACACTTAAATATATTTTTATTCTATTTTTTTGAAGTGTTTTGTACACTTATTAAAATAGAAGTAGTAATTATATAGGTATCATACATGTATTATACATATGTATTATATAGAGGTATTTAATTTTTGTATTTTTTTAGCATTTTATTCTGATTTTAATGTACACATATATTATAAATATTATTTACAGAATTAAAAAAAATAAATTAGATAAATAATGAATAATAAATAAAATTAGTATTTTAATTTGTACAAGTATATAATAGGGGTCCAAAACTCAACTTCCAAACCGTAGCTCCGCAAAATATAATACCAACCTTTATTAAATAGGCTATTTAAAATTATATACAATTAAATGTGATTTTGATACATTTCGAGTTTTCATTTGAGAGATATAGGTCTGGGAAGTTGGGATTCTGGAATTTTATTTAGATCATAACTTTTTATCTGTACATTATTTTTGAGTAAAATCAATTTTGTATGTTTCTTTATTTAAATATATACAACTTTCATGTACAAATTTTATTTATTTAGGTGTAAAAAGTGGATAAAAAATAGGTCCCCAAATGAATAAAGAATGAATTAGATAAAAGGTATTTTTATTGTATTTTAGCCCTTATCTCCCCCTATTCATTCCTTGTCGACCTATTCATCAAGATGCCTAGGTCTCGGGATTTCAGGTCATAAAATATTTACAATATTTTATTCTTTTTCTTTTCTTTTCTTTATTATATAATTTTAGCTTTAAAAACCGCATTTTATACAATATTTACACAATAATGCATGGATGATAAAATGCAAAATTGACGTTATTTACACGTATTACTAGGGTTTTTAAGGCCAAAATGATCGAATAAAGATGATGCAACATATATTCAACACCACACCAAAAGGAAAAAATTGGAATTTGTAGGCGAATTTTTAAATTTTTATGAATTTTCAAATTTCGGGCAGATAAAAAGTTATTGTTTTTCATGTTTTAAAAATACTAACCATCAACAAAAATTCATGAAAAATTTATACAGTGACAAAAACTACAGCAGGAATATACATGATTATTTTGTAAATTTTTGGAATGATAAAAACATTTATTTCTGTTAAAAGAGAATGCAATTAAAATCTTGTAAGCACAGGGACTGAAATGTAATTTGCTCAAAGTTTTTGCAGAAAAAAGAACAATGATAAACAACAAGTAAAAAATCACAAATTACTTAGGGGACGTTGTGCGCTGCACGTGATTGGAGCTGAGAGGGATATTTGCAATTATGGATACCTCGAGGGGCTTTGATGAAATTTTTTCAAATATTTTAATATACCCTAGGGTTTCTCTCTCTCTCATTCGTCTTCGGTTTCAAGCACCAGGGGGGTAGGGACCAAGGGATCGCTGCCGTTACTGGGAAGGGTGCAGGAGATGGCTAAGGCTGGAGTCGAAGGGAACGGGTGCTCCGCGAGATAGGTGGTTGGGTTGGACGCGCATCCCGCGATGGAGGCGGCCGGTTCTGCGCACGGAGGCACAGGGGTTGGTAGCTCCGTGTGCGCTTAGGGGGCACGGAGGAGCTGGGAGGTTGGTGAACAGTCGGGAGTCTTAGGGCTGGGATCCGTGCGTTGGGAGAGGCATGGCGGTTGGCACAGGAGGTCGCACCTGGACGGAGGGGGCCGCACTCGCGCGGGTGCCGCATGGAGTGGGGCAAAGATGGAAGTCTTGGAGCGGAGGTGGCGATCATGTTCCTGTTGTTGTTTTTTATTTTATTATATATATATATATATATTAAATTTTTGTATGTAAACGTACGCAAAAACAAAATAAAAAAATTGATTATATTTTTTTTTGCGGTAAACATAGACAGGAAAAAGATTTGTTTTTTATAATTTTTTAGAATTTTTTTATTTTGCCTACAAAACAAATGTTAGAGAGAAAAGCAAATAATGTTTTAATTTTTTTAAATTTTTTTATAAACAAAAGGGAGTTGTTGAATGGATCGGATCTTGCGATGCGGAAGAATGGATTCGTGGCTCCAGTCACCGTGCGTGACCGGAGGTGATAGATTATGTGAGCTAGAAATGTGAACGTACGTGGGTTGAGAAAATGATGTGGAAAATCCAGGTCGGATGAAGAAATGTGGTATGGTTTTTTAATGATTTTAAGATCTAACAATGACTAAAATCGAGGCAATGATCAACTCTACGGCTTATATAAGCAAAAAGATAAGAAATGAAATATGGATCTCACCTTGGATGTGGACACGCCGTGATGACCTCGACGATGATCGAATCACTATCACCGACCGGATCGGAGGCTGGGCGCCCTTCTGTGATGAGTAGCTCTTGGAAATCGGGCTCCTCTCTCCAAAGATTGATCAAAGAGTGAATGAGGAGGAGGAGGAGTCCAATAAAAAGAGAAGGAAAATCAAAAAATGGAAGATATGTACAACTAAGGAAAGTAATTAGTGGTTATTATTTAAATAAATAAAATAAATAAATTAAATAAATAATTAATTGAAAACGAAATTCAGAATTAAATAAAATAACTAAAAAATAATTTACAAAAATTAATTAGCCACCATAATGGTGGTCATTAAAGGTACAGAATTAAATCCTATATACATGGTAAGTATATAAATCAAATAAATCATATATTAAATACAAATTTTGTAATTAAATTAAATGAATTAAATAATATTAGATAATTAATATTTTAGGAGATTTTTATTTAAGGAATTTTGTTCTATACACATATTATACACATATAATACAATATACATAGGTACAAATAATGAATAAAATTTTAATACACATTTTTTTAAATTTTATTATTTATATTTTTTTTATTTTTAATGAAAATATTTTTTTGCAATTATAAAAAATAAATATGAACAAATATGTACAATAAATAATGGTGAAACTGCAAAAAATACCCAAGAAAACCGATTTTTTAACCGTAACTCCAAAAATTATGAAATCACAGCCGTTTGAAAGATAATTTAATTTATAGGTAAGTGAGTTTGGTTCAATTTGAGTTCGTATGGAGCCGAAAATGGTATTTCAATGATCGCATTGTGGCTTTATCTGTTGATGATTAATTGTAGTATACATAGTATTTTATTTGACCATTATTTTTATTATTTATTGTTAGCAATGTAAGCCCCGGGCGAACCATTTCTAAAATAAATGTTATTGTAATGAATAAATTATCAATGAAAATTATTGTTTATTTTTCACTCCCTTTCTGAGATTAAATGAATGAATGCACTATAGGTTCCCTCTATATAATAAGGGTTATGTACCATGGCCAACTTGATGATCATACAGCTGTTGATTCATTGGATGAATCATAGAGGTTGATGCTTGGATGAATATCTAAAGAGTTAGATAGAGGACTCATCAAGCATCATCAAATGATTATTAAATGATGATCTCTAGCCTGAGTAGGAGATGGCAATCCTCTCTCAGATGGCTGATATCTGACTGACCTCTTGATGCAGGTCTTCTGCATAGAAATAGTGATTCAGAGGTGTCAGGTTAGTTGAGTCAATGGGTTGACTTAACGAGATCGAGATAACCAAAGACCTACGTTGAATACTGTCACAACATAGGCATGCATCCTCTGACCGGAGACAGATGTATTGCTATATGTCTAAGTGTGTACATTTGGCAGACCAATAGGTTGATGACCTAATCAAGGTCTATACACCAGCGAGCTGGTGTGCATGTAAGGACATATGAGTAATACGATCTCTCAAAGGGATCATACAGGTTCACTTGTGAATCGGAAGACATGAGCTCACTCATGAGGTATTGGGACTGGACAAATTCCATGCATGGTCGTCATGCTTTGGAAGCATGACATGAATTTGAAGGTAAGATATATGCTTTGTGAAAGCATATGATCTATACCAAATCCCAATGACCAAGATAGAGAAACTTAATGATCAAACCATGAAGATAACAGCGTAAAAGTGATCTTTATCTTCAGAATGATCATAGGTCTTCCAGTATGCAGGATGTACAGGTATGGGGAATACCTACGGGTGATGTGATCATATACGATTGTATAACCATGACGCTTCCATTCCGAGGGAGTGATGAAACAGGTTTGGATTTTAGTGACTCCTATCATTAGAGAAGTGACCTAATCTTAGTCCATGAACTGGAAATTGATCTGAATGAGATTCAGATGCAATGAGAAGATTAGGTCTACGGTTTTGATTTGATCAAGCATCAGTGGGAGGTACATGGGATCTGGATTTGAGATATGATCTCAACATCCAAGTCACTATACGTGGAACAATACAATCGCCTTGTCCTTATCTCCAAGTATCTGAGGAAAGATCGCATTATTCTTGAAGGGTTCAAGAATAATTTCATAAGATCTAAGCAATGAAGAAATCATGATTAATTGTGATTTAATCATCTTGATGTATGAAGAAATTATCCAATATAATTAAATGTGATTTAATTATTATGGATAAGAATAATGTGGATAGAAATATTCAATTGTTCATGATATATTATAAATGTGATTTACAATGTATTAGAGAGATCTAATTATAATTTATATGTGTTGATTAATTATTATGTGTATTGGATACACATTATGTAATTAATTGACAATGTAAATTATATGTTGTTTTGGGTTGTGAATATGATTCACAATTTTTTCATGGCAAGATTGCAACATTCTCAAATATAATTGTGATTTATTTTTGAAAAATAAATCCCAACAAAATTTGTTGGAAATAAATAAAGGAAAAATTCAAGGAGATATGCAATCGCATGGAAATCCATGAGATTGCTCTCAACGTGGAAGGAGGTGGACGGCACCCTAATCCAATATGGAATGGGTGGCTGTCACCTATAGATTGCACATGGAGATGTAATCTCCATGTATAATCTCTCCTTGTTTATTGGTATGATTTAGGATTGATTTATATTTGATTTTGTCAAATATATTTTAACCTAAATTTGTTGGTTTTACCAACAACAATCTTGAGCATTGGATTGACATAAATCAATCTCATCCATTTATTTTATATGTCACATGGATTGAGATCCATGGATCCCAAAATCCTATAAATAGAGAGGCATACCACGCTCTCTATTTACATGCAATTTTGGAGCTCTCTCTCTCTTTCTTCATACACGACAGCCCTCTCTCCCTCTATTTTTGGTGGCCGTCCACCATACCCTAGAGGAGAGAACCGTTGACGCTCTCGCTACCGCGCCTCCGCTTCGACGTTCTTCGGTTATCCGTCTTCTTGGAGTGCTGCACTCACAAAGGAGACGTTCTATCTCGTGCGACAAGATCAGGAGCAACTACGCTTGGATCAACTTCTTGGATTTCGAGGACAACGCGGTTCATCCCCGCGCTCGCAAGCGGTCTCACCGACGACCGGACTTAAGACAGGAGGTCTCTTCTTTTAGAGACTCGATCAACCACGCTTCAAGAGGTATTGCATTATACTTGTTGCGGTTATAGATGAAACGATTCAAGAAGTGTTCTTGGGTCATGTGGTTTCATCATATGAAAAATTTTAAATTCCGCTGCTCTGAACAACTAGTACGACTAGTCGTTCTTCGTCGTATCCGATACGACGATCACCCTTCTGTGATGCGCTTGAGGATAAATTCCATATACTTCAAGTGGTATCAGAGCCTTAGGTTGACAGTTTCGAATATGATTCGAAAACCGAGGACGACTTGGGTTCGTTAAGGTCGCGAAAGTTTTTATCGCATTTGATTTCGCAGATCTGTTTAGTAAATAATTTCGGCCATGTTTAAATTGTTTAAGCATGAATTATTTCCTTGGATCTTGTTCCCCATTAAATAAGGAAACCATAGGATCTGAGTTTGCGTAAATCGGATTTTGTATGCTCTAGATATGGTTGTTTTAATGAACATGTATGCACTGTTGCTGGAACAGTAGATTTTAACATGATTAAAGAGTTAATTACTGTTATCATATGCCTCTAAATGCATGAAACATCCTTGTCTTCTGTCCTAAATCAAGTTAGCAATCTTTGAAAATTGAATTTGTCTAATTTGTATTTAAATTGATTGAGATATGTTAATTTTAGTGAGTAGGGGTCACTACTAAAATTGCAGTCCTAATCTAGAACCAAGTGATTGTCAATTAGTGAAATTAATTGTTAATTTCGTGAAATAATATTGAAAAATATTTGTGAAATATTGGAAGATGATTATTTGCCTAATTGACTTGGCCTCAACCAATTAATTGATTGGATGTGATCTAAATCATAATTGAAAATCACAATCTTCAAACTTGATGCTTGAATAGGATTGGGAATTCGTGTAGCAAATTTCCTTATAATAAAAAATGTTTTGATTATTATTGTATGGTACAATTTCGGTTGAAGAACCGATGATCATCTCAAATACAAATTGATATATCTGGCATTATGCTTTACCGAGGTGGATATGGTGACTAGTCGGAGAGCATTGTGGTAGTGGGTTGCAACGTATGTGGTCCGTCCCACTCTCATCGGTACTGGACATGACAACGGGTAGGGACTGTATAATGTCGGAGAAAATCAAGGTGTACTTTCTAATTATTAAAATTCGAATTAACATGTATTTTGAGATATTACTATATATATATTCAGTAAAATAATAAAGTTTGTTGATTGAATTGGATTGATAATTAATTTAATGTCATTAAATTGATTATGTCCAATTGAGACACTCTATTATGAATAGAGTTATGATTTCCCTTGGAAGAGTTAATTATGTGAATGTGATTCATGATAATTAATTAAAATTTGAATATGAGGTGGAGGATCACATAAGTGACATCCATGGTCTCCCGTCAAGGCGAAGGGTTCTGTCGCCAGGGATTGCATGTGGGAAACGCTTATACGAAGTGACAGCTCCTGTATGCAAGCGCATATGGATCGGGCTCTTTGCTTCTCGAAAGAGCAAGGCCGTATGCGTAGTGACCCCAATATTGAATCCTCATATTATTGTGGCGATATTGGATTGCACATAACAAGTACTATTCCTGTTGACGGTTGGTTCAATTAACGACGGGCAACATCGCCTTAGGGGTGGTGGGCCTGGGTGTTAAAGACCGAATTGGGAAATGCAAGTTGGACTTGCAAGGCAGAATGTGTTCCCGCTTCTCTTTATTGGAGTCGCAGATTCTCATATTATTAAGATGTGACAATGATAAAGAGGAGATCCCAATTCTTGCTAGAGATGTAGCGGTAAGTATATTTCTTACTTTGAAAGTGATTAAGGGAATGAACTTTCAAAGTCGACAATGCAAGAATAATTTGATTTAAAATACCATAATCAATTGTTATAAATTTGAATATATTTTTATATCCTAAAATAGTGCATTCTTAATTTCAGAAAATGAAGTCTTTGAACCCACTTAGTAGGCTTCTTGAGGTCAACCAATTGACCGGCCCAAATTACTCGGATTGGATCCGTAATTTGGAGCTTGTTCTCTCTGCTGAGCGCATAAGTTATGTGCTCTCCGAGGACAAGCATGAGAACCCTAAGTTCAAGGAAGAAAAAGCATATAATGACAACTATTATGAAGATCATGTCTTGGCTAGATGCTATATCCTAGGTCTCTCTCTCCAATGTTCTGCAGAAGCAACATGTGGAGATGAGTACTTGCCAGAAGATAATGCAGAATCTTAAGGATATGTTTGGTGACATTAACCGCACCCAGTTACAATGTTATGAAAGACCTCATTCGCTGTAGGATGCAGGAAGGAACTTCAGTCCGTGAACATGTACTCAAAATGTTTGGGTACTTGTCGGAGCTGGAGACTCTTGGAGCAACAATGGATGCAGACATGCAAGCTGACTTCATTCTGCTGCTGTTGCCCAAATCTTTCAATAAATTTGTAGTGTCATTCCACATGAACAAGCTGGAATTGACCAGCGTTGGTTTTCTTACCGCATTGAAATCTGCAGAAGATGTAATGAAGAAGGATGGTCCCGTTGGCAGTGCAATGGTTACACAGGTCAGAGGGAAGCACGGTCGGAAGCAAGGTTCTCAGAAGGGCCTGACCCTGAAGAGAAAGAAGAAGGGACAAAGTGTTGGCTCTTCTTCCAATGCATCCACTCCTATGGTGTCGAAGAAAACCGGCGCCTGTCACCACTGCAAAAAGCCGGGGCACTGGAGGCGTACCTGTCCAGAATACCTGAAGTTGTCAGACAAAGGTAAAGCCCCAGCAGGTATGAAATCTACTTTCATCATTGAAACTAGCTTTCTCGTCGGACGAGAAGAAAGTTGGGTTGTAGACTCGGGTGCTTCTGTTCATGTATGCAATTTGTTGCATTTGTTTCAGGAAACTAGAAGTCTTGAAGAAGGGGGGATAGTCATCCAGATGGGATATGGTGCAAGTGTTGCAGCAGTAGCCGTCGGGACTTATCGACTATCATTATCTAGTGGTAGAGTCCTTATACTTAAAGAGTGTCTTTATGCACCCGAAGTCAGAAGGAACTTGATATCTGTATCTAAGCTTGTTAGAAGCAGATATTCATTCCTTTTCTGTAATAAATTAGTCATAAGTCGTTATGATAAATATATTACGGATGGTGTTTTGACTTCTGGTGGACTCTATGAGTTGTGCATTGATAAATGTATCATGAATGTGACAACCACTAATAAAAACCCTAAAAGATCCAGGGAGGATAAAAACATCTCAAATGAGATTTGGCATCAAAGGCTTGGTCATTTATCTGTTGATAGGATCAATATATTGATAAAGGATGGACCTCTAGATTTTCTACAAGTTCAACCTTTTCCCACTTGCAAGCATTGCATTCAGGGTAAAATTACTAGGATGCCTTTCCGTAACAAAGTTATGAGATGCAAAGGTATTATTGACCTAATACATACCGATGTATGTGGTCCCTTCAGTACCGCGACTCGAAATGGATATCGCTATTATTTGACGTTTATTGATGACCATTCGCGATACGGGTTTGTCTTCCTATTATGTCATAAGTCTGAAACTTTTGAAAAGTTCAAAGAATTCAAGTCTTTGGTTGAGAACCAAACTGATAGGAGGATTAAACGGATCCGATCTGATCGAGGTGGCGAGTACCTATCAGATGAATTCAAGGGATACCTTAAGGAGAATGGAATTGTTTCCAATCTCACTCCTCCTGGAACTCCCCAACTTAATGGTGTTGCTGAAAGACGCAACAGGACCATCATGGACATGGTCCGTTCAATGATGTGCAAAGCACATTTACCTCTTAGTTTCTGGGGATATGCAATAGAGACTGCAATATATATCCTGAATAAGATTCCTAGCAAATCTGTGCCTAAGACTCCTCATGAGCTATGGTATGGAACCAAACCTAGTGTCAATCACTTAAGGGTTTGGGGTTGCTTGGTCCATGCGAAGAACGTGGACGCAAGTAAGCTAGAATCTAGCTCTCATGAGTGTTACTTCATTGGGTATGTTAAAGATGGTATTGGATACCATCTTTATGACCCTGAGACCCAAAAGGTTTTTATTTCTAGAGATGTGAAGTTTCTGGAGAATGATTTCCTTAAAGGTCAAGACAATAATGAAGTCGAGGAACTCATTGAATCCCTGGGGATTCTGAGCTTCCTATACCATAAACTGAGGAGATAAATAAAGATGAAACACCCATACCTCTTCGAAGGAGTTCGAGGGTGGTTGCACCACCTGAAAGGTATGGATTCCATGTGTCAAGTGAGATTGACATTGATCCTACTTCATTTGATGAAGCACTTGCGGATCAAGACATGGATAGATGAATGCTAGCAATGAAGTCAGAGATTGACTCCATGCATAAGAATGGTGTATGGACCCTAGAGGATCTACCTAAATGGGTAAAACCCATTGGGTGTAAATAGATCTTCAAGAGAAAGAGGAGACCTGATGGGAAAATAGAGACTTTCAAGGCACGGCTAGTGGCCAAGGGCTACACACAAAGACAAGGCATCAATTACGATGAGACATTCTCTCATGTGGCTATGCTTAAATACATCAGGACACTACTAGTTATAACTGCATATCTTGACTACGACATCTGGCAGATGGACGTCAAGGCTCCTTTCCTCAATGGATACCTCGAGGAGGATATCTACATGGAGCAGCCCCAGGGCTTCATGACTGAGGATGGCAAAGTATGAAAGCTAAAGAAATCCATCTATGGGCTCAAGAAAGCTTCTCTTAGCTGGAACATCAGATTTGACGAAACCATAAAGAGTTATGATTTTGTGCAGAATCCTGATGAACCTTGTGTATACAAGAAGACTAGTGGGAGCGCCATTATGTTCATTGTGCTTTACGTAGATGACATCCTTATCATTGGGAATGATACAGGGATGATGACCAGTGTAAGCATTAGGTTGTCCCATACCTTTGAGATGAAAGATCTTGGAGAAGCCTCTTACATCATAGGCCTGAAGTTGTTCAGAAACCGAGAAAAGAGGATTTTGGGATTGTCTCAACATGGATACATTAAGAAGATTCTTGAACGATTTCGTATGGATAGTTCTAAGAAAGGATTCCTACCCTTAAGACATGGCATCCACCTGTCTAAAGGCATGGCTCCTCAAACTGTTGAGGAAAAGAAGGCCATGGCTGGATGTCCTTATGCATCAGCCGTAGGAATCTTAATGTATGCCATGATGTGTACTAGGCCAGATATCTGCCATGTAGTGGGAGTGGTAAGTCGTTACCAATTCTGCCATGGAGAGAAACACTGGAATGCAGTAAAGAACATATTCAAATATCTAAGATGGACGCAAGATTACATCTTGATCTATGGAGATGGTGATCTCCAAGTCTTGGGATATACAGATTCTGACTTCCAATCGGATGTAGATGATCGAAAGTCGACATCAGGGTTTGTGTTCTTGTTGAATGGTGGTGTTGTGAGCTAGAGAAGCAAGAAGCAGGACACTACCGCAGATTCGACAACAGAAGTCGAATACATTGCCGCATCGGTGCTGCAAAAGAGGCAGTGTGGTTGCGCAAGTTCATCCTGGAGCTTGGCGTAGTTTCCTCTGACACTCCCATCCCATTACTCTGCGATAACACGGGATCCATTGCCCAGGCAAAGGAACCCAGATGGCATCAGAAGAGCAAGCACGTGGAAAGGAAATACCACATCATTCGGGAGATGCAAAAGCGTGGTGACATCATCATCACCATGGTGGCCTCTGCCGACAACGTTGTTGATCCCCTTACCAAACCTCTGACAGAGAAGGTTTTTGACCAGCATGTAATGAGTATGGGTTTAAAGATTGTACCTGAATGGTTCTGAGGGCTAGTGGGAGATTGTTAGCAATGTAAGCCCCGGGCAAACCATTTCTACAATAAATGTGATTGTAATGAATAAATTATCAATGAAAATTATTGATTAGTTTTCACTCCCTTTCTGAGATTAAATGAATGAATGCACTATAGGGTCCCTCTGTACAATAAGGGTTATGTACCATGGACAACTTGATGATCATACAGTTGTTGATTCATTGGATGAATCATAGAGGCTGATGCTTGGACGAATATCTATGGTTAGATAGAGGACCCATCAAGCATCGTCAAATGATTATTAAATGATGATCTCCAGCATGAGTAGGAGATGGCAATCCTCTCTCAGATGGCTGATATCTGACTGACCTCTTGATGCAGGTCCTCTGCAAAGGAATAGTGATTCGGAGGTGTCAGGTTAGTTGAGTCAATGGGTTGACTTAACGAGATTGAGATAACCAAAGACGTACGTTGAATACTGTCACAACATAGGCATGCATCCTCTGACCGGAGGCAGATGTATTGCTATATGTCTAGGTGTGTACATTTGGCAGACCAATAGGTTGATGACCTAACCAAGGTCTATACACCGGCGAGCTGGTGTGCATGTAAGGACATATGAGTAATACGATCTCTCAAAGGGATCATACAGGTTCACTTGTGAATCGGAAGACATGAGCTCACTCGTGAGGTATTGGGATTGAACAAATTCCATGCATGGTCGTCATGCCTTGGAAGCATGACATGAATTTGAAGGTAAGATATATGCTTTGTCAAAGCATATGATCTATACCAAATCCCAATGACCAAGATAGAGAAACTTAATGATCAAACCCTGAAGATGACAGTGTAAAAGTGATCTTTATCTTCATAATGATCATAGGTCTTCCAGTATGCAGGATGTACAGGTAGTGGGAATACCTAAGGGTGATGTAATCATATACGATTGTATAACCATGACGCTTCCATTCTGAGGGAGTGATGAAACAGGTTTGGATTTTAGTGACTCCTCTCATTAGAGAAGTGACCTAATCTTAGTCCATGAACTGGACATTGATCTGAATGAGATGCACATGCAATGAGAAGATTAGGTCTATGGTCTTGAATTGATCAAGCATCAGTGGGAGGTCCATGGGATCTGGATTGAGATATGATCTCAACATCCAAGTCACTATATGTGGAACAATACAATCGCCATGTCCTTATCTCCAAGTATCTGAGGAAAGATCGCATTATTCTTGAAGGGTTCGAGAATAATTTCATAAGATCTAAGCAATGAAGAAATCATGATTAAATGTGATTTAATCATCTTGATGTTTGAAGTAATTATCCAATATAATTAAATGTGATTTAATTATTATGGATAAGAATAATGTTGATAGAAATATTCTATTATTCATGATATATTATAAATGTGATTTATAATGTATTAGAGAGATCTAATTATAATTTATATATGTTGATTATATATTATATGTACTAGATACACATTGTCTAAATAATTGACAATGTAAATTATATGATTCACAATTTTTTCATTGCAAGATTGCAATATTCCCAAATATAATTGTGAATTATTTTTGAAGAATAAATCCCAATAAAATTTGTTGGAAATAAATAAAGGAGAAATTCAAGGAGATATGCAATCTCATGGAAATCCATGAGATTGCTCTCAACTTAGAAGGAGGTGGGCGACACCCTATTCCAATATGGAATGGGTGGCCGTCACCTATAGATTGCACATGGAGATGTAATCTCCATGTATAATCTCTACTTGTTTATTAGTATGATTTAGGATTGATTTATATTTGATTTTGTCAAATATATTTTAACCTAAATTTGTTGGTTTTACCAACAACAATCTTGACCATTGGATTGACATAAATCAATCTCATCCATTGATTTTATATGTCACATGGATTGAGATCTATGGATCCCAAAACCCTATGAATAGAGAGGCATACCATGCTCTCTATTTACATGCAATTTTGGAACTCTCTCTCTCTCTTTCTTCATACATGACAGCCCTCTCTCCCTCTGTTTTTGATGGTCGTCCACCATACCCTAGAGGAGAGAATTGTCGACGCTCTCGCCACCGCGCCGTCGCTTCAACGTTCTTCGATTCTCCGTCTTCTTGGAGTGCTGCACTCACGAAGGAGACGTTCGATCTCGTGCGAGGAGATCAGGAGCAACTACGCTTGGATCAATTTCTTGGATTGCGAGGACAATACGGTTCATCCCCGCGCTCGCAAGCGGTCTCACCGACGATCGGACTTGAGACAGGAGGTCTCTTCTTTTAGAGACTCGATCAACCACGCTTCAAGAGGTATTGAATTATACTTGTTGTGGTTGTAGACGAAACGATTCAAGAAGTGTTCTTGGATCATGTGGTTTCATCATATGAAAAATTTTTAATTCCGCTGCTCTGAACAACTAGTACGACTAGTCATTCTTCATCGTATCCGATATGACGATCATGCTTCCGTGATGCGCTTGAGGATAAATTCCATATCCTTCATTTATAACATATTTTTATTTGTAACTTTTATTTATAAAAATAATTACTTTGAGATCAAATTATTACAAATAAAATAGTACAAGTTTTATACAAATATACAGAGAATTTATATACAAATTATTTTTGGATTTTTGACAGAAGACCCTATCTCCCCCTACTTTATTCCTGGTCAATCAGGTCAAATCTTGACCTTCTCTCGGGGTTTGGGTTAGTCTGTATTTATTGCATAAACACATCCTGCCTTTTCTTTTCTTTTTCTTTTCTTTTTCTTTTCTTCTTTATTCTTTTATTTAAGTACGAAAAGTGTTAAAATGCATATTTAACAAATGCATGCAAAATGGTAAAATTATGGAATTAGTGGGTACTTACAGGTGTTTGACTAAGAAAATGAAGCTAAAATAAAAGAATAAAGACTATGAATCGTGGATTCATCATTCCTCTATACTTTACCTTTTCTAGTCCCTTAGCAAACACTTATTTGGAAAATAAGTGAAAACAAAAATAAAGGAAAGAAAAAGGAAATAAGTTAGAATATTGTTGACTTTTAAACTTATCTTCATAAAAATCTAGTCTGGAGCTCTATTGGACCTTTGGATTATTAGTGTGTTGGAACCTTATTGGGATATGGATTTAAAACCTAACAGCCTCTAAGTTCCACAAGACTCCTATTCAGGTCTCCTTACATACACAAATTCTTATGACTATGAATTCTTACTTGTACGATGTAAGTGAAATATAGCTCCTTATCTCAGAAGTAGCAAAGAAACAACCTCTCTCAACAAGGTAACTTTAATCCCCCGGTCTAGCAACCCTTTCATCGAGGAGCGGGGATATTCCCTTCTAAGTTCAAGTACAACCAACTCAAGAAGAGGGGATGGAGAAGAGAATGGACGGTAACCAGTGTAGTTACGTATCCTTAGATGCATGACCAGTGTAGCCATGTCACTAGCTGCAAGCTTACAAATAATTGACTTTGAAGCTCTTATTCTTTTCCTTTTTTCACTTGTATATACACTCCGGCAGGCATTTCACTTTTCAATCAGGCTTGTCCACTTTTGGGGATTTTACATTCTTTCTTTCTTTTTTTTTGAAAATATATACAAGGTGCAGCATGTACACAAGGAGTTTATACTCTTGTGCCAGTAGACTATCCCTCTTTTGAAGCATTATTGCAACCCCACAGCTCATATCCTTAGACCTCAACATCACCAAACCCGGTTGAGACGCACTGCCCTCCCTAGAGGAGGACGAGAGGTTCTGCCTAGATGTACTACCCTCGTATGTTACCCCAAGCTAAAAGATTCTACCCCCTCACTACCAACTCCATGAAGAGCTACGTGTAGAGTGCTTTGACCAAGGTTAGCCACGGTCTCAAAGAATCATGTGTGTATTTTTAAATATTCTACTTAGACTTATCAATATGGCAAATGAACATAGTCTTATGTACTCAAAGAATTAAGTCACTATGACCTGAAAAGTCTTAACTTCAAATCTTATAAGGTTCCTCTGAACTTAAGCGGATTAAGGTCCAACTAAGATCCATTCTTCAAATTTATTCCGTACTTAGTTTAATTGTCAAGACTATCCTGAAAAATGCGCATGCCAATGCAAAAAAAAATTGTACAATGCACCAAAAAGAAAATCTGTTTTTGAAACAACTTTCAAAATTTTGAAATTTTTATGAATTTTTGAAAAGTGATGCATATGCAAAAGTTTTTTTCCTTTAATGCAGATAATTAGAAATATATACAAGCATATACATTTTTTAGATAAGGGTTAGGGATTATATACACATGTTTACGAGGAAGTGACTCAACTATTTACAATAATCATAAGAAAGGATTTACAATTTGAGTGATTTATATAGTTATATACATACAATTGAAATTTATTTCTCTCTTTTTTTAATTATTTATTTTTTAATTTTTTATGATGCATATTTTCCTCAAATTTATTTGAAAATAATTTTACAAATAATTTTGAAAACTATAGTCCAAAATAATTTTGCAAATATTTTTCAAACAATATATATAGATTTTCAAAATAATTTTTCAACAATTTTTCAAAACATTTGCAAATAGTTTTACCGAACCCTTTTTTTCACACAAAGAGAAAAAATTTTACAAGGCATAATATTTTTACAAAGGTTGAAAATATTTTTCAAACATTTTTCAAATAGTTTTCAAAAGATTTTTCAAATAGATTTTCAAACTACTTCAAAATATTTTTCGAAATATTTTAGCCTGACTTATTAATCAGTATGTACAAGAAAACAATTTGAGGAAATTTCTGCATCTTTTTATTAGTTTTTTTAGTATTTACACAGTAATTTAGCCATATTAAAAATATGAAAGTACGAGATATGGCTAAAGTATATATACAATATATATGACTCCCTCTTTACTTAGCTCGAACTATGTCCTCATAGTGATCAAAGAGCTGGAAAGAAAAACATAACTCGTGCTAAGTATAGAAAAGTCAAAATAATAGTATACTACAACGACGAATTAAAGAATAAAATGAATAGAAGTCGGTGATCCCCCTATACTTGGGATCAAGTAATCCTAAGTATAGAAGACTATACACAAGGGGAAAATCGAGGAGTAGAATGTACTGGATTTACCCCCCCCCCATACTTAGGGTAAAATATCCCTAAGTGTAGGTATCAAAACAGAGGTAAAAAGAATCAAAAAGAATAATCACAAGTCTAACATTCGCACTATAGTTAGGGTAACGTACACCCTATGTATAGCGTAATCATAACATGGAGATGGGGTGTTAGACAAAAGAATGTGCAATATGGACATCTAGATTTATACAGCTGCGGGTGGAAGTGATAATCAAGCATGAGATGCAAATGATGTGAGTCAAAAACCGCGTCTCATGCAGAATGAATATCGGCAACATCATCGATCAACGGACCATGATCTAGTTATGGCTTCAGGCGCTGACCGTTAACTCGAAAGGTGGATTTAGATGGCATATCAGATATATCAATGTTGCCATTGTCATGCACCTTTCAGACCAAGTATGGTCCCTTCCACTTGCTCTGCAACTTCCTTGGAAATAGTTTTAGCCTGGCATCGAATAACCATACTTTCTGATTCGGCTCAAACTGCTCATGGCTGATGTGAGAATCATGCCATATCTTCACTCGTTCCTTATACTGTAGGCTACTCGAAAAGGTTGTATCTCTAACTTCCTCTAGGGCTGCCAATTCTGCCTTTCTTTGATCTCATATACTTTCAAGATCCACAAATTTCTCAGTAACATGCCATAGTGACTAATGCTTCAGCTCAACTGGTAAGTGGCATAGCTTGTCATAAACGAGTGTGAATGGAGATGTACCCGATGGAGTTTTGAAGGATGTCTGATATGCCCACAAGACCGAGTCCAAAAGCTGTGACCAACCCTTTCGGTCTGGGCAGAATACCTTCTGCAATACGGTCTTGATCTCCCTGTTGGAAACCTCAGCAAGACCATTCATTTGTGGATGATAAGGAGTGGCAACTCTATGATCTATATTGAACTCGTTAGCAAGGGCCCTTACCTTGTCGGTGATAAAATGACCCCCCCCCCCGTATGATATCAAAACTCTAGGTACTCCGAACCGTAAAATGATATTTTTCCTCAAGAATTTGCAAACAGTCTTAGCATCTGCGGTTCGGACGGGGATGGCCTCAACCCAAAGACTCTCATAATCTACAACAAGCAAGATATACTCAAATCCTTGACTCTTAGGAAATGGACCCATGAAATCGATGCCACATGCATCAAAGACCTCACAGAAGTGAATGGGCTGCATCGGCATCATATCTCTCTATCCACAAGTGCCCATTTTTTTACAGTCAGTACATCTCTTCACGAATTCATCTGTATCCTTGAAGTGGGTGGGATATCAAAGGCCGGATTGAAGCACCTTTTGTCTTGTCTGTCTCCCAGAATGATGTCCTCCTGCCTCAAGCCTGTGGCAATAGGTGAGGATGCTATGCTGCTCTTCTTGAGGAATACACCATCTCCAGATGGTGTCCCCTCCTTCATGATAAAGAGTGGAATTCTCCCAATGGTACGACTTGATCTTTGCAAGAAAGGTCTCAAGTTGTTGTCTAGGCTAATCTTGTGGAACTTTCTTCGTGACAAGATAGTTCACAATATCGACATACCATGGAAGTGAGGTGATTGCAAGGATAGCCTCATCTGGAAATGTCTCTGTAATAGGTGTAATATGATCTGAATCCTCAAGGTTCTCTAGACGGGAGAGGTGATCCACCACAACATTTTTGACTCCAAGTTTATCCTTAATTTCTATATCAAACTCATGGAGTAGAAGGACCCATATGGTCAATCTGTCTTTGACATCCTTCTTTGCCATTAAGTATCGGATGGCGGTGTGATCAGTATAGATAGTCACTTTAGATCTAAGAGTGTAAGATCGAAACTTATCCAAGGCAAAGACTACATTACGCATCTCCTTTTCTCTAATTGTGTAATTCCGCCGAGCGACATCCATTGTTCGGCTAGAGTAGTGAATGGTATATGGTAATCTATCCCTCCTATGATCTAGCACGGCCCCTACGGCAATATCGGAGGCATCTGTCATGATTTCGAATGATAGACACTAATCAGGTGGTTGAAGGACAAGAGCCTCAACAACTAAATTCTTGAGAGTCTCAAATGATGCAAGACACTTATAATCTACAAAGAACTCAGTGTCTTTTGTCAATAAATCAGTAAATGGTCGGGCAATCCTGCTGAAATGTTGTATGAATCGTCAGTAGAAACCGACATGCCCCAGAAAAGACTCCAACTGTCGTACAATGGATGGTGGATTGAGTTTCTTGATAAGATCCACCTTGGCCTGGTCAACATCCATGCCCCTGTTGGAGATGATGTGGCCAAGGACCGTCCCTTCATTCCCAATGAAATGACTCTTCTCCCAAGATAAGACTAAGTTGACCTCAATGTAGTGCTGAAGTACTCGGTCTAGGTAATCAAGACATGTATCAAAACTGTCACCATAGACTGAGAAGTCATCCATGAAGGCCTCTAAAAATTAGCCAACCATGTCCGGGAAAATAGAGAGCATACACCTTTGGAATGTAGCCAGGGCATTACATAATCCAAAGGGCATCTGTCGAAAAGCATACGTCCCAAACGGAAAGGTGAATGTTGTTTTCTCTTGGTCTTTTGGCGCTATGGCCACCTGGTTGTATTCTGAATACCCATACACAAAGCAGTAGAAACTCTTCCCAGTTAATCTCTCAATGATCTGATCTATGAATGGCAGCGGGAAGTGGTCCTTCCGGGTGGCCTGATTCAATCGTCTGTAGTCCACACAGACCCTTCAAGAAGTGGGTACTAAGGTAGCTATCTCCTCTCCAGACTCGTTCACAACTGTAGTGATACCTGTCTTCTTGGGTACCACATGCAATGGACTAACAACTTGGAGTCAGAGATGGGGTAGATAAAATCAGCGCTCCACCACTTAGATATTTCCTTCATGACCACTTCTTGAAGATTCGGGTTCAGCCATCACTGGAACTCACGCGAGGGCTTGGCGTCTTCTTCGAGATAAATGTAGTGGAAGCACAGGACCGGACTTATCCCCTGGAGATCAGCTACACTCCATTCGATTGCCTTGCGGTTTCTTTCAAGAACCTCCATCAAACGAGATTCTTGGTATTCAGTCAAATCTGCTGAGATAATGACTGGGAACATTTCTGGCTCACCCTCAAGGAACCTATACTTCATGCTATGCGGTAGGGTCTTCAATTATGAGCAAGTGGGAGCTAGTAAATCTGGCTACTGGAATGTCTGAGCGAATGCTACCAGATCTGTGTGTGAGAACTCTCACTGCAATGGTAAATCTGACGAAGATGGCCCTGCTGGTATATCTATCAACTGTCCTGGCTCACTCTCCGTCGTAGATGTAAGCTTTGTAGGCACTAGACACGGTAAAAACTCATCGAATTCCTGCCAGTCAAAATCGGTATCTGTTTCTAAGGGATCTGAATATGATGTGTATGATACAAAATCGATCTCGCTATCTTTATTATGATAAACAACCTCTATTGTATCCTGTACCATAAGTGTACTCTCCGAAATCTCATCTGTCATGATATATAATCTAAACTGTCTAAAGATGTGGCAAGAGCTCGTGATGTGGGATCTTCCCAAACTACTTCATCGTCTGTAAGCACAAAGTCACACTCCTGGTGGATGTCTAGCTCTGCATCTGCCATCTGCTTTGAATCGGTCATCTGGTCTGAGCACTCTGAATCTCTATCTCTGGTCTCCTCGATCGTCTCTATTTGTATACTTTCACCCTCGACGCGAAAGTATACCATCCCACTAACATGGTCGGATACTGCCTTGGTTGTGGCCAAGAATGGTCATCCTAAGATGATGGAGGTATCTGTCACTGATTCAGGGACCTCCATTTCCAATACAACAAAGTCCACGGGGAATTTAAAGCCATGAATTGTGACGACAATGTCCTTCAATAACCCCTTTGGCCTCTTAACATATGTATCAGATAATTGAAGGATCATTCTACTTTGTCTAAGAGGGCCAAACTCGAATCGATCAAGAAAGGCTGTTGGAAGAAGGTTAATCGAAGACCCGCTGTCTAATAGGGTACGATCGAACTGCTGCTCGTGAATATGGCATCTGACATATGGAGCTCCTCCATCGGGTCTCTTAGCTGACAGTTGATTCTGAATAGCGAAACAAGTGGCATGTATAAGCACATGGATTTCTACATTACGATTCCTCTTCTTCCTATGTACAATGGTCTTCTCTCTCAAGTGTTTCTGGAAGAGAGGGATGTTCTCTAGTGCCTCCTGTAGAGTCAGCTGGATATGGAATCTGTCTATCATCTGTTGGCTGAACTCTAACTACTGTGATTTTTTTGGATTTTCTGTTTTCTTCCCCTGCCACAAGCAGAGTGCTTGATGGAAGGGGATAGTTGGACCCTCCTCAGATAGAGGGTCAGGAAGAGGTTACTGCTGCTGTGAAGGAATGCAACCATAGTAGGATCATCATGCAAAACATATGGACTCGGAGTATATGAAGAAACCTTTCCTTTATTCATTTTTTGTTATTTTTGATAATGTCCTGAGATACAAAGATAGGAGAGAACACAACTGGAGTAGAAATGGTGGCATCAGCACCACCCACGGCATCTGTCTTTACGGCATCAGCACCGCGCTCTGGCTTAGCATCACGTCTAATAGTGGCATCAATACCACCAATTGCATCTGGAGAAATGACGGTCTCAGTACCATCGAGTGGATCATCATCCTTGGTGGAATCAGCACCACCATCATCAACATCATCAGCAACATCATCACCGTTGTCCTCCTTGTGTAACGCTCTAGAATCATCATGGGTTGTCGCTCAGACAAGGCATCGCCGACTGGCATCCTACCGCTCCTAAGTGTTTCAAAATTAGCATCAAATATGTAGGAGGAAATATCATTCAAAATATCACTAGGAGTGGCGGTCTCTGTAAACCGTACCTGCTCAGATTTCCTCTTCAGATAGTTTGGGTTAGGTTCAATTTGAGCAAGTATGGCGGCTTTTCCCTTGATTATCTCCCTCATTTCCTGCCGGAACTTATCCATCTCTCGCTGGAAGGATGCCTCATGGTCAGTGAGTAAGCAGGGGAGGTCATCAAGGTCTGGGTTCTCATAAACAGGTGCATGAGAACTAGATGGGTTGCATCACTGGAAATGAGGAGGAGGCTGAGAGTACTGCTGAGGCTGTTGCTGCTGCCTCCCTTGTTGTCCCTAATGGTAGAGACGAGGACCCTGCTGGAAGTGTTGTTGCTGCTAGGAGTAGTGAGGATGCTACTACTGTTGGATGCTCTATCCACCCTGAGCTGGAGGTTGCTTCTAGGACGAGGTGCCTCTGTTAGACCATCTGAATCCAGGGTGATTCCGGCATATCCTGGGCTATCGTCGATCATACCAAATCCTGTTGACTTCAATCAACGGCTCCTGCTTGTAAGCGGAAGGGGGAAGAACTGTCAGTGGCTGATCCGGCTGATATACCACCATCTGAGTGTCATGAGATGGTGGTGGCTGAGAGTAGTGTTGTTGCAACGGCTGAACTAGCTCTGCCTGAATGTGGTGAACTTGGTGATTTTGGGCAGAGGGCTGGGAAGAGTTGCTGCTACAGGGATCAGCACGTGACCTGGGATGAGGCTGAGAAGCAACCAGTGCCTCCTGGAGACACAAGATGTGGGTCTTCAGGTCACTGAGAGTCTTTGCCAACTGATCTATCTGTGTCATGCCCTGGCACTGCTTCTCTATTATCTCTATGCGGTCCAATTTCTCGCTGATAATACCCATGTCAGCGGCTGAAGATTATACCTGTGTTATTGCTGCTGTTGATGAACAAATGGGTGGACCCGCATCAACCCATGATATCCTATGATAGGACATGACATGGGGTTGGGGCTTCCCCTGAGCGTAGAACCTAGTACGGGACATCGCTGTGTAATTTTCAGCCATCTCCTCATAGATGACCCAGACCTGGTCTTCGTCCTTGGTGAATTAGGAACCCCCATAAGAAGCGTTGACAAGCCCTTGCACTTTCGGTATTAGCCCACAAAAGAAGCTCTGGACAAGATTAGGATTGGATATGTCATGGTGTGGACACCGGTCGATTAGCTCACGAAATCGATCCCACGCCTCATTAAATTGTTCATTGGGGATCATGGAGAAGTTGTTTATAGGAGCTCATGCGATGTTGGTCCGGCCAAGGGGATAGTACTTGTTCAAGTACTCAGTCCAGAGCTGCTCCCAAGTGTTAACATATCTCCCTAAATGCTTCAGCCAATAGGCTGCTCTGTCGGCCAGGGAGAAAGGGAATGCTACCATCTTGATAGTGTCCTCATCTACGTATCTGTCATGGATAGTGCTGCAGATCATCTCAAACTCCTGCATGTGAAGATGTGGCTCCTCGGTGGCTAGCCCATGGAACTTGGGCAAAAGCTGAATGATCTGGAGGGGGAGCTTGAAATCGCCCGGAATCTCAGGGAGCTGAATCCATCTATGAGTGAGAGTTGCAGCAGGATTGTGCAAATGCCTCATCGGTCGTGGTTGTCTAGCTGGCTCTGGCTAATACTCTGGGTGTCCTTATGATCCTCCTCTAAACTCTAGAATCTCTCCACTGGCTCGTCGTGGTTGATGCTCTCCTCTACTGGCTCGCATATGGGCTAACTCTTGACGGACCTCTGCCATGAATGCTCCATGGTCCCGAATTTGTCGTTACATCATCTCTAGGGAGGTTACCAATATATTGTTGATAGTAACCTTATCTAGAACAAAAGTTGAGCTCTTTGGCTGTCCATCGGTTGTCCGTCATTGATGGCCATCTCTCCAGTCTCTGTAAAGGCAAAAGACCCCGACATAGGTGCCGTCAAGTGAAACCGTGGGTGGTAGTGAACTCAGGTTCGGAGAGCGGGTCTGGGCTCTCCGAAACCACCCTAGATGAATGGGGAGGAGTGCTCGAGAGCGGTGCTGCTAGAGGAAACATGAGGGATCTCCTTCCCATCATCGTGATGTGGGGATGAGTGAGGATGAGATCTGGTAAGCAAACAAGATGAGAAGTCAAACCCCCAATTCACCTACTCAACACGAGCCGATGACTTTAAAGGATCGGTCATTAATCGTGTCAATTTTAATTTAGGTGATAAAACAATCTTGCAGAGCGATTAAACAAGCTATTAGGAACCCGATGCTCTCATGAGACTGGCCTAATCCCAAATCTAGATCTTTCCCAACCAGTACAAGTTGCAGACTGTTTACTGGTTACCCAATCAACTCGCTTTGTTGAGGACGTTGCGGTTTGCTTACCGGTTACCGGAGAGATCCCCAATGGAGAATGACTAACCCCAAGACCAGTAGTCTAATGGAAGTTCAGGTGTGGCTCTATCCTAGTGTTCGGGTCACTCTCTCGCTCAAGCAAATCAAACAATAAGGGGGTAACTCTCCACAAAACAAATATTTTTAAATGAGGTCGGTTTTAGGGTCAAGTTTGCTTTAATAGTCCCAAATTTTATTGCTTTCACTTTTTAGATTTTTTTTCATAAACAAACAACGCCTAATGAATTTTCTGATTTCCTCTTTGATTAATTTGAGTCGAAAATAGGGGGAGGAAGTCGAAAAAGCCAATGCGCGGTTAAACACAATAATGCATGCAGGGATAGAAATGTGTACCTTGCTCCAGCATTATACATGCAATATGATTCGCGCATAAATTAAAGACAGAATGTAAACTAACTATATGATGCACGAGGAAATCAGCCTTAGACAAGCAGCTTTTATTGATCGTGAAGAACAATAGTTAGTTAACCGAATTGAGTCCGGAGTCCGATCTTGGGAATCACTCAGTGCCCGCCACAACGGGTGCTGTCAACGTTGTATGTGACTCCTCACGGCACATGGTCTCAAATTCAATTAAACTAACTTTTTCAGTTTAATTTTTATCCAAGGTCCAATTACGTTCTATAAGAATAGATATCTTGTTAGGTGTTGGGCCTTAGTAATTTGCGTCGCAATCAACAAAACTGCTACGTCTAGGGGTCAAATCTACGAGAACCAAATAGCAAGTTATAGTCGATGAAATCAAAAACTCGGAAAAACCGCGATGAGGTCCCCCAAGTGCACTGGTACTTGGCGAAACAGACCCTGAGAAAAGTGTCCAAGTCCACAGTTCAAAGTCCTAAATTATTACAACAATTATTATTCTTTGAAATAAAATGACAGTCTTCTTCTCCTCCCTGCTCTTCCTCCTGTATGGGTCCTCTAAAAAGAAACTCCAAGTCATCCTCAAAGCAGTTCCTCGCACAAAAATCCAAGAGAGAAGGTCAGAAAATGATTATAATATTGAGAGACAAATATCACAAAAGAGAAAAATGATTACAAAGTCGTACTCCCCGGCAACGACGCCATTCTGATGACACAAATTTCGATAGGTTAAGATGGAATAATTAATTCAAGATGTACCGTTGTTCTTAACAACTCGAATAGGTCAATGGAAAAATATGTATTTAAACCACTTAAAAAATAAAGGATCAATCACAACAAAAGTAAGTAGTTTTCGTTATTCTTTTTTCCTGGTATAGTGACCAGGGTCGAACATAAGGAGCACGATTTAAAAACTCAGTAGTCTATTTTCCGAAATGATTTTTAGTTGTTTTTGAATTTTTTTCTATTTTTAATTTTCAAAACAAGCACAAAAGAGTAAAAGCACACTAGACCACACTATTTTTGTATTTTTCAGACTAATAAAAAAATCCTTAGAAAACTAAAAAGAAAATGTTTTTGTATTATATATATTTTAAAATATTTTAGGTATTTGTTTTAGATTTTTTGATATCTTTATGATTTTCTAAAAATCAAACAGTGAAGAACAGAGCAAACAGTGTACAGTAGAAAATATTTTGCAATTTAAAAATAGTTTATGAACCAATACTATTGAGGATGATTTTTAATATAAACTACAAAGTAATATCTGCAATCAAAAACTGAAATAATTTTTAGATTTTCCTAGAATTTATTACTATTTTTATTAAGATTTTTAGTTTTTCGCAATTTTTTGGTTTTTATAAAGAGTTAATTCATGAAAATTAGAAAGAAATTAAAAGACACTAACTACACCTAAAGAAATAAGTTTTGATATTTTTAGGTGAATTTTTGAATTTTTATGAGTTTCAAATTTCGGGCAGACAAAAAGTTACTGTTTTTTATTTTTTAAATATATCAAACATCTACAACAATTCATGAAAAAATTACACAATGATAAAAACTAAAGCACGAATATATATGATTTTTTCGAAAAATTTTCGAATTATAAAAACATTTATTTCAGTAAAAAGAGCACGCAATTAAAATCCTGGAAGCACATGACTGAATTGTAATTTGCTCAATGTTTTTGCAAAAAATAAATTAATGATAAAAAGCAGGTAAAAAATCTCAAATTACTTAGGGGACGTTCTGCGTTGCACGTGATTGGAGCAGAGAGGGCTATCTTTGCAATTATGGATACCTCGAGGGTCTTTGATGAAATTTTCCTAAATATTTTATATGCCCTAGGGTTTCTCTCTCACATTCTTCGTCGTTTTCAAGCACCAATGGGGTAGGGACCAAGGGCTGTCGCCATCACTGGGAAGGGCGCATGCGGCAACTAAGGCTGGAGTCGAGGGGAACAGGGCTCCGCGAGACAAGCGGCCGGGTCGGACGCGTAACCTGCGATGGAGGCGGTCGGTTCCGCGCAAGGGGGCGTAGGGGATGGCGGCTCCGTGTGCGCTGAGGGGCGCGGAGGAACTAGGACGTCGGTGGGCGATCGGGAGTCCGCGGGGCTAGGCTCCGCACATAGGGCGAGGTGTGGTGGTTGGCATAGGAGGTCGCGCCAGGACGGAGGGGGCCGCTCTTGCATGGGTGCTGTTGCAAGCGGGGCAGAGATGGAAGTCCTGGAGCGAAGGTGGCGACCCTGTTGCTGTTGTTGTTGTGTTATTTTATTTTTTTATATTTTTTAAATTTTTTGTACATAAACGGTACACAAAAATAAAATAATTTTTTTATTATATTTTTTGCGGTAAACATAGACAGGAAAAAGATTTTTTTATATAATTTTTATTTTAATGTTTTTATGTTACCTGCAAAACAAATGTTAAAGAGAAAAGCAAATATCTTTTTTATTTTTTAAAATTTATTTATAAACAAATGGGAGTTGGTGAATGGATCGGATCTTGCAATGCAGAAGAATGGATCCGTGGCTCTGGTCACCGTGCGTGACCGGAGGTGACAGATTATGTGAGATAGAAATGTGAACGTCCGTGGGTCGAGAAAATGATGTAGAAAATTGAGATGGGATGAAGAAGTGTGGTATGGATTTTTTAATGATTTTAAGTTCTAACAATGACTAAAATGACGCAAAAATTAACTCTATGGTTTATCTAAACAAAAAAATAAGAAATGAAATATGAATCTCACCTTGGATGTGCACACATCGTGATGGCCTCGACAACGACCGAATACTGTCACTGATTGGATCGGAGGCTGGGCACCCTTCTGCGACGAATAGCTCTTGGAGATTGGGCTCCTCTCTCCAAAGATTGATCAAAGAGTGAATGATGATGAGGGCCCAATAAAAAGAGAAGGAAAATCAAAAATGGAAGATATGTAAACTAAGGAAAGTAACTAGTGGTTATTTAAATAAATGATGTAATTAAATAAATTAATTAATTAAATACAAATGAAATTCGTAATTAAATAAAATAACTAAAATAATTAATTTACAAAATTAATTAGCCACCATAATGGTGGTCATTAAAGGTATCGAATAAAATGTTATAAACATGGTAAGTATATAAATCAAATAATTAAATATAAATTTCGTAAATAAATTAAATCAATTAAATAATGTTAGATAATTAATTTTTTGGTGATTTTTATTTAAGGAAGTTAGTTGTATACCCATATTATACACATATAATACAATATACATAGGTACAAATAATGAAAAAAAATTTAAAACACATATTTTTATTTTTATTTTTATTTTTTATATTTTTTGGTTTTTATATTTAATGAAAATAATATTTTACAATTATAAAAAGTAAATATGAATAAATATGTACAATAAGTAATGGTGAAACTGCACAAAACACACTAGAAATCCGACTTTTTAACCGTAACAACAAAAATTATGAAATTATAACCATTTGAAAGATAATTTAATTTAGAGTATAATGGAAGTGAGTTTGGTTGATATTTAGTTCGTATGGAGCCGAAATTGGTATTTCAATGATCGCATTGTGGCTTTTTCTGAGGGTGGTTAATTGTAGTTTATACATTATTTTATTTGACAATTATTTTTATTATTTACAACACGTTTTTATTTACCACTTTTGTTTAAAAAAATAATTACTTTGAGATCAAAGTATGTACAAATAAAATAGTACAAGTTTTATACAAATATACAGGGAATTTATGTACAAATTATTTTTAGATTTTTTATAGAAGAGCCTATCTCCCCCAACTTTATTCCTGGTCGATCAGGTCAAGTCTTGACCTTCTCTAGGGTTCGGGTTAGTCTGTATTTATTGCATAAACACATCTTTTCTTTTCTTTTCTTTTCTTTATCTTTTCTTCTTTATCCTTTTATTTTAGAACAAAAGGTGTTAAAAATGCATATTTAACAAATGCATGCAAAATGGTAAAATTATGGAATTAGTGGGTTTTTACAGGTGTTTGACTAAGAAAATGAAGCTAAAATAAAAGTATAAAGGCGATGAATCGTGAATTCATCAACATGTCAATAAAGAAAATGGGATCTGAACTGACTCTTGGAATTCAGATATTACACGCAAGATAATAACTCGATGTACAAAGAGAAGGTCAAATCTGCATGAGAAGCATATCAGAAGAAAGACCTTCGAACCTATATAGAAAGTCTAGTTGCTTGATGTGAAATTGAAGATTTTCCCAAGAAATTTGAAGAGAAAATGGACAGGACCGTACAGAGTCAGGATCGTACGCGATAATGGAAGTGCACTCATATCATAATTCTCAGTTATTGAACAACTCTTCGTAAGCAATGGTCGGTTGCGAAAGCCATACTTAGAGCATGATACAATCATGGCCATTGTCGATTCTGTACAAGTCATTTTTGATGATATGTTTACCGCTGCAATAGCTTCAGTGGAGTCGAACAATGCTTCTATAAATATCTTTGGTTATATTCGATGTTCTTCTTTCCTTTTTTTTGTTTAATTCTTCTAATTCTTTATTTTGTGTTCCCTCACCCCATTCATATGTGCTATACTTAGGATATGCTTCATCTTAAGTATGGTAGGGGTGAGTGGCCTCATGTTATTTATTATTCTTTCTTTCACTTGTTCCCCCAAATTTTGACATTATGTCTAAATACATAGTGATATTTTACCCTAAGTATAGGGTGGCATAGGCCAAGCCCATCGATGTCGTACGTTCAGATCCTCGGTCATCCACATTTTGTACACATCCTTCTATACTTAGGATTAATTGATCTTAGGTACATGGGGATGGACCGACTTCTCATTTTTCATTTTTGGTCGTTGTTGTATAGACTCTCTTATACTTAGCATGGGTTGTGTCTTTTTATCTCTAACCTATGAGGACACAGTTCAAACCAAGTAATTGGGGGGTCATTTATACGATTGTATATACTCTAGCCATATCTTGTACTTGTGTATTTTCAATAATGTTGCTAATATAACAAACAATTAATCAATTATGAAGAATACACTGTAAATATGTGTAAAAATATATATATTCCTTTTAATTGCGGTTAATAAATTGGTTAAAATATTTTGCAAAATGGTTTGGAAAATAGATGGAATATTCGTTGGAAAATATTTTGAAAATAGTTTGGAAAATATTTAACAAAATGTTTTCAAACCTTTGTAAAAATCTTTTGTTTTTAACAATTTCTTTTATTTGTGTAATTAAAATAATTTGAAAATATATTTGCAAGTGGTTTTGAAAATGATTGCAAAATACTTTGAAGAATCCTATACATGATGTTTAAAAAATCTTTGCAAAATGATTTTCAAAATTTGGAAATATTTGCATATATTAATTTTTAAATTATTTGCAAAATAAAGTTTTCAAAATGATTGTTAAAAATCTATTTAAATTATTTTGAGAACCTTGTACATAATTGAAGCAAATAAAAATAGTTTACAAACTTTGTGTATAAAACTTGTAAAAATAACTAGATTAAACTTCTATAAAATCTTGGTGTAAATTCTTAAACCTAATTCTTGTGAATAGTAGATGTGCTCCTTTGTAAATATTTTGACATAATTATTCACTAACTCTTTTATTTTTCTAAAATCTCTAAAAATTTCGAAAACAAAAAATCCCTTAAAATTATTAAAACTAAAAATACCTAAAAGTTTACATAATGTTTGTAATTGCATAAAATTTTGCAAATTTAAAAAAAATCGATAAAAATCCAAAACCCAAAAATTACTTCACAAAAACTTTTTCTTACATTATACATAGCATCTGCATTTTTTGAGATAATCAAGACAATTGAACAAGTCCAAATAAAGTTTGAAGATTGGATCTCTATATAGACCTCAATACACTTAATTTTAGATGAACCCATTACAGACTAGAATTGGGATGCTTCAGGTCACCTTGACTTAAATCTTTAGGTTCCATGAAATTATGTTCATGAGTCAGTTCAATGTGTCTAACTAGAACCCTTCATATCATTTTTAAGACACTTGAGATAGTGTCTTGATAAGAAACCTTGGACTTAACACTTAGCTCAATCCAGATGGATTGTTGAAAAATCTTGAGGTCTATGTCGAAATGATGCTAGGATGTGTCATCAAGGGAGGCTTAGGACCTTTCTTGGGGATCAACATCATTGGTACTCTAACCCACTTCTTTTGCTAAAAAATGATATCTAAAGATTACAGATGAGTTGAGACAATGCTTCAGATATGGAATGATTTGTTGGCGCAGCTTTTTCCATGACCCCAAAACATGGTCAAACAAAAATATGTTATATATGTGGAGGCACAAAGAAGAATGCAGAGCAATGAAAATTTATATAAAATATCCAAAAAGAATCCTACACGAAAATTTCCACAAAAAAATTGAGCTTCAGAAAAAAACCCGCTACTTGATGATAACTCGATTACACTAACCGAGCTTCACAGGAGAATGAAGACTATATTGGTCCATTTCCACTTCTGTTCCTATTCTTCTAGCTTCTCCCCCATTCAATTGAAAAGATCGGCAACACCTAACCTTATAAGGAAATGTATGTCTCAATAAGGACAAGTTACCAAAGGAGAAGACTCTGTGGTAGTTCAATGATTTATCTGGGAAGAGCTGAAAAATTCATACGCATGGTTCTATCATTTCAATGTTACAAGAGTATGCGACTTAGATGATGGTTCTGACCAGACTATGAAGAGAACTAGATAATAGGATTATGGAAATTAAGGGTTGATGTGCCACACTTCCTAACTATAATGCGATCCTGAACACATAAATAATCCAAAGGTCTTCTTTGAGCTCCAAACTTTGATTTTATCAAGAAAAGTTTAAAATTTAAAAATTATTCCAAGTTCTTTCTTGTTCTTTTCTTTATTCTCTTTTCTTCACTTATTACATAAGTGTTTGCAAGGGACCAGCAAAGGCAAGTATAGGAGGGTGATGAATCCTCATTTCATCACATTTATTCTCTCATTTTATTCTTCAATACCTTTCTATATGCATGTATATATTATTAATTTGTGAAATAAACGCTCAATAATCCATAACTAATATTGTATAAATATTATATAAAAGTCTATACAAAATATTGTATTATTGACAAAATAAAGACTAAAAAAAGAAAACGAATGAGGTATCAATAACACTGAGTGACCCTAGCCCCCAAGACCTAATCATCACGATGACTTGGTCGAGAAGGAATAAAGTAGGGGGAGATAGGGCGGCTAATTCTACAAACAATACAACTTACAACCCTTAATTTTATAGGTCAATAATTATAGTTTGGAACCTATTTTATTTTCTCATTTTTATAACTCAAATAATAAAACCCTTTGCATGAATATTGTACATAAAAATACAAAGAAAAATAAAATTTTAATTTCATTAAAAAACAATGCACATTGTGCCTGGGACATACACAATAAAAAGTTGTAAAGAAAACTTTGCAGACATGTATCTTCTCCATACATAATCAAAATTGATCGAACTCACCTTTATTGTTCTTAAAATTAAATAGCTATTTAATGAAGGTGGTTTCATTCAAATTGGAGTTAAGAAGCAAAAGTTAGGTTTTGGGCCCTCATTGTGCAGTGTATTTATATATTATATTCAATATTTATTATTTATATTTTTACTTTCTTTTATTTTTATACTTTTGTAACTATTATTTAAAATAAATGTGCATAATTAAAAAATAATAAAATCATTAAAAATACAGTAAAATAAATAAATATACTTTCATATATAAATGAATTATACTTATAATTTATATAATAGATATGCATATTTATTTAAGTGAATAAAATGCTTCATAAAATACAATAAAAAGACACAAATGTGAGTTTAAAAAATTTATAAATATATAAAATACCAATGTATATTAATATATAAAAAACAAAGGTAAATTTTATTACACAAAATTCATGTATAAATACATGTATGTATACATGAAAATATTAACTTATAATAAATAACCTTGTTAAAATAAATAAAAATAGGCATTAAATATTTAATTAAATTACAAAAAAACTAAGTTTGAATAAAAATTAATTTATTCATTTACTAATTACTATAGATTTTCAATGATTTTTTATCAGGGAATTTTCTGGTTGGTCGATGTGGACCAACTTGAGGCCTGGAATTGTTGATTCCAGACAATTGTACATTCTCCTCCAACCGACCTATCAGAACTGCTGACACCCCCATCTTAACCGATTTTTCATGCCTCCACCTCTCCTCCATATCCTTGATACCTGCTCCACTCCATGGCCCCCTCATCCATGACCCTCACCCTTGTAAGGATCTCTGCCTACAACCTTCGATCCTCCCACCATCACTCCATTCTTTTCGTCAGAGACCATCCTATAAATATACCACTCCGACCTTCCTTTTTCTTTGATCTCCCTTTAGCCATCGTAACCCCCATTAAAACCTCCTGTTGAGCTCCTGGTGACAACAAGATCAGCTCTGACCCTTTACGATGTGGATAAGGTGGAGGGACAGATCCAGGCCTGTTGGTAATCATCTCCAGCAAGACTTCCCTGCTCTGAGCTCCAGAGCTCATTGAGGTAATAAGTATGTTCCTTTATCTTGCATTTCCTTTCAGTATTCTAGGATTTGCATCGCCTTCTCCATCAAAGCCCTACATTTCCACCTCTATTCATGCACAGAATCGAGTCATCGGAGCTCCCTCTACCGCCTTCGCCAGAGCTCCCATCACCTCGTTCATCCCTTACTTCTGCAGCTTCAATAGATGGTTGAGTAGTTAGCACTCGACCACCTTAACCTTTTAGCATAGTTCTACGAACATGAAGGGCACCTAGAGCTCCATACTCATCTTTGAATAGGATCTCCAAGTCATCTGACCTCTAGGGCGCTTCCGATGAGCTCTGTGCCCTTTGAAGGTACCTGTAAGACATGCATCATCCCTAAGAAGGAAAAGAGATATTTAGCGAGGGGAGAGGAGGCAAGAATCAATCAGAAGAACAAAGATGGCTAAAACATTGTTCTTCTAGTGTTCTTCCAAGCAGCCCATCCATTCTTAGATGCGAGCCTCGACCTAGATATAATCTGAGACGTTTAGATTACATGAAGCGATACACTCCCATCACCGCTCATCACGCCACATGGTAGCTTGCATGCCCTCTGAGCGTGCATATTGGGGATAATTTATTAAGTAACCCTCAACTTTTATAGTTTTCATATTGGCTCCTGTAGATATTTTATTATGTTATAAATTTTGTGTAAAAGTTGTAACTAGGCCCTTGAGCTTCATGTATATTACATAAAGGTCTAGTGCCACGTCGACTTACGTGGTGACCAGCATGAGTTAGTTATTTTGCATTTAGGACCTCCATATTTGGATATTTAGGTTTAGTCATGCATATTGTATATGAAGTTCAAAAATTTGGGATATTTTGCATGGAACCCCCTGACTTTATATTTTATTGTAGATATAACCCTATTAGGCAAGTATAATTTATTTTATGCATTTTCTTTTAGATTAATTAGCTCCCTTGCATCAAACATTGTGCAAAAATTACTATATGTTCTTTGAATGATTCTAATTCACATGGGATTTTTTATTTATCATTTCATTGCATTTTTAATTTATTAAAATTTATTTGGTGCCAACTATTCCCTATTTAGAGACAAAAATACAAAAAAATAGAAAAAACCTTTAACAATTCCAAAAAATAGAGATAGTGTATTAATATATAATATAGCTACATATGAAAAATTACAAAACATAGGCATAGAAAATCCCAAAAATTGAAAATACTCTCTAATCCTAAAAAAATATAAAATATTTTCAAAAACTCAAAAAAAATTTTATATAACATATTTTTATATATGTTTATTGTTATAAATCAAAAATAGTTTGAGAAATTATGGACCTATTTTATATTTTTAAATCTCAAAATAATTCAACCAATTCAAACAAACCCTCATTTTGGATATTTTAGATTTTAAAAATACCTAATATTTAGTAAAATTTCCCAAAAATTACAAAAATAGAGAAAATATAAAAAAGAGAAAAACAATTTATTTCATAAGTTTTGAATATTATTATGTATATTTATAAATATAAAACCTATATATCTAATATACACATATATCATTATATACTTATTAATTTAAGTATAATTATTTTAAATAATTAGGAAATTTTTTTAATATCCTTAAGTAACAAAAAGGGATTGTTTCCAATTATATTTAATAAATTTTTATATATTTTTTCTAAATATATTATATTTCACTTATATCATACATATTTATATATATATATACATATATACTACTTACTATATATAAAAAGGAAAAGAAATTAAAAAATATAAAATATAAAAATTAAAAAATTAGAAATAAATAAATCTATAAAATTAAAAATCCATAAAAATTAAATATAATTACAAACCCACAAGAAATTAGAAACCCAAAAATAAAAAAAGTTGTTGTTGTTTATTTTTTATAGACAATAACTATTTGCCTTTCCACGTAGGTCTCTATGGTTCTACACTCAAAATACTTGTATCCTATAAGCATTTCTATATATGTTATAATAAATTTTGATCATCCATATTTCATTATTTGATTATTCTACTATGGGTTGATTGTTGATCTAGTCGGATCTCGTAAGAGGTCACCTCAGTGATTGTGGTTCTCACCTTGTGAGACCACATGACCTCCTCCGCGGATCTTGGATGCATAAATTGAAGGATATTGAGAATCCTTAAGCGCATCACGGAAGCGTGTTGATCGTATCGTATACGATCGAAGCAACTAGTCGTACTAGATGCTAGATGCAGCGGAAATTAAAATTTTTAACATAACGATGAAACCACATGATCACGAGAACACTTCTCGAATCGTTTCATCAAACCACAAAGTATAAGGATTACCTCTTGAAGCGTGGTTGTGATCGCGAGATCCCAAGGTAGAGATCCTCCTATCTTAAGTCCGACCCACGGAGAATGCGCTTGCGGGCACGATGATGAGTCGCGTCCTTCCCGCAATCCTTGACGAAGATCCAAGCGTCGAAGGCGAAGCAAGATGCTCTGCTCTTCAATATTCAAAGTGGACGGCCACTTGGAAATTAAGAGAGAGATCACACACGAGAATTAGAGAGAGAGAGAGAGAAGTTGTCTTTCACAACTCTAGATGATGTACCATGGAGAGGCTACCCTAGCCCTCCTTATATACTAGTTTAGGATCCAATGGATCTCAATCCATGGGACACATGGATCCAAGGGATATGCTTGGTCCATGATGAATCAATGGCTAGGATTGTTGTTCAATAACAACAATTAATCAAGAGATAACATAATAAATTAAGTGGAGTTAACCACCCTCCTAAAAAAGGGGGGGCGTCACCCATGAACAATTCATGGGTGACGCCACCCATGATGGTGGTTGTTATCTCCATTTTATTTATTCTATTATTCCTTAATTAATCACAATAAATATTCACCAAATTAATTCCAAATTAATTTTGTGAATATTTCAATCTTGCCATTGAATATTGTGTGAATCATATTCACAACCCAAACTAGTTAGTAAATTGCATTTCCAATTAATTAACAAATGTGAATCCAATTCACATTATTAATTAACAAATGCTATTTACATAGATTCTCTCTCTTATATATGTATATTATAAATCATATTTATAACATGCATATACCATGGATAGTGTTATCCACATTCTCTTAATCCTTGATAATTAAATCCAATTTAATTATCTTAGATAATCAATATGAGTCATATTCATATTTAAACTTGATAATTAAATCACATTTAATCATCAAGTCCTTGCTTGGATATTTCATCAAAAGAATTATTCTTGAACCCTTTCAAGAATAATGTGCTTTCTCCGCAGATACTTGGAGATAAGGACAGGGCGATTGTATTATTCCACGTATAGTGACTTGGATGTTGAGATCTCATCTCAAATCCAAATCTTACGGACCTCTCACAGATGCTTGATTAAATCAAGACCGCAAATCCAATCTTCTCATTGAATCTGAATCCCATTCAGACCAATGTCCAACACTTGGACTAAGATCGGATTGCTTCTCTACTGAAAGGAGTCACTAAAATCCAGACCTGTTTCATCACTCCCTCGGAATGGAAGCGTCATGGATATACAATCGTTTATGATCACATCACCCTTCAGGTATTCCCAATACCTGTACATCCTGCATACTGGAAGACCCATGATCAACCCGAAGATCAAGATCATTTTATACTGTCTTCTTCAGGGTTTAATCATTAAGTTTCTCAATCTTGGTCATTGGGATTTGGTATCGATCATATGCTTTCCCAAAGCATATATCATACCTTCAAATTCATGTCATGCTTCCAAAGCATGACGACCATGCATGGAATTTGATCGGTCCCAATACCTCATGAGTGAGCTCATGTCTTCCGGTTCACAAGTGAACCTGTATGATCCCTTTGAGAGATCATATTGCTCATATACCCTTATATGCACACCAGCTCGCCGGTGTATAGACCTTGGTTAGGTCATCAACCTATTGGTCTGCCAAATGTACATACTTAGATATATAGCAATATATCTATCTCCGGTCAGAGGATGCATGCCTATGCTGTGACAGCATTCAACATAGGACTTAGGTTATCTCGATCTCGTTAGGTCAACCCATTGACCTAACTAATCTGACACCTCCGAATCACTATTCCCATGCAGAGGACCTGCATCAAGAGGTCGGTCAGATATCAGCCTATGTGAGAAAGGATTGCCATCTCCTACTCAGGCTGGAGATCTCCACTTGACAATCATTTGACGGTGTTTGATGAGTCCTCCATCTAACTCCTTAGATATTCATCCAAACACCAGCTTCTATGATTCATTTAATGAAACAACAGCTATATGATCATCAAGCTGGCCATGGTACATAACCCTAATTGTACAGAGGGACCTTATAGTGCATTCATTCATATAATTTCAGAAAGGGAGTGAAACACAATAACTTTTATTGATAAACTTAAATATTACAATAACATTTATTGTAAGAATGGTTCGCCCAGGGCTCACAAGTCTAACAATCTCCCACTAGCCCTCAGAACCATTCAGGTACAATCCGTAAACCCATACTCATTACATGCTGGTCAAAAACCTTCTGTGTCAGAGGTTTGGTAAGAGGATCAGCAATGTTGTCGGCAGAGGCCACCTTGGTGATGATGATATCACCACGCTTTTGAATCTCCCGAATGATGTGGTATTTCCTTTCCACGTGCTTGCTCTTCTGATGGAACCTGGGTTCCTTTGCTTGGGCAATGGCTCCAGTGTTATCGCAGAGTAACGGGACGGGAGTATCAGAGGAAACTACGCCAAGTTCCAAGATGAACTTGCGCAACCACACCGCCTCCTTTGCAGCATCCGATGCGGCAATGTATTCGGCTTCTGTTGTTGAATCCGCCGTAGTGTCCTGCTTCTTGCTTCTCCAGCTCACAGCACCACCGTTCAACAGGAATACAAACCCTGATGTCGACTTTCGATCATCAATATCTGACTGGAAGTCTGAATCTGTATATCCCATGATTTGGAGATCACCATCCCCATAGACCAAGATGTAATCTTGCGTCCGTCTTAGATATTTGAATATGTTCTTTACTGCATTCCAGTGTTTTTCTCCATAGCAGGATTGGTAACGACTTACCACTCCGACTGCATGGCAGATGTCTGGCCTAGTACACATCATGGCATACATCAAGCTTCCTACGGCTGATGCATAAGGGCATCCAGCCATGGCCTTCTTTTCCTCAAAACTTTGAGGAGCCATCCCTTTGGACAGATGGATACCGTGTCCTAAGGGGAGGAATCCTTTCTTCGAACTATCCATACGGAATCGTTCAAGAATCTTCTTGATGTATCCATGTTGTGATAATCCCAATATTCTCTTTTCTCGGTTTCTGAACAACTTCAGGCCTAAGATGTAAGAGGCTTCTCCAAGATCTTTCATCTCGAAGGTATGAGATAGCCAAATCTTCACACTGGTCATCATTCTTGTATCATTCCCAATGATAAGGATATCATCTACATAAAGCACGATGAACACAATGGCACTCCCACTAAGCTTCTTGTACACACAAGGTTCATCAGGGTTTTGCACAAAATCATAACTTTTTATGGTTTCGTCAAATCTGATGTTCCAGCTACGAGAAGCTTGTTTGAGCCCATAGATGGATTTCTTCAGCTTGCATACTTTACCGTCCTCAGCTATGAAGCCCTGGGGCTGCTCCATATAGATATCCTCCTCGAGGTATCCATTGAGGAAAGCCGTCTTGACGTCCATCTGCCAGATGTCGTAGTCAAGAGATGCAGCTATAGCTAGCAGTGTCCTGATGGACTTAAGCATGGCCACAGGAGAGAATGTCTCATCGTAGTCGATGCCTTCTCTCTGTGTGTAGCCCTTGGCCACGAGCCGTGCCTTGAAAGTCTCTACTTTCCCATCAGGTCCCCTCTTTCTCTTGAAGATCCATTTACACCCAATGGGTTTTACCCCTTTAGGTGGATCCTCTAGGGTCCATACACCATTCTTATGCATGGAGTCAATCTCTGACTTCATTGCTAGCATCCATCTATCCATGTCATGATCCGCAAGTGCTTCATCATATGAAGAAGGATCATTGTCAGTCTCACCTGACACATGGAATCCATACCTTTCAGGTGGTGCCACCACCCTCGAACTCCTTCGAAGAGGTATGGGTGTTTCATCTTCATTCATCTCTTCAGTTTCTGGTTCAGGAATCTCAGAATCCTCAGGGGATTCAATGAGCTCCTCTACTTCATTCTTGTCTTGACCTTTAAGGAAATCATCCTCCAGAAATTTCACATCCCTAGAGACAAAAACCTTTTGGGTCTCAGGGTCATAAAGCTGGTATCCAATACCATCTTTAACATACCCAATGAAGTAGCACTCACGAGTGCGAGATTCTAGCTTACTTGCGTCCACGTTCTTTGCATGGACCAAGCATCCCCAAACCCTCAAGTGTTTAACACTAGGTTTGGTTCCATACCAGAGCTCATGAGGAGTCTTGGGTACAGATTTGCTAGGAATCTTGTTTAGGATATATATTGCAGTCTTTACTGCATATCCCCAGAAACTAAGAGGCAAATGTGCTTTGCTCATCATTGAACGGACCATGTCCATGATGGTCCTGTTGCGTCTTTCAGCAACACCATTAAGTTGGGGAGTTCCAGGAGGAGTGAGATTGGAGACAATTCCACTCTCTTTAAGGTATTCCTTGAATTCATCTGAGAGGTACTCACCACCTCGGTCAGACCGAATCCGTTTAATCTTCCTGTCTGCTTGGTTCTCAACCAAAGCCTTAAACTCTTTGAACTTTTCAAAGGTTTAAGATTTATGACGTAGCAGGAAGATAAACCCATATCGCGAATGGTCATCGATAAACGTCAAATAATATGGATATCCATTTCTAGTCGCAGTATTGAAGGGACCACATACATCAGTATGTATTAGGTCGAGAATACCCTCGCATCTCGTAACCTTGTTACGGAAAGGTGTTCTGGTCATTTTACCTCGAATGCAGTGTTCGCAGGTAGGTAAAGATTGAACCTGTAGAAAATCTAAAGGTCCATCCTTTATCAATCTATTGTTCCTATCAACAGATAAAAGACCAAGCCTGTGATGCAAAATCATGTTTGAATGATTTCCATCCTCCCTGGATCTCTTGGGGTTTTTATTATCAGTGGTAGTAACATTCATGACACATTCATCAATGCACAATTCATAGAGTCCACCAGAAGTCAAAATACCATCCGCAATATATTTATCATAACGGTTTATGATTAATTTATTACAGAAAATGAAGGAATATCCATTTCTAACTAACTTAGATACAGATATTAAATTCCTTCTGACTTCAGGTACATAAAGACGCTTTTTAAGTACTAGGACTCGACCACTAGATAACGATAGTCTGCACGTCCCGATGGCGACTGCTGCAACACTTGCATCAGATCCCATCTGGATAACTATCTCCCCATGCTCCAGATTCCTAGTTTCCTGAAACAAATGCAATGAACAGAAGCACCAGAATCTACAACCCAACTTCCTTCTCGTCCAACGAGAAAGCTAGTTTCAATGATGAAAGTAGATTTCATACCTGCTGGGGCTTTACCTTTGTCGGTAGACTTCAGGTAGTCTGGGCAGTTACGCCGCCAGTGCCCCGGCTTCTTGCAGTGGTGACAGACATCGGTCTTTTTCGATGTCATCAGTGTGGAAGCACTAGAAGATGAACCAACTCCTTGATTCTTCTTCTTTCTCTTCGAGGCTGGGCCCTTCTGAGAACCTTGCTTCCGCCCGCGCTTTCCTCTCGCCTGTGCAACCATTGCACTAGCAGAGGGGCCGTCCTTCTTCAAGACGTCTTCTGCAGACTTCAATGCAGCTAACAGCCCACCGTTTGTGAAATCACCTTTGTTCATGTGGTAAGACACAACAAAGTTGTTGAAAGATTTGGGGAGCGACAGGAGAATGAAATCAGCTTGCATTTCAGAATCCAAGTACGCTCCCAGGGTTTCCAGCTCAGAGAGGTACCCAAACATTTTGAGTACATGTTCTCTGACAGAGGTCCCTTCCTGCATCTTGCAGCGAATAAGCTCTTTCATCACATTATAACGATGGGTGCGGTTTATGTCACCGAACATTTCTTTCAGACTCAGCATAATCTCTTGGCAATGGTTCATTTCCACATGTTGCTTCTGAAGCACATTGGACAATGAACCAAGGATGTAACATCTTGCCAGATTATTATCTTCATCATATTTATCATTATATGATTTGTCTTCATCAGTCACAGGGTTTGCTATCTTGTCCTTGCTAAGCACGTAGGAGATGCGCTCTGCACAGAGAACAAGATCCAAATTTCGGATCCAATCCGAATAATTTGGTCCGGTCAACTGGTTGACCTCTAGAAGCCTGCTAAGTGGGTTCATGGACTTCATTTTCTGAAATTAAGAATGCACTATATTAGAATAATTATATATTCATTTTTAAGAATAATTTGATTTAGGCATTTTAAATCAAATTTGTCTTGCTAGGTCAACTTTGAAAGATTATTCCCTAATTGTCTTTCAAAGTAAGAGATATACTTACCGCTATATCTCAAGCAAGATCTGGGATCTCCTTTCCTATCTTTGTCACATCCCAATAATATGAGAACTTGCGACTCCGATAAAAAGAAGCGGGAACTCATTCTGCCTTTGCAAGTCCAACTTGCATTCCCAATTCGATCTTTAACACCCGGGCCCACCACCCCTAAGATGATGTTGACCCGTTGTTAATTGAACCAACCGTCAACAGGATTAGAACTCGCTATGCGCAATCCAATATCGCCCCAATAATATGAGGACTCGATATTGGGGTCACTACGCATACGGCCTTACTCTTTCGAGAAGCAAAGAGCCCGATCCAGATGCGCTTGCATACAGGAGCTGTCACTTCGGACAGGCGTCTCCTACATACAATCCCTGGCGACGGAAACCCTTCGCCTTGACGGGAGACCATGGATGTCACTTATGTGATCCTCCACCTCATATTCAAATTTTATAATTAATTATCGTGAATCATATTCACATAATTAATTCTTCCAAGGGAAAAAAAACACATCTATTCAAAATAGAGTGTTTATTGGATATGATTAATTTAATCATATTAATTCAATCATTAATCCAATCATCAACAAACATGTCTTTTACTTGAATAGTAGGTATAATCTCAAAATACGTATTATTCGAATTTTAATAATTAGAAAAATACATATTGTCTGTCTCCGGTATTATACAATCCCTACCCGCTGTCATGGCCAGTACCGACGAGAGTGGGACGGACCACATACGTTGCAACCCGCGACCCCAATGCTCTCCGACTAGGCACCACATCCGCCTCGGGAAATGATAATACCAGATAGACCATCATGTATTTTGAGATGTTCATCGGTTCTTCAACCGAAAGTTATACCATATAGTACAAATCAAAACATTTTTGATTATAAGGAGATTTGCTAGACAAATCCCCAATCTTATTCAAGCAAAAGAAAGGGTTTTTCATGTAAAAGTTGTCCTACAACTATTGTAGGATGAACTATAGTTTTCATGAAAGCAATGTTTGTTGATGAAACAATGATCAAGATCTTATATCTTATCATTGTGGTTTAGGCAAGTGTCATTCAATGAAATAATTATCTCTTTAAATATTTCACAAATATTTATCACTAATTATTCCAGAAAATTAACAATTAATTTTCATCAAGATTTTTGAATGACAAATCACAAGGTTCAAGATCAAAATTGTTAATTTCCAGCAGTGACCCCCAATCACTAAAATTAACTTATCTTGATCAATTTAAATCCAAAAAATGCAAACTCAGTTTCCAAAGATTGCCTATTTGATTTATTAAAGAACCCAAGTGATAATTCACGCATTTCAAGGCGGATTAAAACCGTAATCATCTCATTAATTACGTTCAAATCCGCAGTTCCCGCAACAGTGAATATAGTCATATTCAAAAAGCCATATCTTGAGCAAATAAAGTCCAAATTTAGTAAACTCAAGTCCTATGGTTTCCTTGTTTAATGGGGAACAAAATCCAATTGAAAATTTCGTGTTTAAACATTTTAAACAGTACGGAAAAAATCAATTAGACAGAGGTGCGAAAATTGAAATGCAGTAAAAATTTCGCAATCCTTTCAAGAACCAAATCGTCTAAGGTTCATGGATCACATCCAAAACCTTATTCAACCTGGCTCTGATACCACTTGAAGGATATTGAGAATCCTTAAGCGCATCACGGAAGCGTGTTGATCGTATCGTATACGATCGGAGCAACTAGTCGTACTAGATGCTAGATGCAGCAAAAATTAAAATTTTTAACATAACGATGAAACCACATGATCACGAGAACACTTCTCGAATCGTTTCATCAAACCACAAAGTATAAGGATTACCTCTTGAAGCGTGGTTGTGATCGCGAGATCCCAAGGTAGAGATCCTCCTATCTTAAGTCCGACCCACGGAGAATGCGCTTGCGGGCACGATGATGAGTCGCGTCCTTCCCGCAATCCTTGACGAAGATCCAAGCGTCGAAGGCGAAGCAAGATGCTCTCCTCTTCAATATTCAAAGTGGACGGCCACTTGGAAATTAAGAGAGAGATCACACACGAGAATTAGAGAGAGAGAGAGAGAAGTTGTCTTTCACAACTCTAGATGATGTACCATGGAGAGGCTACCCTAGCCCTCCTTATATACTAGTTTAGGATCCAATGGATCTCAATCCATGGGACACATGGATCCAAGGGATATGCTTGGTCCATGATGAATCAATGGCTAGGATTGTTGTTCAATAACAACAATTAATCAAGAGATAACATAATAAATTAAGTGGAGTTAACCACCCTCCTAAAAAAGGGGGGGCGTCACCCATGAACAATTCATGGGTGACGCCACCCATGATGGTGGTTGTTATCTCCATTTTATTTATTCTATTATTCCTTAATTAATCACAATAAATATTCACCAAATTAATTCCAAATTAATTTTGTGAATATTTCAATCTTGCCATTGAATATTGTGTGAATCATATTCACAACCCAAACTAGTTAGTAAATTGCATTTCCAATTAATTAACAAATGTGAATCCAATTCACATTATTAATTAACAAATGCTATTTACATAGATTCTCTCTCTTATATATGTATATTATAAATCATATTTATAACATGCATATACCATGGATAGTGTTATCCACATTCTCTTAATCCTTGATAATTAAATCCAATTTAATTATCTTAGATAATCAATATGAATCATATTCATATTTAAGCTTGATAATTAAATCACATTTAATCATCAAGTCCTTGCTTGGATATTTCATCAAAAGAATTATTCTTGAACCCTTTCAAGAATAATGTGCTTTCTCCGCGGATACTTGGAGATAAGGACAGGGCGATTGTATTATTCCACGTATAGTGACTTGGATGTTGAGATCTCATCTCAAATCCAAATCTTACGGACCTCTCACAGATGCTTGATTAAATCAAGACCGCAAATCCAATCTTCTCATTGAATCTGAATCCCATTCAGACCAATGTCCAACACTTGGACTAAGATCGGATTGCTTCTCTACTGAAAGGAGTCACTAAAATCCAGACCTGTTTCATCACTCCCTCGGAATGGAAGCGTCATGGATATACAATCGTTTATGATCACATCACCCTTCAGGTATTCCCAATACCTGTACATCCTGCATACTGGAAGACCCATGATCAACCCGAAGATCAAGATCATTTTATACTGTCTTCTTCAGGGTTTAATCATTAAGTTTCTCAATCTTGGTCATTGGGATTTGGTATCGATCATATGCTTTCCCAAAGCATATATCATACCTTCAAATTCATGTCATGCTTCCAAAGCATGACGACCATGCATGGAATTTGATCGGTCCCAATACCTCATGAGTGAGCTCATGTCTTCCGGTTCACAAGTGAACCTGTATGATCCCTTTGAGAGATCATATTGCTCATATACCCTTATATGCACACCAGCTCGCCGGTGTATAGACCTTGGTTAGGTCATCAACCTATTGGTCTGCCAAATGTACATACTTAGATATATAGCAATATATCTGTCTCCGGTCAGAGGATGCATGCCTATGCTGTGACAGCATTCAACATAGGACTTAGGTTATCTCGATCTCGTTAGGTCAACCCATTGACCTAACTAATCTGACACCTCCGAATCACTATTCCCATGCAGAGGACCTGCATCAAGAGGTCGGTCAGATATCAGCCTATGTGAGAAAGGATTGCCATCTCCTACTCAGGCTGGAGATCTCCACTTGACAATCATTTGATGGTGTTTGATGAGTCCTCCATCTAACTCCTTAGATATTCATCCAAACACCAGCTTCTATGATTCATTTAATGAAACAACAGCTATATGATCATCAAGCTGGCCATGGTACATAACCCTAATTGTACAGAGGGACCTTATAGTGCATTCATTCATATAATTTCAGAAAGGGAGTGAAACACAATAACTTTTATTGATAAACTTAAATATTACAATAACATTTATTGTAAGAATGGTTCGCCCAGGGCTCACAAGTCTAACATAAATTACCTCCTCCTTTTAAGTAATGATTATCTCTCTCATTTGCACTACTTGAATCCTTAATAGTTTGATCAATATAAGATTTATGAGCCTTGATATTTCAAGTGGGTCGGGACTAAAATCACTATATATCTTCAAATGAAACTAGCTCATTCATCTTATTTAGATATTATCGTATAAAGACAACAAGATAATCGAACAATAATAGAAAAATGCATGTGGAAAAAGTCTTGGTACTATCGCTCGATCTACCCATATCATATGTTTCATAGATAAACCCTAGAGATTAAAGAGAGAAAACCCTAGCATAGGGCCTTGTTGTAGGAACCGAGGTAGTCCTCCATCTTCTTCATGTCGGGGTTGTTGCACTTTTTCCCGCAGTCCTTTGCACAGTGCCCTATTTGGGTGGGGATGCTTGAGTTGAAGAAGTCCATGGCATGCCTAAAGCTGGGGCATTCCTTCTCCTTGCATTCATGGAAGCACTAGTTGATGCACCCACGGAAGCCTGCGTCGCTCTACCCAGAGAGAAGGAGGAGCGTGAGGAAGATGCAGAGGGGGACACCTGAGGTATGCATGGATAGCTCTTGGATAACATCGACCTGTGCGCAATAATTTGTTTTAGATGGAAAGAGGTGCTTACGATTTGGTGGTTCTAGATGGAGGAGTATGTCTATAGTGCTATTTATTTTTTGACAAAAGATTAACATTTCATTCATCAAAATATTACCCAGGAATTGTGGTGTATAAAGTAATATAATTACCCATAAAAATCCAAGGGAGCTTGACAATTGGTACAACTGACAAGTATCTGATGGAACCAAAAAGGTAAAAAGTTTTATTTAGGATAATAACGAGATAAAAGAACAGAAAAGCCGTAGTAATTATTGAAATTCTAGTGCTTGCGGGGGATAGCTTCGCTTCTTTGAATCTTTGGATGCTAGTTGGTGCATGATGTGCGGACACACACTAAGGGGACTGATTATGTCTTACTTTCATAAAAATCTTATGAGTGATTTAAAGCCTAGTATTAAGAAGTATAAATTTATGGACATGCTTGTTCATTCAAGATTGACCTGTCATTCCTAACAAGGCTGAAACGATAATTATTGGAAAGATCAATCTTAAATAAAAAGCAATTAATCCACAATATGATAAATGAATGAATAAACACGAATGTGAGTTAAAATTTATTATAACTCCACAATGGATGAGTATATGTGTAAGTATGCATAGAGCGTCAAACATAGGGAGAGAACCATATTCATTGAGAAATTAACAACTAATTATTGCTAATTAATAGTATTTTTTTATTTTGTTTTTATCTTTTTCTTTTATATTATTTTATGGATTTTTACTTTATATTTATTTTTATGGATATTTAAATGTTTTGTATTTTTATATTTTTTAATTTTTATATTTCTTTTTAGTTTTGAATATTTTTTTAATTTAATTTTTATTTTTAAAATACATGGTTGGAAGGAAGAAACTGATTTCATTCCTGAGGTTTTGACATCCATTTTATTTCATAGTAGTTCTAGTAGAATTCTCAAGTTTAGTCTCAATAAAAGTAGAGAAGAGATCCCAGGCCTCACACACCACACAAACACACACACACATATGTATATGTGTGTGTGTGTGTATGTATGTATGTATGTATGTATGTATGTATGTATGCATGTATGTATATGAAAAACTAAACATCTCCCACTTCATGAAATAGGGAATGCCCTGAATATATGGTCAATCAAATAAGACAAGGTAGATAAACAAAAATGGAAAGGATTTAGTTTTAGCCCTACAAGACTACCCCAAATAGATAGTATAAGAAGACATATATATATATATATATATGTAATGTTATTATAAATAATATGAGTAATATTTAGGATATACATGATATCTTATTTCCTTAATATATCAAAGCATATTCAAAATATAAAAAGTCCTATATTTTGGTGATTTTTAGATTTGTATCTATCATTATTAATTTTATAGAATTTTTCTACTAACTTTTAGGTATTTTTAAAGTACTAAATATAGAAAAACAATGAAGTGAATATATATTCGAGTTTTTTTAGTTTAATAAATACAAATATGTAAAAAATCTACTCAAACTAATTTTAATATTATAATAAAGAAAACTTGGAGAACTGAAATATACTTTTTGATATCAAAAAATCTACTTCTTAAAAGATTTTTCATTTGGTCTTGTATTTTTTATGATTTTTTGATATATTGAAAATAAGAGAAAAATCTAGGTAATATATATTTGGGGAATTTTTGGGTGGATATATGAACTTTTAGGATTTTTCTAAGTGAAAAGAGTAAAAATATGTATTTTTTGTATTATTATTTATAGAAAAATAATTGAAATGCCTTAATAAAAACATTTGTGTTGAAGTATAAATTTAAGCACTTAATTTAATTTTTCTATGATTTTTGGAATAAAGGATGCAAATAAAATAAACAAGAAGACAAACATATTAAAAACAAGCATCATAGGGGCTATTTTGCAATATACAAAACTATGCTTGCAATTTGGAACAAAAAAACCCAATGCCAAGGCATATCAACAAGAAACCCAATTCGAGTTCAGTTTGAATTGGTAGGGGTCTTTTAGCATTTAAAACAAACATAACATGCATTCAAGAACATTTTAATTGAATTCTGGGTTGATCATGCAATTTTTCAAATTAATTTAAAATTAGATAAACAACTAGCGAAGAACAATTTGAAATTTACTTAAAACATTCATGTATTTCATAGTAGATCCTAGAAATGTTGGGTGCATAGTACAATTTGTCTACAAAAGCTTAGGTCCTATTGAGCAAAATACCTAGAAATATTACAAATTAGATGAAAGATAAAAACTAAGTATAAATACAAAAATATAGAGGGGTGAGTCGCAAAATACCCCATCTGGTGCACGTGAGTGGACGACTAGATGAACTTCACTTACACAATGAACGGCTTTGATTGATCGATACCACTTCGCTTATGCTCTATTGAGATCATGTCCTTGGCACAATTTGATGATGGAGACGCAGCAAGATGCAATGATTTTGTGTGAATTGGGTCGTACTCCTAATCCAATGGTAGGGAGGCCACTTGGACGAACATTGGAAGAACAATGTAGGGATCCTTCAATCCTCGCTCCTATGGAGCATGGTGACCTTTCTCACTAATCAGATGATCGGTACATTCGTGGAAGCGGTCCATAGCTGAAGAAGGTGCTAAGAGAGTCCATGTCCCATCGATGGGGAGTTGGAGGCTCGTGGAAGTCCAGACACCTCGAGTATCCTGTGTTGAATCGATTCATACATCAAGAGGGGTCTTTGATGCTCGAACCTGCACTAAAAGGTAAGGGGGATCGGGGCGAGAGTTCCCGCCCTTTTATTTTGTGAAGATGTGAGAGGATGATATGAGAGTGGGAGACCTGGGGGCTTTATCCACAAGGAATTGAGGAGTTCTGGATCATCGAGGAGGAAGAGAAATGGAAGAGGATGGTGGTGGAGGCGTCAACTGGGTGAAACAATGGCTGAGATGAGAAGAATGGTGGCAGAGACTAGTGCTCTAATGTATTGTAAATGCTAAATCTAAGCTACACTAAGACCAATCAGATGAAATAAAAGGCATGTCTGCATTACTACAAATAAAACTACACTAAAAAGTAAAGAAAATAAGTCATACCTGACCTGGAAGTTCGAGCAGAGGAACCTCCTAGATGATGTCTGACTATGGTGTATCACATTAATTGCCACTTTCTCCAGGCCACAAAATGGTGAGCAGTCCTCATATCACGAAGATCACTCAAGCCCCTGTGTTAGTTGAATTACAGATGACCGGTCTTCCCGTGAAAATGGCGGCGTGAAGAAAAGAGCAGATCGTAAGGTCTATGGTACATGCTTGTGAGAGGGAAATGGTAGTTTTTAAATTTGTAAGATCTCGAGGAAGATGGAGGTAATGGAGGTAGAGTAAAAATAGGAATATATAGCTTCTTGTGAGCTCTAACAAAGTTACAGTCAAAGGCACGATAATTGATCGGGGGCCAACTTTTAGAGGTGCATCATTGGTCCTCATAGGGCTAAATGAGGACAAAACATAATTTAAATTTCTTATTAATTTGATAATAAGAAGGAAATGATTTTTTTAATTAAAACTCAAACAATGAAAAATATTTATTATTTTTCAAACTATTTTATCATGATTTTTATTTATTTTCACACCTTCATTTATTATGTGTTAATTTTTACATATATAGATAGATATATTTAAATATATTATATGTATTTTATTTAATTTTTATTTTAATAGCTATTATCATATTTTACATAATTTATATATTTATAATCAAATGGAATACATATTTTATTTTATTTTCACGATTTTATTTACATATATAAATAATTGTTCATGTATACAATATAGGTATAGTTTACCTATATCTTTTATGGTATTATTTATTTTAATTTGTTTTTAATGATTCTATTTTGTGTTTATGTTTCAAATTTGTTTTAAATAATATTAGATATTATTTAAATATATAAGAATAGTAAAAATATAAGTAACAAATATATGAATATTATATACAGATGCATGGCATAATAGTACTTTAAAAAGTTGGCTTTTGTGTCTTGACTCTATTTTTAATAAAACCACCTTCATTAAATAGAAAATTTAATTTGGAATACAATGAAGGTGAGTTTGATTTGTAAAGTTTAGTTTAAAACTTTGTTATTTGTGTGTCCCAGTTGCACTGTGCATTATTTGTCTTGGCAATTATTTTTATAACTTTCTATGAATCAATATGTACAAGTTTAATGTTGAAAACTTTTTTATTTGAGGTTTTCAAAATGATGAATAAAATAGAGTGAAAAGGATCATTTGCCAGATAAATACTTAGCGTTTTATATATAGTCTTTGGCCCTTATATCCCCCTAATTTATTCTTTGTCGACCAAGTCAATATTGAATCGATATCAAGGTTTAGGGTTATTCAATATCTTTAATAAAGAATTTGTACAATAATTAGAGACTAATTATATATGAATAATGAATGCTAATTTGTGCAAGTTAACTGTATTTACACATGTTTTGCTTGGTATTAAAAGAAAAAATAGAAGAATAAAGGTAGATGAATGGATATTCATCAACCCCTATACTTATCTTTCGTAGTCCCTATAAAACACTTATTATAATAATAAGTGATGCAAAAGAGGAAAATTAAGAAAACGAAAATAAAGAAAGTAGAATGGTTATTAATTTAAAACTTGCCTACACAAAATTGAAGTTTGGAGCTCGGTTAAGACCTTTGTATTGTTTATGTGTTCCAAACCTTATTGGGGATAGAATATAAACACAACATCCCTCAAGTTCCACAAGTCTTTGTTCAGTCACCTCAATAGCGAGGTTAGAATAAGTCTCTTTATACACAAACCCTTATGATTACGAGTCTTACTTGTACATTGTAAGTGGATTTAGATCTTCTCAACATAAATAGTAAGGAACAGCCTCCCTCAACAAGATAACCCTAATTCCCTATTCTAGCTACTCTGTCGTAGAGGATCGAGATATTCCCTTATAAGTTCAAGTTTAACCAGCTCATGAAGAGGGGGTAGAGAGAAGAATAGATTGTGACTAGTGTAATGACATTTCCTATGGAGCTTGACTAGTGTAGCCAAGTCTCCTGTTGTTGGCAACCTTGAGATATTTGACTTTGAAGCATTGTGCCTTGTTTATTTCATACATACTCCAACGGGATTTGATTTTTCAGTGATTTTTTCCCATCTATTATTTTTGAAATTTTTGATTTTGCACATTGTTATACTTTATACAATAGAATTTACATAAGGACTTTTCCTCTTGAGCCAGTAGACTATACCTCTTTTGATGCTTTATTACAACCCACATCGTCCTATCTCTAGATGTCGATTCCACTAGATCGGGTTGGGGGCATTGGCCACCTATTGGGGTGACGTATATTTCCACATGTGTGCTTCCTCAAGCTAAAGAATCCTGCCCAAAACACCTCCTCTGATTTGAGATAAGTGTTGAGTGTAGTGTCCAAGTTAGGTCATTATTAGCAAGAGTCATGTATGTGCTTCGAAGTACTCTACTTAGGCTAATCATGATTACATGTAAAGATAGTCTTGTGGACATAAAAAATTAAGTCTCATTGACCAGAAAAGTCTTAATTCTAATTCTTGTAAGGTTCCTTTGAAAATATGTGGATTAAGGTCTAGAACAAGCTCCAGTCTTCAGATTTTATTTAGACAAGTTCAGTTGTCAAAATCATTCAGAAAAATGCTTATGCAATGTAAGAAAGTATTTTTGTGAAAAAAAATCTAGATTATAAATTTTATGGAGTTTTCAAAAAGCTTTATGGAATTTTTGAAAAAGAAAAGAATTAGTGAATTCATAAGAATTTTACATATATTAACAAAGAATTTTATACCACATATATACAGGTTTTTATATAAATTTATACAATATTTCATAAGGTATGTACAAGTTTTATTTGAATAATTTTATAAGGATATTATCTACGGAATTTTAAAAATAATTTGAAAACAATTTTACAAACATTTGTCAATCATTTTCAAAACTTATTTTGCATATAATATTTCAAAAACATTTTTTTCAAACATTTTTTATATTATTTTAGCAAACATTTATAAAAATGATTATTTTTCAATTGGTTTGACAATCATTTATGGAGATTGTTCAATGGTTTTCAAAAATTTTTAATATTTTTTATGACCATTTTCCAATCATTTTGCAACATAGTTTCAAACTAGTTTTTACAAATATTTTTTGAATTTTGTTTATATATATTTGCAAGAGTTTATTCTTTACAGTTTATTTATTTGAATACCCTTACTCAATGTACTTTATTAGTCATATTTATACGAAACTACAAGTTATGGTTAATGTATATATGCAATATATGTGACCCCTATACTTATCTCAAACTATGTCCTCATTGTGATCAACGAGTAACAAAGGAAGACATGGCTCGTGCTAAGTATAGGAATATATACTATAATGACTGAAAATAAAATAATGAGAAGTTGATCACCCACACCCCCCATACATATGATCAACTTATCGTAAGCATAACAATTCGTACACAAAGTAGGGACGATAGAGGATTCGAATTCACGGAAATCATTGACTCAGCTTGTCTCCCCCTTGATGAATCTTCAATTCATCACCTTTATTCTTTCATTTTGGCCTTTAAACCCTATTTAAATGCAATTAAAAAACATTAATTTCTGTAAAATAACACTCCTCATTTATGCTATAAATAATGTATAAAATGTTCAATTTCAAGTTGATGAATCCCTGATTCTCTCTCTTTATTATTTTATTCTAGATATTTATCTTAACAAATCATCACGTAAATAGGTGTAAATACAATAAGTTAGCATTCTGCATGCATGTGTTAACATTGTATATTTAGCATGTATTTGTGAAAAATAAAAGAATAAAGGAAAAGAAAACGGAAGGAGGTATTTAGACTGAACTTTAAGAGAAGGTCAAGCATTGACATGATTGTCAAATAAAATAAGTAGAGAGATATAGGGCTTACTATATGTTTATATACTACCTATATCTGTAAATAATTATTTTGGATAAAATAAAAATAAAATATTCTTTCTTCTCCCTTGTGTATAGTCTTAACAATAAATCAAAAATAAAATAAAAATCTGAAAAATTAAAATAAAATCCTCTCTCATTTGTACAAAATACATGTATATATGTCTCACTCCCTATTTATTCTATACCAATAGATAAATCAACAAACAAAATAAAAATTATTTTGTACTCCTAAAAATTTGTTAAACAAAAATAAAATACAAAAATGAGGTATTTGTGTAAATAATAAAATAAAGATACGTGTACATAATGCATAGGTATATTATACCTGTATATAATACTATATAGCATATGTACATTTTTTATTTTTCATAAAAATAATTAAAAATCACAGAAAAGTAGTTTGGAAAATAATAAATATTTTTAATTTTATACACTTTTTATTTTGAATTCATTTACTATTTTTATTGATTTTCTAAATATTTTATAAAATTGAATTCTCTGATTGGTCCAGCTCGGGTGTTGACCTCCAATCAGCATCTCCCCCTTCCCAGGCCAGACCCGGATAGTGTTCACCGGACCTTCTTTCCCCCTTTTTCTAGCCCGATTTTAGTGCGCACGAGCTCGACTAGAGTGCTTTCCCCTTTGCAAATCATCTCGTGCGCAAGAAACCACTTCCGATCTCCGAGTAGCTCAGGCGGAGTACTCCTAGGTGGCTAGACATTGCCACAACCATCCGACCGTTGCCATCTTCATCAAACCCCCTAGCCCGATGCACATCATCTCCACAAATCTGGTGGACCTCCTCACTCTTCAATCAGGACAGTGGATCTCCTCCATTGCTTGATTGAAGTCTAGCGCAGAGATGTTCTTCCAACATCCTTCTCAAACCGTTGGATGGCCCCCCTCGCTACAGACATCATCCCAGCCGACCGACCATTGCAGCCTTTCAGCCCTCGGATATGTTGCCCTTTGGCATATATGACCTCACGTAGGGGATATTCTCTAGGACGTCAGATCTGAGGGTACCATCGATCACAGCCGTACGTCTGCGCCACCTCCTGAGCCACCACGCGTCGTCATGTGCCCTTGTACGCGCCCTACAGGGTATATTGCATATTTTATCTCGCACTTTTATGCTTTCTTAGTTAGTCCAGAAAATAAAGTTGTAGTACACATATTTTGCAGTTTGGACCTTAGGTTTTCAGTATTTGCAGTTTAGTCTAGTTTGTGTGAACTCACGTGTAGTGTCACGTGCTCTTCTAGTACATTTGCATTTATACCCCAGACTTCATCTATGTTATGATATGAATGAACACGTTTTATTATTTGCATTTATGCCCCTATGAGCTTGTGTCACATGTATTGCATATGTTTATTTGGCTAATTTGCAAATAAGTCCTTTGAGTTTTTAATTGTGTCATTATTTATTATGCAACTTTCATATAATCGTAATTAGGTCCCTTCCTGCTATGTGTGTTGTTTATAATTAAATAATTACTAAATCAGCTCCAAAAACTCCAAAAAAATTACAGTTATCTCCAGCTAACATGTAATATTTATGACAATTTTTTTGAGTTAATTTAGTTTTATTTGATATTTTTCTAAAAATCAAAGACACCCAAAAACATTTCTATCTACTTTATAAAATACGTACAAATTCTAAAAAATGTCTAAAAAATCTATAAAAAGTAGTGTGTATGTGTGTGTGTTTATATGTATTGTCTTTAGTACCATTTTTGTTGCAATATCCCTTACAAAAACTCTACAAATCACAAAAAACTCAAAATCTTATAAAAATAATTAAAAATTCCAAAAAAATCAAAAAAATATGATTTCAATTTCTGTAGGTAGATAAATTTATTTGTTTTCTCATAAAATTGTTATCCCGGATATTAGGATACTTTGAATATTTTTAATTTGTAATTTTGTCTTGGTTGTGCATTGATTCATTGTTTAACTCTTATTTGATTTTTATAGAATCATATAAAAATTGGAAAAATCCTATAAAATCACCAAAAACTTCTGAATATTTGAAAAATATAAATATATTTTTGTCTCCCATTTTTAATATTTTTACTCTTAATAAAAATTGTTGAAGCTTGATTTTATTTTGATTATTTTTATTCGTGTTCTTTGTTTTCTTAATTTGAAAATATAAAAAAAATTGCAAATTAAAACCACAAAAATATGTTTTCATTTATCTGAATTCCGACTACTTCGTATATTTCTGTGCTCCTTGAGTTCAACCCGGGTCGCTACACTAGGTTAAATAAATAGCATAGACCACTGACATTATTTTGTACTTGATTGTTTTATATTTTGAGTGTTTTATTGCTTTCTTTTTGAGTCCGGCTAGCAGATTTGGGTTACAATGACCTATGTTTACTCTTGATACTTAACCTTAATCGGCTAACCACCCATCAAAATGGCACTGTTGCTGGGGATCATGTCTTAGTAGTTGCTTTTTTAGATTTTTTTATCTGTAGTTGTTATAATTGTTATCTGAGGCTTTCTATGTTTCAATTTTTGTGCGAGGAACCGCCCGAGGATGCTTTAGAGGAGACCCATAGCTGAGGAGGAGCAGAGGAGGATCAGAAAGTGGTTATAGCATTTAGAGTAGCTTAGCATATTTCTTATTATTGTTGTAATAACACAGGGACACTCAGACACTTTCTTGGACACTTGGCTTATCGAGGTTTGTTTCACCGAGCACCGATGTGCTCAGGGACCTCACCGCAGTTTCCGTCGATTTTGATTTTTTTGCATTATATTTCCTTTCATTTTCGAAGAATTTGGCCCTTAGATTTTGCAATTTCTTTGATTGTGACGTAAATAATTAAGGCATATTCCCTAAAATATTGCTTGCACATATAGATTCGTAATTGGACCTTATTAATAACTGATAATAAAAAATTAGATGAATTAGACTCGATTCCACGTGCCTTGAGGAACAACATACAGTGCTAGCAGGACCCATTGTGGTGGGCATCGAGTGGTTCCCAAGATCGGACTCCGGACTTGATCTAATTGGCTAACTCTAGTTATTCACGTTTAGAAATTGCACATCTGAGGGTGTTTTCTTCTTGCATCATTTAGAATAGGTTAAATTCAGTCTTTTAATTTATGCGTGGATCACCCTACATGTAGAGTGCTGGCGACAGGTACGCATCTCTTACTTTTCAAGCATCATTGTGTTTGATCGCGTATCAGTTTTTTCGACTTCTCCCTCCTATTTTTGGACTTAAAATAATCAGGAGATCGAAAAATTTGTTAGGCATTTGTTTGATTAATGAAAAATACCATAAAAAGAGAAAACCATAAAATTGGGATTGCTAAACAGACTTTTTCCTAAAAGACACATTACTTAAAAATCTATTTTGGGAGAGTCATCCCCTCGTTGTTTGGTTTGCTTGTGCGAGAGAGTGACCCGCACACTAGGCTATAACCACACCTGAACTCTTGTTAGACTATTGGTCTTGAGGTTAGTCATTCTTCAGTGAGGATCGCTCTGGTTTCCGGTAAACCGTGCCACGATATCCTTAGCAGAGTGAGTTGATCGGATTGTCGGTAAACGGTCCGCAACTTATATTGGCTGGGAAAGATCAAGCTTTGGGATTGGGCTAGTCCCCTGGGAGCATTGGGTACCTAACAGCTTGCTTAATTGCCCTGCTAGACTGAATAAAATTGACAAGATAAATGACGGAACACTTATGCTCATTAGCTCCGCATTGCGTAGGTGAATTAGGGGTTTGACTTCCAATCTTGTTTGTTTCAAGATCCCATCGCATTTCTTCTACATCACGATGATAGGTCGGAGATCCCTTAGGCTGCCCTTGGTAGCACTACTTTCGAGCACTCTGCCTCATTCATCTAGGCAGGTTTTAGAGAGCTTGGACCAGCTCTCTGAACCCGAATTCAACTCCACCTTGTTCCCCCTCGACCACCCTTCTTCCAGTCCTGAGGTTCCTAAGCAGAGACCATCACAGATATTTGTTCATTTGACATCACCGGAGTTCGGGTCTTTTGCCTTTCCAGAGACCCGTGAGATGGCCAGCAGTAAAGAGCACATTGATGGACAACTCCAGGGTTCGACATACGTTTTAAATCAGGGTTCCATCAACAATACACTTCTAGGATCCCTGGAGATGATGCAGAGATAGATTAGAGATCAGAGAGCCTTCACAGCAGAGGTCCGACGAGAGATAGCATAGATGCAAGATGACAGAGGAGAAGGAGTTGCACAACCATGATGCAACCCTTACACATCGTTGGATCGAGCTTCCAGCTATTCTAGGGGACTTCAAGCTCCCTTCCCAGACCATTCAGCTCTTGCTTAAGTTCCATGTGCTTGCCATCGAGGAGCCGCATCTACACTTGCAGGAGTTCAAGATGATCTGCAACAATGTCCACGACAGATACGTGGATGGGGACACCATCAAATTGATGGATTTTCCATTCTCCCTGGTTAACATAACTGCCTATTGGCAGAAGCATTTAGGGTGATATGCCACTTCGTGGGAACAACTCTGGACTGAGTACTTGAACAAGTACTACCCACTTGGATGGACGAACGTAGTGCGAGCTCTGATCAACAATTTCTCTATAATCCCCAACGAGTAGTTCCATGAAGCGTGGGATCGATTTTGTGAGATCATAAACGGATGTCCACATCACAACATCTCCAAGCCCAACTTAGTACAGAGCTTCTTTTGTGGACTGACACCGGAACTGCATGGACTAGTGAATGTTTCTTGCGGGGGCTCCTATTTTGCCAAAGACGAAGACCAGGTCTGGGCCATATATGAGGAAATGGCCAAAAATTATACAATGATGTCTTAGACTCGGCTCTACACTCAGCGGAAGCTCTCACCCCATGATGTGTCCTATCAGAGGATAGCACGAGTAGATGCAGGTCCATCCACCTCTTCAGCAGCCGCAACACAGGCAGAGTCATCGACCGCTGATATGGGCAATATCAACGAGAAGTTGGACCACATTGAGAACATTGAGAAGATGCAGTGCTAGGGCATGACTCAAATTGATAAGTTGGCACAAACCCTGACTGACCTTAAGACCCTGATAATATGTCTCCAGGAGGCACAGATGGCTTCTCAACCATGTCTCAAGTCACGTGTTAATCCTATAGCAGCGGCTCTTCCCAGCACTCTGCTTAGTATAGACAGGTTCACCACATCCAGACGGAGCCGCTCCAGTAGTTACAGCATCAATATTCTCAGCCACCACCATCTTAGGAACTCATATGGTGGTGTATCAGCAGGATCAGATACTAGCACTTCTCCCTCCTTCCCCCTACAAGCAGGAGCCGTTGATGGAAGTCAACAGGATTTCGTATGGTCGACAGCAGCCTGGGATCCATCCAGACCATCCCTAATTTACGTGGTCAACCGAAGGTACCTCGTCCCAGCAGCAGCCTCCAGCTCAGGGTGGGAAATTCGGCCAGCAGTAGCCCCCGTTCTCCTACCAGCCACAACAGTAGCATTTCCAGTCGGGTCCTCATCCCTACCAACAGAGACAACAGTAGAGGAAGCACTAGTAGGAGCCTCGGTAGCATTCTCATCCTCCCCCTCATCAGTTCCAACAGCTACCTCCCTATCAGTAAGGCAACCCATCTGGTTCTCATGGGCCAGTCTATGAGAACCCAGCCCTTGATGATCAAGCCCACCTACTTGCAGACCAGCAAGAATACTTTAAGCAGGAGATGGATGAGTTCCGTCAGGAGATAAGGGAGATTGTTAAAGGAAAGGCTGCCATACCCGCTCAGATTGAGCCCAACCTGAATAACCTAAAGGGAAAATCTGAGTAGGTACAGTTCACAGAGACCACCATTCCTAGTGATTTATTGGGTGGCATTGCTTGATACACATTTGATCCTGATTTTGTGTCGCTTAGGAGCGGTAGGATGCCAGCCAACAGTGCCTCATCTGAGCGACGACACTACAATGATTCTGGAGTGCCAGATGAGGAGTATAACAGTGCTGATACTGCTAATGACGACGATGATGATGGTGTTGCTAAAGCCACCAAGGATGTTGATCCAGTCGACGATACTAAGGTGTCATTTCTCCATATGCAGATGGTGGCACTGATGCCACCAGATTCCCAGATGCTGAACCAGAGTATGGTGCTGATGTTGCAACACCTGATGTTGTGAGATGTACTGATGACACCACTTATATTTCAGTGGTTTCACCTCCAGTTTTTGTATATCGGGACATTATGAAAATACCAAAAGAATAATAAAGGAAAGGTTTCTTCATCTTTGAGTCCATATGTGATGATCGATAATACTTGTATGGATTCCATTCCTTCTCAACAACAGGAATCTCTTCCTAGCCCACTATCTGAGGAGGGCCCAGCCATCCCCTTCCCTCAAGCACTCCACTTGGAAAAGGGGAATAAAAAAGAAAATCCAAAAAAATATCAACAATTAGAGTTCAACCAATAGATAATTGATAGATTCTGTATCCAACTGACTCTACAGGAGGTACTTAATCACATCCCTCTCTTCCATAAGAACTTGAGAGAGAAGACCACTATCAGTAGGAAGAAGAGGAACCATCAGGCAAAAAATCCATGTGCTGACCTGCGCCACCTGCTTCACTATTCAAAACTGTCTGCCAGCCTAGAGGCCAGATGCAGAAGTTCCCTATATCAGATGCCACATTCATGAGTAGAGATTCAATCATACTCCATTAGACAACGACCCCTCCATCAACCTCTTTCTGGCAGCCTTACTCAACCGATTCAAGTTCGTCCCTCTTAGACAGAGCAGGACAGTCCTTCAGTTTGCTGACAGATATGTAAAGAGGATGAAGGAGTTGTTGAAGGACGTAGTCACCACAATTCAGAGCATGAAATTCCCCATGGACTTTGTTGTGTTGGGAGATCCCTGAGTCTGTGACCGATACCCCCATCATTCTAGGACGTCTATTCTTGACCACAGCCAAGGCGGTGCCCGACCTGTATAGTGGGAAGGTATACTTTGGCATCAAGGGTGAGAGTATACAAATAGAGACGATCGATGAGACTAGAGCGTGAGACTCAGCTTACTGAGAGCAGTTCAGCGATGCAGAGCATACGACAGACGCAAAGCGAGGCGTCCACCAAGAGTGCGACTTTGCGATCACTGATTATGAAGCCGCTTGGTCCAATTCTATTTCATGATCCCTTCTCTCATCTTCAAATATTGTTGATCCACAATTTCCAGCAGAGGAGAGTTCGGAGAGCACACTCTTGGCCGTGGACATTTTTGAGGATGACGGCCGCTTTTAGGACAACGAAGTAGAATATGTATCATGTGATTCTGATTCAGATCCCTTGTATTCAGACATAGACTGGGAAGAATTTGATGATTTATTATTTAGTCCGATTTCCACAGAACCATCAACTAGGGTGGAGACCGTGCCGTACCGAGTATGGACACACCAGCCGGGTCATCTTCACCAGTTTTGCATAATCAGCGAGAGTTCTCTCATTCAGATCAGATTGCATTCACTCAGATCTTTCAGAGGACAGATTTTTCAGCTCCTAGTTGTCTGGAACTGAAGCCTTTGTCGCAGTCGCTGAAGTATAGATTCCTTACAGGTGAGCTTGAGATGTACCCAGTCGTTATCTCAATAGATTTTATTTGAGAGCAAGAATCTCATCTTATGGAGGTTCTTGAAAGAAACTGCAAAGCAATAGGATGGAGTGTAGCTGATCTGCAGGCGATAAGTTCGGCTTTGTGCTCCTACCGAATCTATCTCAAGGAAGACACTAAGCCATCGCGTGAGTTCCAGCGACGGCTGAACCCAAATCTTCGAAAGGTGGTCATGAAGGAAATTTCAAAATGGTGGAGCATCGATTTTATTTACCCCATCTCCAACTCCAAGTGGGTTATTCCATTGCATATAGTGCCTAAGAAGATGGGCATCACCACAGTTGTGAGTGAGTCTGGAGAGGAGATAGGTACCTGGGTACCCACTTCTTGAAGGCTCTGTGTGGACTATAGACGATTGAATCAGGCCATCAAGAAGGATCATTTACCACTACCTTTTATTGATTAGATAATAGTTAGGCTAGCAGAGAAGAGTCACTACTGCTTTCTTGACGGGTACTCCAGTTACAATCAGGTAGCCATAGTTACCAAGGACCAGGACAAAACGATATTCACCTGTCCGTTTGGGACTTATGCTTTCAAACGGATGCCCCTTGGTCTATGTAACGCCCCGACGACATTCCAAAGGTGCTTGTTGTCCATCTTCTCGTATACGGTGGGTGAATGTCTAGAGGTCTTCATAGAAGACTTCTCGATCTACGATGATGGGTTTGATGCTTGTCTTGACTGCCTTGATCGTGTTCTTCAGTGCAGCATAGAAGTCCATCTTGTCTTATCTTGGGAAAAGAGTCACTTCATGGTGACTCAGGGGATGGTGCTTGATCATATCATCTTCAATAGGGGCATGGAGGTTCATCTGGCCATGTTAGATATCATAAGGAAACTCAATCCACCATCCAACTTGCGGCAATTATAGTCTTTTCTATGGCATGTCGATTTTTACCAATGTTTTATTCATGACTTCAGCAGGATTGCCTGACCGTTGACTAGTTTGCTAAAAAAAGAGACCGAGTTCATTGTAGATGATAAGTTCCTTGCATCATTTAAGACTCTCAGGAGCTTATTTGTTGAGACTCCTTCCCTTCAGCCACATGATTGGTCTCTCCCATTCGAGATCATGACGGATGCCTCTGATTTTGCCGTAGGGGTCGTGCTCGGATAGAGGAGGGATACTATACCATTTGCCATTCACTACGTTAACCGTACATTGGATGTTGCTCAGTGGAACTATACTATCACAGAGAAAGATATGCTAGCCGTAGTTTTTGCCTTAGAATAATTATGATCGTATATTCTTGGATCCAAAGTGATTATCTTTACTGATCACACCACCATCAGTTAACTTATGGCTAAGAAGGATGCCAATGCTCGATTGACCAGATGGATCCTTCTACTCCATGAGTTTGATTTTGAGATTAAGGATAAACATGGACTCAAGAATGTGGTGGCGGATCATCTCTCCCATTTGGAAAATCTTGAGGAATCTGAGCAGACTAATCACATTACAGAGACCTTCCCAGATGAAGCGATCCTTACTATCGTATCTCTTGCATGGTATGTGGATATTGTGAGTTATCTTGTTGCCAAGAAAGTTCTGTAAGGTTGTCCCAGGCACCGACTTAAGACCTTTCTCGCGAAGGCCAATTCCTACCATTGGGAGGATCCCATCTTTTATCATGAAGGAGGGGATAGCATCTGGTGTCGGTGCATTCCTCGGTAGGAGAACTACAACATCCTCACTTACTGCCACAAGCTTGAGGTAGGAGGACAACATTCTGGGAGGAGAACAACACAGAAAGTGCTTCAATCCGGACTATGGTAGCCTACCCTCTTCAAGGTTTCTGATGAATTCATGAAGAGGTGCACTGATTGTTAGAGGATGGGCACCTGTTGACAACATGATATGATGCTGGTGTAGCCGATTCACTCCGGTGAGGTTTTTGATGCATGGGCATTGATTTCATGGGTCCATTCCATAAGAGTCAATGGTTTGAGTACATTTTGTTGGCTGTTGACTATATGAGTCGTTGGGTTGAGGCCATATCTGCTCGAACAACAAATGCTAAGACTATTTGTAGAGTTTTTAAGAACAATATCATTTCACGGTTCAAAGTGCCTAGAGTATTGATATCTGATAGGGAGTGGGTCACACTTTATCAACGGCAAGGTAAATGCCCTTGCTAACGAGTTCATCGTAGATGACGAATCCACAATTCATCGCCTTTATTCTTTTATTCTAGCTTCATTTCTGTAGTCAAACACCTGCAAATACCCACTAATTCCATAAAATTACCATTTTGCACGCATATGTTAAATATGCATTGTTAACACTTTTTATATACTTAAATAAAAGAATAAAGAAGAAAAGAAAAATAAAAGAAAAATAAAAGATGTGTTTATGAAGTAAACACAAATTGATCTGAACCCCGAGAGAAGGTCAAGACTTGACCTGATCGACCAGGATTAAAGTAGGGAAAGATAGGGTCTTTAATTTAAAAGATCCAAAAATAATTTGTACATTTGTTCCCTGTATATTTGTATAAAACTTGTACTATTTTTTATATATAAATTGACCTCAAATTAATTATTTTTGTAAATAAAAGTTTTAAATAAAAATTTGTTTTAAATAATAAAAATAATTGCAAAGCAAAATAATGTACAGATTACAAATAATCACATTCAGAAAAAGTCGCAATGTGATAATTGAAATACCAATTTCGGCTCCATATGAACATAAATTGAACCAAACTCACTTCAATTATATTCTAAATTAAATTATCTTTCAAGTAGCCGTGATTTCATAATTTTTGGAGTTACGGTTGAAAAGTCGGTTTTCGAGGGTGTTTTGTGTAGTTTTTCCACATATTTATTGTATCTATTTAATTCATATTTATTTTTTTATATACATAATATACATAATTATAAATATTTTTTATTAAAAATAAAAAAAATAAATAAGTAATAAAAATAAAAAATATTATTTAAAAATTATTTCCTTATTTGTACATCTGTATATTGTATTATATGTACTTAACATATATATTGTATTATATTCTATTAATTTAATTTAATTACAAAATTTGAATTTAATTATTTGATTTATATGATTTGAAAACCTACCTTGTATATAAGATATTATTCCATACCTTTAATAGCCACTATTAAGCTAGCTAATTAATTTTTGTAAAATATTTAATTAATTTATTTTAATTGATTTTTTTAATCAATAATTTATTTCATTTATTTAATTTTTTAATTAATTCACTACTAAACATCTTCCCCTTTTGTGCATTCTTTCCTTTTTGAATTTTCTTCTCTTTTAATGGGCCCCTCCTCCTTCGTTATTCGTTGATCAATCTTTAATGGAGAGGAGCCCGATCTCCAAGAGCCATCTTGTTGAAGAAGGGTGCCCAGGCTTCGAGTCGTTCGATGACAGTGTGTCGGCCCTCATCAAGCCCATTACAGCATATTCGATCCCGAGGTGAGATCCATTTTATTTCGCATCATTTATCTTAGATAAATCATAGGTTTATTTTCTGCTTCGACATGATTAGAATTTAGATATTAAAATCCCAAAAACATCCATCCCAAATTAATCCACGTACGACATCGATTTTCACCTCATTTTCCAATCCTCGCATTTCTTGTTCTACCTCGCACAACCTCACACATCAGACCACGTACAGTGGTCGGATCTTCGGATCTCTCTCCTGCTTGGCCAAGATCTGCCACCATTCATGCGCCCTCATTTATTTATAAATAAATAAAATAAAAAAACACATATAATTGTTTCTATCTCTCTAACATTTGTTTTGCAAGTTCATCTAAAAAAATATATAAAATAAAAAAAGAATAAAAAATTAGTTCCTATTTACAATTTCTTGAAAAAATTAAAAAAATATTTCTATTGTTTACATAAGAAATTAAAAAAAACAAAAACAAAGCAATAGGACCTCCCAACAGTGGCCCCGCCGCATGGAGCCATCGAGATCGTGCCACCGCGCGGACAACTGTCGCGCAGCTCCCGCAGCCGCCCTCCGCCTGCGTCCAGACCCTCTTGTGAGCTGCGTGACCGCACACCGTCCTATTGTCCTGTGGCGATGCTTAGACCGTGGAACCGTCCAGCGCGTCCATGCCCACCGCCACCCACCACTCATTCCACGACGGTGCCCCCTCCTTCACTACCACAGAACTGTCAAGTGTCCGCCCCCAGGTGTGAGAGGCGCACGTGCCATCATGACTCCCACGATCCAGTGTCGTACAGCCACCTTCCTCCATCGCGGCATTTCCATGGTCGCGACCGACTGACCTCCAGATCGTGACACTTGCGACATCACCGTCGACCCCCCCGCACTTCCTATGTGTGCCCTCCCGTGCATCCTCCAGATCTGCGTGCAGCGGCAACCCATCCCCTTTTGGTTGTTTTGGCTGAAGAAGAAGCGTGACCCAAAGAACCCTAGGGCGTTTAAAATTGTTTTGGTAAAATTGACATCCTTGGAAATTTAAACAATTACCAAAAGGTCTCCTCCAGTACAGGCAAGCGCGTAGCATGTGTTCAATGGGTAATTTGCGTACTTTCTCCCATAATTTATTGATGTTGTTTATTCAATACCGAGACAATAAAAATTTGCATTTAAGTCCATGTTCTTCTAGATAGTAAATTTGCTTGCTCTCCTTGAATTAAATAAATGTTTTTATGGCTCTAAAAATTCTCAAAAAAATTGTGTATGCTCTTGCTATCTTCTACTACATTGTATAAAATTTTCATAGCATTTTGTTGAAATTTGATATTTTAAAAATTAAAAAATAATGTCTTTTTATCTGCCTGAAAGTAAGAAAATCAAAAAAATTCGAAAATTTGTCTAAAATTTATAAAAAAATAGTGTAGGCACATTTTACTACCCTTTAATTTCTATCCAATTTTCGTGCATAGATCATTTATAAAATTCCAAAAAATTACGAAAAAAGAAAAATCCTAACAAATTATAGAGGAGTCTAGAAAAAAATCTGACTCTAGTCTCTGTTTGTAGATAATTATTAGTACTTGTAGATAATTATTGAATAATTATCCCATCTTAACCGTATCGAAATAAGTGTCATCAAAATGGCACCGTTACCGGGGAGCATGGCTTTGTAGTCATTTTTCAATTTTGTGCTATTTATCTCTATTTATTATAACTGTCATCTGACCATCTCTTGTTTCTCTTTTTCTGCAGGGAACCGTCGTGGATACGACTTGAACTCTTTGGAGGGACCAGCACAGGAAGAGGGGCAAAGGTGCAGAAGACTGTTATTTTATTTAGAGAATTTTTATGAATAATTGTAATAGTTTACACTTATACACTTGTGGACTTGGACACTATTTGGGGTCTGTTTTGCCAAGTGTCGGTGCACTTGGGGGACCTCACCATTGTTTTCCGTATTTTTTATTTCACCGCCATATCATTCAATTTCATTTTCGTAGTTTTGGCCCCTAGACATAGGAGTTTTTGTTGATTGTAACATAAATAGCTAAGGCCCAAACCAATTTGCTTATGTATTCTTATAGAACGTAATTGGACTTTAGTAAAAATAAATTGAAAAAGTTAGTTTAATTGAATTTGAGACCACGCCTCGTGAGGAGTCACATACAGCGCTAGCAGGACCCGTTGTCGCAGGCACCGAATGACTCCAAAGATCGAACTACGGACTCGATTCAATTAGCTAACTATTGTTCTTCACGATCAATAGAAGTTGCTCGTCTAAGGTCGGTTTCCTCGTGTATCAAATAGTTAACTTACTTTCTGTATTTAATTTATGTGTGGTTCATATTGCATGTAGATTGTTAGAGCAAGGTACGCATTTCTATCCATGCATGCACCATTATGTTTGACTGTGTATCAGCTTTTTCGACTTCCTTCCCTTATTTTTGGACTCAAAAAAAATTAAAGGAAATCGAAAAATTCGTTAGGCGTTATTTTTTTGAAAAAATTCAAAAAATAAAAATTAAAAAATTGGGAATGCTAATTGAACTTGACTCTAAAATTAAACGTAATTGATTCCTCATTGTATTGGGAGAGCAATCCCCTCATTGTTTGTGCTTTTAGTTGCTCACATACACACTAAGGAGTAGTGCCCAAATCCCATTAAAGCCTCTTTAGTGATTGTACAACTTTTGCATGTTAACTAAACTCTAAAATTGAACGATAAAGATCGAACTCTCACGGTCAGATTTGTGTTGAGTTGGTGAACTGAGGGTTTGCTTTGTGTATTAGATGTCTTTGATGTGAGTCGGTTACAATCATCTTTTCTAGATCATTAGCAGTCACCTTCTATCTCTCTCTTCTATCCCACCCTCCCTCCCTTTATCTTCATTTAGCTCTCTTCATGATGGGCCACACTCTATTTCAGCCGGATTGTGCAGCTTCTTCATTTCATGCCCATCAGTCCCGCCCATTTTCTTGGGAGGTCGGAACTCCGACCGATTTCCCATCTTCTCCCTATCCACCTTCCCATTCGGTACATGTTGTAAGTGGCGCCCGAGGAGACTAGATTGACCAAATACGAGACCCGGGAGATTACCTTGTTGAGATGAGAATGCATTCCATAAGAGATCAAATGGGGCAGTTGCGAGTTTTAGACGACTTTAATCCTAGGATGATGGATGAATACGTCGATCAAGAAGCTCATCTGCTTCTACATTGAGTCCCTTCATTTTGGATTTAGAGTTCATCAATCTTCTGCCAAATTTTTCAAGGGGAGTGCATGAGGATCCTTACATTTATATATCTCAGTTTGAGGATTTTTGTGGATCATGATCATACCAAGATATCACTTTTGAGGAACTGATGCTGATGACATTCCCTTTCTCACTTTAGACTAGAGCTTTGAGATGGCATAGGTAGTTGGGGAGGAAGATTGCTACGCAGGGAGATTTACCATCATTATTTTGCAGAGATTTTACCCCCAGCATAGAGCTGATATGATGCGGTTTTGTATTCATGATTTTTTAGTTGACCCCCAAGAGCCATTGAGATATTCGTGGTTGATGTTACTTGATCTTTAGAGGCGATTTCCAGATCATGGATTTTCGATGACTGGCCTTGTCCAAATCGCCATGAGGGGGATGACCACTGAACATATTACATTAGTCATAACCTCGTGTGGCGGTTCACACCACAGTCCCAAATTGGATTTTTGAGACCATCTTGTGTACACGTTCAGACATTCCATACTCACGAGATGATTTATTTGGGAAAACACAAGAGGGAGAGATGACACCAATTGAGTGTGTGGCACTTAATGACTATTTTTTCAACACACTCCAATAAGAAGATATGGATGCTAGTACTTTTCATATGATGGATGTGTTGACAACCACTGTGAGTTTCCAGAGCCAGACATTGGATGAGTTCTCATTGATTTTATAGCCAGATTTTGAGACAGTTCTGTACTTTCACGTCGAAGATTATTGGATTCTAGATCTCTTAGCATCCCAAGAAATAGAGGAGGATCCCACAGTTCAGTCGTCCTTTGAGTCATTTCAGTGTCCATGTCCAGATGATTCAGTGTCTATTCTTTGGAAGATCTTCTCAGATTCAGATACACAATTGGATCCATCTCAGCATAGAGAGCTTGATGAGGGACCGATTTTTGATTTGACAGACAAACATAGTCCCATATATGAGTCGTGTGTCCTCCCATTAGATTATGTTGATATATTTTTGGAGGACTTGATATTTGACAGCATAGATCCCCAGTTCTCCGATGATTCGGCATTACTCCCCGAGGGTTATCTATGGGAGGATGCCACAGACCATGTGTACTCAGTTTCACTTTCTGAGAGTGTATCTGATCTGTCGAATCACGAGCTCAAGTCTTCTGATATTTCTGATCACGAGTTTGAGGTTTCTCTCCTTGACGACACTCGTGAGGATGACCCCATCTTTGAAGTATTCAGTGATTTCACTGATTTATCTACATTATATGCATTGGGTATCGACCTTTTTAGTGGGTCTCCTGATCTCGATCTTCCTTATCTATTCGAGATAGTGATTGACGTGGAGGATTCCTTGATAAATCCTTCCTTATCCACGTTCAACTTCTTTGGCTCTTCCATTTCACTCCATTCGGATCTGGAGCTGATGATGTCTTTTGTGCTACCGGAGCCCGATTTCATCTTCTAACATCTTTACCAGGTACCAGACACACTCCTGATTGTTTACCTGGTGTCATCATCCACTCTGTTGAGTTTGTTGTTGTTATCCCACCGAGACTGCAATGATAGTAGTGTATTCGCCTCACATATACCGTCATGAACCTCGATACTGCATTAGCCTAGCCTTTCGCCCAGGTATGGGTGTAAACTCTAGCGCTTGTTGAGAGGCAACTCAACATTGTTCACAGTTGTATATATCCATTTGTCCATATCATGCATTCTTTCTGTGACTTTTCAGGTCCAAGTAACTTAATTCTTTGAGTCCATAAGACTATATTCATATGTCATCTTGAGAAGTCTAAGTAGAATATTTAACAACACACGCATGATTCTTTCGTACTGTGGCTTACCTTGGACAAAGCACTCTACACGTATCTCTTCATGGAGGAGGTAGTGAGGGGGAAGAATCTTTTGGCTTGGGGTAACATACGAGGGTAGTACATCTAGGCGGAACCTCTCGTCCTCCTCTAGGGAGGGAAGTGTATCTTAACCTGGTTTGTTGATGTTGAGGTCTAAAGACAGGATGTTGTGGGGTTGCAATAATGCTTCAAAAGAGGGATAGTCTACTGGATCAAGAGGAAAAACTCCTTATGAACATGTTGCACCTTGTATATATTTCAAAATATATATAGAAAAAATGTAGAATCTCCAAAAGTAGACGGCCCTGATTGAAAAGTAAAATACCTGCCGGAGTGTATATATAAGTGAAAAAAAATAAGAGCTTCAAAGTCAAATGTTTGTAAGCTTGAAGCAGATGACTTGGCTATACTGGCCATGCATCGAAGGATAGGTAACTAAACTGGTTACCGTCCATTCTCTTCTCCATCCCCTCTTTTTGAGCTAGTTGTACATGAACGTACAAGGGAATGTCACCGCTCCTCGAGGAAAGAGTTACTAGACCGAGGGATTAGAGTTACCTTTTTGAGAGAGGTTATTTCTTTGCTACTTCTGAGATGAGGAGCTATATTTCACTTACACCGTACAAGTAAGAATTCATACTCATAAGAATTTGTGCATGTAGACTTGTTCTGATCTGACTGTTGAGGAGACCTGAATAGAAGTCTTGTGGAACTTAGAGGTTGTTAGGTTTTAAATCTATTTCCCATCAAAGTTCCGACACACAAAGAAGATAAGTTTTAAAAGTCAACATTGTTCTAACTTCTTTCATTTTTCTCTTTCTTTATATTTGTTTTCACCTATTTTCCAAATAAGTGTTTGCTAAGGGACTAGCAAAGGTAAAGTATAGGGAAATGATGAATCCACGATTCATCTCCTTTATTCTTTTATTTTTGCTTCGTTTCCGTATCAAACACCTGTAGATACCCACTATTTCCATAAAATTACCATTTTGCATGCATTTGTTAAATATGCATTTTTAACACTTCTGTTACTTAAATAAAAGAAGAAAAGAAAAATAAAGAATGTGTTTATGAAGTAAATACAAAATGTCCCTAACCTCGAGAGAAGGTCAAGACTTGACCTGATCGACCAGGAATAAAGTAGGAGGAGATAAGCTCTTTAATTTAAAATCCAAAAATAATTTTACATTTGTTCCCTGTATATTTGTATAAAACTTGTACTATTTATTTGTATATAAATTGACCTCAAATTAATTATTTCTATAAACAAAATTTGTAAACAAAAATGTGTTGTAAATAAGAAAAATAATTGCAAAGCAAAATAGTGTACAGTTTACAAATAATCACACTCAGAGAAAGCTGCAAAGTGATAATTGAAATACCAATTTTGGCTCCATACGAACTCAAATTGAACAAACTCACTTCCATTATATGATAATTTAAATTATATTTCGAATGACAGTGATTGGAGTTACAGTTGAAAAATCTGTTTTCTGGGGTGTTTTATGCAGTTCTTCCACATACTTATTGTATATATTTAATTCATATTTATTTATATATAATGTACATAATTGTAAATATTATTTTCATTAAAAATAAACTAAAAAATATGAAAAATAAACCTAAAAAAATATTATTTAAAAAATATTTCTTTATTTATACATGTGTATATTGTATTATATGTACATGATATTTGTATACAACTTATTTCATTAAAAATCACCAAAAAATAAATATCTAACATCAATTAATGAATTAATTTAATTACGGAATTTGTATTTAATTATTTAATTTATTTGATTTAATAACCTACATTATATACAAGATATTATTCCATACCTTTAATAGCCACCATTAAGGTGGCTAATTAATTTTTGCAATTTATTTATTTATTTTATTAATTCTGAAAATCATTTTTAATTATTTAATTATTTAATTTAATTTAATTATTTTATTAATTCACTACTAAACACCTTTCCCTTTTGTACATTCTTTCCTTTTTAAATTTTCTTCTCTTTTTAATGGGTTCTTCCTTCGTTATTCGTTGATCAATCTTTGGTGGAGAGGAGCCCGATCTCTGAGAGCCATCTTGTTGAAGAAGGGTGCCCCGCCTCTGAGCCGTCCAGTGGCAGCATGTCAACCCTTATCGAGGCCATCACGACATATCCAATCTCGAGGTGTGATACACTTTATTTCGTGTCATTTTTCTTGGACAAATCGTAGGTTTATTTTCTTCTTCGACATGATTAAATATTAAAATCCCAAAACATCCATCTCGATTTACTCCGCGTAGGACACCTATTTTCTTCTCATTTTCTGATCCTCACATTTCTTGCTCTACCTCACACAACCTCTCACATCCGACGACGCACGGTGGTTGGATCTTCGGATCTCTCCCCCGGTTCGCCAAGATCTACCAACATTCATGCATCCTCATTTGTTTATAAATAAATAAAATAAAAAATACGCATATAATTGTTTCTATCTCTCTAACATTTGTTTTGCAGGTTCATCTAAAAAAATATAAAATAAACTAAAATAACAATAAAAAAACTCATTTCCTATTTACAGTTTCTTTAAAAAATTAAAAAAATCTTTTATTTCTGCTACTTACATAAGAAATTAAAAAAACAAAATAAAAAGGGATTTTATCACTTGTGCCCCTCCGAGATATCACAATATCAGTTATGCCCCTATCTTTTTGGTAATATCAGTTGTGCCCCTCACTTCTTGCTAATTTTTCACTTGTGCCCTTCCGTCAGATTGACCGTCAAAAAATTAAAACAACCATAGTTTATTCAAACTATGGTGTGGTTAAGAAGGGTATTATGGTCAGAATAAAATCAGAGGAACTGGGGAGGAGGGGTAGAGCATGGGGCTGGAGAGGTTGGGCCGCAGGAAGTGTTGTGGGAGGAAGTGCAGGCTGGGGTGGGAGCGGCGGGGGCTGGGGGAGGTGCTGCGGGAGGAGGTGCGGGCTGGGGCAGGGGCGGCGGGGGCCGGGTGAAGTGCTGCGGGAGGAGGTGTGGGCTGGGGCGGGGGAGGGCGCGGCTACGACGTGGCTAGCAGGCGGCGGGGGGGGGGGGGTGCGGGACAAGGTCGGGGGATTGAGGTGCAGAAGCTCGGGGGAGGGGTGCGGGACAGGGGCCGGAGGGTTGGGTGCGGGAAGCTCGGGGCGTGTGGGACAGAGGCCGGGGGAGGGGGTGCGGGACAAGGGGCCCGGGGAGGGGGGTTGGGTGCGGGACAGGGGCCGGGGGTTGGGAGCTGGGGGAGGAGAGTTGGGTGCGTGCAGACGGGGGTGGGGTGCGGGACAGGGGACAGGGTTTGGGGGCCGGGGGAGGGGAGTTGTGTGCGTGCAGACGACGTGGGGTGCGGGACAGGGGCCGGGGAGGGGGTTGGGTGCGGGACAGGGGTCGGGGGTTGGGGGCCGGGGGAGGGGAGTTGGGTGCGTGCAGGCGGCGGGGGGTGCGGGATAGAGGCTGGGGGAGGGGGTTGGGTGCGGGAAGCTCGGAGCAGTGGCGAGCTTGAGGACAGGTGGAGGCACGGGGCGGCAGGGGGTGCGGGAAGCTCGGGGCAGGGGCAGGGGGCGGAGGGGGAGGAGCTCGGGGCGGGGGGCGGGGGCGGAGGAGGTGGTAAGCTGAGGCGAAGGAAGAGGGCAGGCCGGGGTGGGGGAGGAGTTCCGGATGGAGAGGGAGGAGGAGGAGGAAGAGGATGGGGAAGAGGAGGAAGAAGAAGAGGATGAAGAACGGGGTGTCAAATGACCATTTAACCTTTTTTTAAAAAATAATTCCGTTTATGTCCTCAAAGTTAACGTCCGTTTGCGCTGTGGATGGACGGCCACTAACCCGAGGGGCACAAGTGAAAAATTAGCAAGAAGTGAGGGGCACAACTGATATTACCAAAAAGATAGGGGCATAACTGATATTGCGATATCTCGGAGGGGCACAAGTGATAAAATCCCAAATAAAAAATAGCAGCAGGATGGCCCAACTGAGGCCCCGCCGCCTGGAACCATCGAGATCGGCCACCGCACGACCAACTACTGCGTGGCCCGTGCAACCACCCTTCGCTAGTGTCCAGACCCTCCAGTGAGTTGCGCGGCCACACGCCGTCTAATTGTTCTGCAGCGACGCTCAGCCTGCAGAACCGTCCAACGTGTCCACACTGACCGCCGCCCTCCACTCCTTCCATGACGGCTCCCCATCCTCCACCACCACAAAACTTTCAGGCACCCACCCCCAACCGCGAGAGGCGCGCGTGCGCCACCACGGCCCCTATGCTCCAGCGTCGTGTGGCCACCTTCCTCCATCGCAGTATCCGCGTGGTCGCGACCAATTGACCTCCAGATTGCGGTGCCCGCACCACCGCCGTCGACCCACCGCGCCTCTTGTGCGTACCCTCCCGCGCATCCTCCAGATCCGCGGACGGCGCCCGCCCGTCCCCTTTTGGTACTTTTGGTTGAAGAAGAAGCGTAACCCAAGGAACCCTATATGGTGTTTAAAAAATTTTAAGAAAATTACAAAGATGTCCCTGGAAATTTCAACAAGTGCCAAGAGGTCTCCTCCAGTACATGCATGTACGCAGCACGTGTTCATTGGGTAATTTGTGTACTTTCTCCCATAATTTATTGATGGTGTTTATTCAATGCATAGATAATAAAACTTTGCATTTTAGTCCCTATGCTTTCAGACGGTAAATTTTCTTCCTCTCTTTGAATGAAATAAATGTTTTTATGGCCCCTAAAACTCTCAAAAAAATTGTATATGCTTCTGCTATGTTCTGCAACATTGTATAAAATTTTCATAGCATTTTGTTGACATTTGATATTTTTAAAAATTCAAAAATAGTGTCTTTTTGTCTGCCCAAAAATAAGAAAATCATAAAAATTTGAAACTTTGCCTAAAAATTACAAAAACATTAGTGTAGGCATATTTTAGTGCCCTTTCATTTCTACCCAATTTTCATGCATAGATCGTTTATAAATCTCCAAAAATTTTCGAAAAACAAAAAAATTAAAAAAAAATATAGAAAATTATAGAAAATCCAAAAAATCTGATTCCAGTATATGTTTGTAGATAATTGCAGGTATTTTAGCTTAAAAATAAGTTCCTGGTGTAGTGGCTTCTTACAATATTTTTAAGTAGCAAAATACTCTTAGTTGTGCATTATTTTCTCTATTTTCCATTATTTTATTTTTAAAAATCCCAAAAAATCAGAAAATTGAAACAATTACCAAAAGTAATTTAAAATATACAAAAACCTAAAACATTTTCTCTATAATTTTCTGGACATTTTTCACTATTCTGAAAAATACAAAAATAGTATGTTGTTATGTATTTTATCCCTTGTGCTTTATTCAAAAAAATAAAATTAATAAAATTTAAAAACCACTAAAAAATTATCTTGGAAATTTGACTACATAGTTTTTAAATCCCGCTCCTTGTGTTGACCCTGGTCGTTATACCAGGTAAAGAGAATAGCGAAACCGCTTACATTTTATTGTCTTATTTATCTTTCATTAAGTGGTTAAAACAAAAAATTTCTCATTGACAGAATCGATTGGTTGAGAACAACGACCATTGAATAGTTATCCCATCTTAACCGTATCGAGATCCATGTCATCAATAGACCGTCGGTTGCTACTCCATATCATAGACCAATGGTCCTTCTGAAGTGCCAAACAGAGAGATCAAGATGATATTACAGAATATAGTTCGCCTAGACCGAAAGGATTGGTCACAACTTTTGGACTTAGTCTTGTGGGCATATATCAGACTTCCTTCAAGACTCCTTTGGGTTACCTCTCCCTTTCGTCTCGTTTATGGCAAGCCATGCCATTTTCCTATTGAGATTAAGCAAAAGCAACTATGGGTTATCACTGAGATATTATTGGATTCAGAGAGTATAGGAAATCAAAGAAAGGCAGAATTGTCGGCCCTGGAGGAGCTTAGAGATATAGCCCTTTCAAACAGCCTACAGTATAAGGAGCGAGTAAAGGAATGGTATGATTCTCATATCAGCCATAAGAAGTTTGAGCCATATTAGAGAGTATAGTTGTTTGATAACAGGCTTAGATTATTTCCAGGTAAATTACAAAGTAAGTGGAAAGGACCATATTTGGTCTAAAAGGTGCATTACAATGGTAGTATCAACATATCTGAGGATGTCATCTGAGTCCACCTTTCGCGTCAATGGTCAGCGCCTCAAGCCATATCTAGAGCACGATCCGTTGATCGTTGAGTAGCCCCGATTCATTTTGCATGAGATGTGGTCTTTGACTCACATCATTTGCATCTCATGCATGATTGTCATTGTCCTATGCCCTGTATGGATCTAGATGTCTATATCACCTCATTCTTCAGTCTAACACCCCATTATTTGAGTCGACCCAGGTAAGGAAAAGGTCCCGAAGGTCCCGCAAGGGATTTTCGGACTGTTCGGGTCTATACTACTAGTTCGGGTGTCCCGACCACTTTTCCTTACTCATCTCAAATTCGGAACGCGATATTTAATTCGCAGTATCGAGAAAGTAGCTCTCTGACTCTTCTATCATAATGGTTCGTAGCGGGCTAGGATGAAGGCCATTACAGACTAACTACTTCCCAATGTACATATAGATCCTATACTTGAAGGCGGAAAGCAAGGGGCCCAGACAGTAGTCCCCCGTTTCTGGTGTTTCAGTCACCTTTCGATGGCTCCCTTAATGTATGTGCCAAGAAGTGTCTGAAGAAAGGGGCTACTCCCCGAAAATGCCCCGGAACTTGGTCTTAAAGGGGGTCTTTTCTCTCGTTGGGGATTCATTGCCTGCATTGTTCGAGTTCTCAAGCTAAGTTGATTTGCCGATTGAGAACAGAGCGAGCATCGAGTTGTTAGCTATGAGGAGTTTACTTTCATCCTCTGACTCGCCTTAATTTACAGGAAATGAGTTCTTATTAGCGGTTCTCATTCGCTTTGACGTAGGCTTCAATCTAGTCGAAAGGAGAAGCCGTTCTCTCTAACTATGCGAGACAACTATGATATATAAATGGCGAACAAAATCAAGATAATAAATAGAGATATCTAAAAAAAGTCCCTAATTATAGTCAGTTCTATTTATAGGGGGATGATCTTTCTTAGACCCTATGATAAAGTCTTTCATTCTAGTATAGTTTGATCCTTTTTCATATCTCCGGCTGGCGGCATGGTCGTGTGATTGATCGGACTGAAAAGCATCTGTGCCAGAGAGCGGCATCCTTTGTCTCAGGCTCAGAGCAAAGCTAAGTTGTTGATTGACTTGAAGAGGAAGGTTGGAGCCGTAGAGAAGCGAGGGTGAAAGCGGGCAAAGTCATAAGTCAGTCTGTCTCTCTTCTAGCACTTTCTCAGGTATTGGTCTCACTTTCTGAACGGAAGAAAAAGAGCCCTTTTCACATCACAGGAATGGAGGCAGGTATTCGACTTGAACCAGAAAAAAGAAAGGTGAACGAAAAACCAAGCGGCTTACTGACAGAACAAGCATTTGCATCTTGTGATCATGCTATAGTTAGGGTGTACTTTACCCTAAGTATGGGGGGTTGTCAGATTTTTTATTATTCTCCCGATTCCTTTTACCTCTATTTTGCTGCCTATACTTAGGGGTATTTTACCCTAAGTATAGGGGAGGTAGACCCTGTACACCCTACTCTCGACTTTCTCCATTGTATACAGTCTACTATACTGAGGATTACTTGATGCTAAGTATAGGAGGATCACGGACTTCTATGCATTCTGTTCTTTGATTCGTCGTTGTAGTATAGCCTTTCTTTTCACTTCCCTATACTAAGCACGGGTTACATCTTCTTCTTCATTGCTTTTTGACCACTCTGAGGACATCGTTTGAGCAAGTATAGGGGGTGGCATATATATTACATATATACTTTAGCCATAACTCGTACTTTGTGTGATTATGTTAATAAATAAAATGGCTAAAATCCTTTATCCAAAATTCACAAAAAAATTAATTTTTTTTCTTATACATAAAATTCTTTCTTGCACATACATAGCTATTTATAAAAAACTATTTTGTACAAATGATTGGAAAAATGTTTTGCTTGTAAAATGTTTGTAATAATTTTTGTATGAAAATTATGTATATAGTATACAATTTTTGTAAATATTTGAAAAAATAAAAGTTTGCAAAACCCTTGCGTAAATGTTTGTAAATAGTTTGCAAAACTTCCACATTCATGCATGCATTCAAACATTTTCAAAAATTTTGCATATTTTCAAAAAACTTTGCATAAAAAGATTTTTGTAATTACTTGTTTATCATTCTTATTCATAGTTGACATTTTAAACTAGTCTGGAATTAAATTGGAAAACGAAGCTTGATTAAGACCTTAATCCACTTAATTCTCAGAGGAACCTTATAGGATTTGATGTTAAGAATTTTCAGGTCCATTGGTGACTTAATTCTTTGAGTCCAGTAGGCTATGTTCAAATGTCATCTTGATGAGCCTAAGTAGAACACTTAACAACGCACACATGACTCTCACAGACAATGGCTTTACTTGCACCGGCACCTTTCACATAGTTCTCTATGGATGAGGTGATGAGGAGGCAGTTTCCTTTGGCTTGGAGTAGCATACGAGGGTAGTACTTCTAGGTGGAACCTCTCGTCTTCCTTTAGGGAGGGAAGTTCGTCTCAACTTGGTATGGCAGTGTTGAGGTCTAAAGACAGGAGTTGCATGTTGCAATAATGATTCAAAAGAGGGATAGTCTACTGGCTCAAGAGGAACAAGTCCTTATGTATATATGTTGCACCATGTAGATATGTTGTACATATGCACTTAAAAAAAATGCAAAAGAAAACTCCAAAAAAGTGGATAGGCCTGATTGAAAATAAAATGCATGTCGGGAGTATATATAGTCAAATAAAGCAAAGCTTATGTTACACCTTCTCATCTCATGAAGCTTGCAACGGGAGACTTAGCTACACTGGCTGGGCTCCCAGGGATAAATGGCTACACTGGTCATTGTCCACTCTCTTCTTTCCCCACTTGTTGAGCTAGTTATACTTGAACCTAGTAGGGAATACTCCATGCCTCATGGAAAGAGATAATGGACTAGGGCATTAGAGTTACCTTGTTGAGGGGTGTTGTTTCTTCGTCATTTCTGAGGTGGGGAACTACATATCACTTACACAATACAGGGAAAAGATTCGTGGTCATTAGATTTTATGTATGTAGACTTGTTCTGATAGATATTATCGAGGAGTCTTGACCATAGATTGGTGGAACTTAGAGGTTGTTGAGTCTTAAACCTAGGTCCAAATAAGGTTCCGACAAACTAAATAATCTAAAGGTCTGACTGAGCTCCATACTTCAAGTTAATGAAGGCAGGTTTAATAATCAAGCTTGATTCCCTTTCTTTTTCTTTTCTTTCTTTTCATTTCTTTTTCTAATAAGTGTTTGCTAAGGGACTAGCAAAAGTAAGGTATAGGAGGTTAATGAATCCATGATTCTCACTCTTATTCTTTTATTTTAACTATTTATCATGTCAAATCATCGTGTAAATAGGTTTAAATACAATAAATTAGCATTCTGCATGCATGTGTTAACATTGTATATTTAGAATGTATTTGTGCAAAAATAAAAGAATAAAGGAAAAGAAAAATGAAGGATGTATTTACAATAAATATAGAGTGACCTGAACCCCAAGAGAAGATCAAGTATTGACCTGATTGCCAAATAAAATAAGTAGAGAGAGATAGGGTTTACTTTATGTGAATATACTACATATATGTGTAAATAACTATTTTGGATAAAATAAAAAACATTCTTTCTACCCCCTTGTGTATTGTCCTAAAAATAAACCAAAAATAAATTAAAAATCAAAAAAATAAAATCCTCTCTCACTTGTACAAAATACATGTATATATGTCTCACTCCCTATTTATTTTTAAACCTATAGATAAATCATAAAAATAAAATAAAAATTATTTTATACTCCTAAAAATATTGTTGAACATAAATAAAATATAAATTGAGGTATTTGTTTTAAAACAATAAAATAAAAATACTTGTACATAATACATAGGTATACTGTACATGTATATAATACTATACCGTATATAAAATAATTTATTTTTCTTAAAAATAATTTAAAATAAAAAAATAGTTTGAAAAATAATAAAAAAATATTTTATAAGTTTTTATTTTGAATTCATTTACTATTTTTTATTAACTTTGTAAATATTTTGTAAAATCGAATTTTCTGATTGGTCCAGCTCGGGTGTTGACCTTCAGTCAATATCTCCCCCTTCCCAGGTTAGACTTGGATAGTGTTTGCTGGACCTTCTACTCCCCTTTTTCCATCCTGATTCCAGTCGCTTACTGCCCCAATTTCTCGCCCATTGCTTTTCCTAGGATCCGTGATCCTCGTGGATCCCTACTAAGGTGCAGATTTTCCTAGGGTTGCATGCTACCAATTGATCTTTGGAGTCCCCTGGACATAGCTATAATCATCTCCTCTGCCTACCCAGCATCGCAGCTCGTGCCTCGCCACTTTTCTCATCCCTAGGAATCTTCAGTGGAGTGACACCAACCAGAGGAGCCCTTTGGATCAAGCGTTGGTAGCCTTGAGCCACAACTCAGCTACGTGTCCGGTGAGCATCACCGCATCTTGCCTCCCCGCCTTCCGCCGCAAGGTTGAGGCCATTACCTCATCGACCGTCTTTTCTCGGAGCTTAGGAGTCCATCTAGTTCTTACGGTATCCATCATATCGTTTTCGTTTCCCTGTTCGACTCAATCTTTCATCTTGCATCCGTCGCGCACCCTCTTGCTCCGACCACCCTAGTCTGAGCCCTGTTCTTCGCACCCATTTGTTCTGATCGAACCTACACATCGCCCTCGATCTGGCACCACAGCCTAATCATCCTTAGGCTCGTCCACCAGGTTGAGATTAAGGCTCAGATCTCCTCCTACCATCTTCACCGAAGATCGACCTCCATTCCCTCACACTTATCCCCTCTTTTCAAGCAATAACCCGACCGAAGCAATGCCCTGAGTCTCTCTCCTTGTTGTAGGTCATCTCGTGCGCAAGGAATCACTTCCAAGCTCCCATTAGCTCAGGCGGAGAACCCCTAGGTGGCCAGCCATCATCCAGCCATCCAACCATCGCCACCTTCATCAGACCCCAACCCGATACGCAGTGACTCCACGAAGCTGGTGGACCTCCTCGCTCTTCAATCAGGCCAATGGATCTCCTCCATCGCTTGATCGAAGTTCGACACGGAGGTGTTCTTCCAACATCCTTCTCAGCCGTTGGATGGTCCCCCTCGCTCCGGACATCATCCCAACTGACCGACCATTGCATCCTTTCAGCGCTCGGATCTGACAGCCTCTGTGTATCTGACCGCACGTATGGGACATTCTCTAGGCCATCACATTTGAAGGTGCTAGCGATCAGAGTTGTATGTCTATGCCACCTCTTGAGCTACCATGCGTCATCATGTGCCCCACAGGTGCCCTGTAGGGTATATTGCATATTTATCCTGTGCTTTTATGCTTTCTTAGTTAGTCCAGAAAATAAAGTTGTAGTACAATTACTTTGCAGTTTGACCTTAGGATTTCAGTATTTGCATTTTAGTCCAGTCTATGTGAAGTCACGTATAGTGCCACGTGCTCTTCTGGTACATTTGCATTTTATACCCCAAACTTCATTTATGTTCTTAATCTGAATGAAAACTTTTTAGTATTTGTATTTATGTCCCTCTGATCATGTGTCGCATGTATTACACATGTTTATTTGTCTAATTTACAGATAAGGCCCCTGAGCTTTTAATTATATCATTATTTGTTCTACAACTTTCATATAATTGCAAATAGGTCCCTACTTGTTGTGTACGTTGTTTATAATCAAATAATTACTAAATCGACTCAAAAATTCCATAAAATTACAGTTATCTCATGCTAACACGTAATATTTATGGTAATTTTTGTGAATTATTTAGTTTTATTGGATATTTGCTAAAAATCAAAAACACCCAAAAATAGTTCTGTCTGCTTTATAAAATAGATAAAAAATTCGAAATTTTTTCTAAAAAATTTCCACAAAAAAATTGTATATGTGTGTTTATATGCTTGGTCTTTAGTACCATTTTTGCTGCATTATCCCTTACGAAAACCCTAAAAATCACAAAAAACTAAAAATCTTACAAAAATGATTAAAAATTCATTAAAAATAAAAAAAATAGGATTTCAGTTTCTATAGTCAGATAATTTTATTTTTTCTCATAAAATTTCTATCCAGGACACAAGGACACTTCGAATATTTTTAATTTGTAATTTTGTCATGGTTGTGCATTGTTTCTCTGTTTAGCTCTTGTTTGATTTATATTAAATCATATAAAAATTGGAAAAAATCCCATAAAATAATGAAAAACATCTGAATATTTGAATAATATAAACATATTTTTGTCTCATGTTTTTGAGAATTTTTACACTTAATAAAAATTGTTGAAGCTTGTTTTTTTTATTCTTTTTATTTGCCTTGTTTGTTTTCTCATTTTGAACATATAAAAAAATTACAAATTAAAAAAATACAAAAATATGTTTTCATTTATCTGAATTTCGAATACTTCATACTTTTCTGTGCTCCTTAAGTTTGACATTGGTCCTTTTACTAGGTTAAATAAATAGCAGAGACCACTGACATTATTTTGTGCTTGATTGTTTTATATTTTGAGTGGTTTCTTATTTTCTTGTTGAGTATGGCTAGCTGATTAGGGTCACAACGAACCGTGTTTATTCTTGATACTTAATCTTGATTGGTTAACTACACATCAAAAGCCAAAAAATAATAAAGAAAAGAAAAAAATGAAATACCAATTGAATGACCCTAAGCCCTGAGACCTAATCATCATGATGACTAGGCCAAAAGGAATAAAGTTGGGGGAGATAAGGGCCAATAAATTCTCCAAAACCCCTAGTTTCACTCCTTCAATAAATAAGTTTTGATACCCATTCTACTTTATTATTTTTATAACTCAAATCAATAAACTTCAAGCATAAAACTTGTACATAAAAAACAAAGAAAATACCAAATTGAGTTCAGTTAAAAATAATACACAGTGTGCGCTAGATACTTAAAATAAAATGATGTAAAGAAAGCTTCACGGACTTGTATCTAGTCCATACAAGCTCAAAATTCACCAAACTTTTCTAAATTAAATTATCTATTTAATGAAGGTGTTTAGTTCAATTTGGAGTTAAGATGCAAAAGTTAGGTTTTGGGTCCTTATTATGCAATATACATGTATAAAATAATCGTAATCTTATTCCTTTTATTTTTCACTTCCTTATATTTTTATAATTTGTAAATATTATTTAAAATATATGTACATAACTAAAATAATATGAACCAATTAAAAATACATTAAAATAAATAAGTTATTATAATACATAGATGACTTATACTTCTATATTCTTATATAATAAACATACACATTTATTTAAGTTATCAAATAACTTCAGGAAAATAATAAAAATTTATATATGTATATTTAAATAAGTTATAAATATAAAAAATAATTTTATACAATAATAAAATACAAAATACCAAATAAAAATTAAATACTATATATAGGTAAATATAACCATATTTGTACAAGCAAAAAGTAGCACATAATAAATTAAGCAAAAAAATAAAAATCACCATTAAATAGTACATAAATAATAAATATTTTTTTATGTTTTAAGAAAAATAATAAAATCATTTACTGTTTATTTTTTAATTATTTTGCATTTATTTGTAAAGTTGTTGCCTTGGCCTACGTGGCCGAATGGGGACCCAACCTTGGTTGACCTGCCGGTCAGCTAGCCCCTCTGGTGCCCTAAGCATGTCAGACTCGATGCAGCCCTCTCTTCCTCAATTTTCCCCACCAAGGCTTGCATTTTAATGACACGATTCAAGTTTGACTTTCACTCCTAGATCATTGATCTTTCACACCAACATCTTGCCTCGATCTGTGGATCACTACATTAGGCATTCCTCCCAATTCAAATCAACCATGTACAGATACCCTCATCCGGCTCCATTTTGAATTAAATCTAGTTTCATCCTCGAAATCCTCGAATCTTCTTGTGCCCAAGCTTGTTGGTGATAGCAGCAAGTCGGCTGGACCAATTGTCACGAAGCAAGAGGCATAGAGTAGGTGATCTGAGCATTGTCGACGACCTCCTAGTGGAGCTCCTCCATGGCTGCTTGTCCTACAGGTAGAGCCTTAGTTCCTTGGCTCTTTTCATTCTTAAGATTAATGTTAGAATAGGGTAGTTATTAGTTTCTTTTAATTTTGTATTTTATTTTGTAATTTTTCAAATCGAAGTTCATTGGAGCTCGATCTCTAACCACTATTCTCTAGTGATCCAATTGTCCTATGCCTTGCCTGACTATGAAATTTCATTCCCTATCGTATTCTCTATGCCCCCACATACCTTTACTCCCTCTAATTAAATTATGATCAGCAGATCCGACCTTCCTCCTCTGCCATCCATCAGACGAACTCCACTGTACTCCATCTCTACTCCTTACTACACTAAATCCATACCAGAACGCCTTAGTTTCTTTTGCCCAGCTAACACTGCATGTTCTGGACTTGAAGGACCCCATCTTGTCGATTTTTGCATGACCGAAGGTTACCCAATAGCCTAAGATTCCTCGACCGTCCATAACTCCAACGATGAGTCCCGAACTCGTCTGATCTATCCAGCACTTGCAGACTACTTCCAACCTCCTTTTGCACTATTTGGTAACCCCTCTGGTGGCTGGAGTCAATCAAGAGGCCTGATTGAAGTTTACCTAGTCATATGTTCTTCCTCGTTCTTCCTGGTAGCTTCCATGTAGTTCGATTGTGGCCTTCCTCCAGATATCACAATAGTCGTCGAATGTGAAGTGCCTCAACCATCAGATCAAGTCGTTGGATCTAATCAAACCCATACAAAGCAAAGCATCATCAGTCCTTTGCATGGTTATGCGTGACAAGTGGGAGAGCATCTGTTGTTAGATCATGCCTCGAGGGGCATTTTTCCTTGCCACCCCTCCACTTTTGTCTTTATTTTTTCGTCCTCAAAGTTGTAGTTCAATTATTTTTGTAACATTTACAGAAACAACAACATATGTATTTTATTTAATATTCAGTACAGTCTATGTCACCTCACGTGCGCATACATACACGCATAAAACTTCAGATAAGACGGGCCTTTCTTCTATGTTCGGAAAGCCAGCAATGCAGGTCGTATGATCTTGATCTACTGTCAATAATAAAAACACCCTCTCGTTGCAAAACCAATCCATCGATCTCATTTTTTGTAGCGTTTCGTTAATTGTACTCCTAATTTAAAGGGAGCATTGGTTGACTGATATTTACTATTTTTGTTTTTATTCTCATCACCTCTATTTCAAGGGATCATTGGTTGAAATCTAAAGCGTCGAAGACTCGAAATCGACAATGTACATTTCGCTCCATGTATCTTATTCGTTCTTTTATCTATTAACTATGATATTTTTTAGATTCGTGACTTCCTTTTCTAATTTAATATGCCTTGTTCATTTTCTTGAAGCCAATATGAATTCTGAGGTTCATGGGCAATCAGATCATTCATCCACATCTTCTAATGATGAAGACCTTTCTGCACTATTGCTTCAAATGATTCACCATCTAATGTATATTAAATTTATCGTGAATATGTGCATATTTTTTAAAATTTTCATGTACATGTGCATATATAATATCCCTCTCATTTACGTATTTTCTATTCACATGAGAGCAATCATCATCCTTTCCTCATAATACATCTAGCTTCCTATCAATCTACTCCAGGTATTATGTATACCTCGAAAATACCTAAAAATGAATTTTACCATTTTATGTTTTATCTCTTTAATACTAAATTGTATCTATAATGTAAATCTCTTTTACTTATTACGCAATATCTAAATATAACCAAACTTTGCTAAGACGACACAAATCTTAGTTGATTTCATGCTTTCATTTATCATATCTCATCCCATATTATACATTACTTAGCATCAATTTGATTAATATGTACATATAATACAATCATCCACAATCTTTACAAGAAATCTTATTATTGATCCACTACAATTAAATCAATTTTCATCTCATATTTTTTCGAGATGCTCCTTTGTCCCCTATTCCTACTTCATGACAATCGGTTCAAGAAATGCCCTTTACTGGTATGGTTTTTGGATCTGTTGGTCACGTTCATAGATTTTATGAATCATATGTCATTCCTAACAATCTACTCGATGTATTATGTCTACCTTGAAAATACCTAAAAATGTTGTTACAATTTTACGTTTTATATCTTAAAATACTAGCTTTTATCTATAATTTACATTTCTTTTACTTATTCTTCAATATTTAATACTAACCAAACTTTGATAAATCGGCACAAATCTTAGTTGATTTCATGCTTTTATTTATCATATTTCATCTCATATTTTACATTACCTAGCATCAATTTGATTAATATGTATATAAAATACAATCATCCACAATCATTTTAAGAAATCTTATTCTTGATCCATTGCAATTAAATCAATTTTCATCTCATATTTTTTCTAGATGCACCTTTATCCCATATCCCCAGTTCATGTCAATAGGTTCAAGAAATGCTTTTTACTATTATGGTTTTGGATCTGTTGATCACGCTCATAGATTTTATGAATCATATGATACTTCAATTGGATTTAATGTTCAAAAATCTTGCACAAGGCATGTTATTGATAGGAAAATCAAGAATAATATTCTTATTTGTAAGACTTTTATTTGCTGGAAAGAAGGAAAATCAAGGGTCACCTCAAAAATAACAGAAGATGATATCACAAGTAGTGATCTCAGTGATGAATTTTGTTTTAAAAGGGAATAGAGACGAGTTGGATTTGTTAGGACTGGTATCAAAGAAATGATCCCAATAAGGTACAGGTCGGAAGAGCATGACTGGGTTGTCTTGAAATTTATTGAGGATCATAATCATTGCCTTGTATCCCCTAGAAAGCAGAGATATCTTAGACCAAATATAAGATTTTCCAAGGCTACCAAGATGCTAGTTAAATCTATGACATAAGTTAACATTCCCATTTTTAAACAATCTGCTTTTATGGACAATGGCTTCATCTCTAAAAAAATTGGTGGAATTGTTCGAGACATATATAACATGAACAAAGATGATAAAAGATGACGTGATGGCATGGATGCTCAACTTCTTATCAATCATTTTAATAATTATAAGAAGTTGACTCTAGATTTTTTATAATTTCTAGTCTGATAAAGAAAAAAGGCTTACGCATGGTTTGTGGATTGACATTGTAACGTTAGAAGATTAAAAACTATTCAGTAATACTATTTCCTTCGACACTACTTATAGAACCAATGAATACAAACTTATTTTTGGTGCATTTTGTGGTGTTAATCACCATGGCAAGACCATATTCTTTGGCATTGCTTTCATTAATAGAGAAACCACCGAATCATTCACTTGGTTATTTGAAAAATTCTCAGTATTATCGGGAAGCATCCTATCTCAATAGTCACCGACGAAGACCCTGCCATATGCGCCTCAATTCATCTCTCATTCCCATATATTGTGCACAAAATTTGCACATGGCATATTATGTCTAAGATGAAATACAAGATAGGCTAAGGTAAGGACCCTGATAATGCTTTAAAAAAATTGAGCAGGATTGTCTGGCGATTTAACTCCTTTGAACACTTCGAACGTGTACGGTCATATACTATTATTGAGTCTGGATTGTCAGAAAACAAGTGGTTGCGGGAAAAATTCTTTATTAGATATAAATGGGTTGATATATATTCCAAGTATGCTATTTTTGTCGGTCAATGTAGTACCTAAATGAGTATGAATTCTTTTCTCTAGAGTCATATTACTAGACAAATTACTCATCCTGAATTTGATTCAAGATTTCAAACAGTCCTTCAATAGTCAAGAGAATGAGAAAATGTTATGGACAATGACACCAAGACTAGAAGGCCTATGCTAGGGACCATATGGAAGTTGGAGGAACAAATGATGCATGTATGCACTAAAAGAATATTTTATAAATTTCAGAAGGAACTCATGGAAGTATGTGTTTTAAATGTTTGGTTATCTGATGTAAGTGATGACCTCATTATCTACACGATATTCTCCATTGATAAAAGAGTTTGTGATAGATCTGTGACATATTCATCCAAATCAGGCACAATCATTTGTGAATGCAAAAAGATACAGGTCGTGGAAATTCCCTATATGCATATCCTTATTGTTCTCATATATAGATGTGAGGAACAAATTCACTCTTCATTGATCCCTAACATATGGTCACAAAATATAAAGAAATCTGGAAAATATCCTATTTACCAAACTTATAATGAAAGGGCCGATGAGTTGAACAATATTTGTTCACAAATTGTTGCTATGTCAGTTGAATGTAATGATGCAGTATTTACTCAGGTGAAGTCCAAGCTTGAGAGACTACTAGTTCAAGTTCAAAGCACGCATTCTGCTCAATTAAAAGATTACACCGTAATTGCTATTTCATCATATCGACCTTCTTTGCAAGAAGGTACACATGTCCTAGATCCAATCACTGCAAAAACAAAGGGTAGTGGTTGTGGTGGTAGACCCAAAGGAATCGGAAATAGGCTAATCCCCACCTCTGAAGCCAGAAGGAAGAGAAGCATGCAGTGTAGAGCTTGTCTGAAGTTTAATGTCGATCACGATTCAAGAAATTTTCCTTATAATAAGTGACCAAAGTTATCAGAAACGTAAGCAATTTTCAACAGTTTTCTTATTCTTCGCCTTATTTCTTATACTACTGACATTTATTCTTCAATAACAATCTATCATCCAAATGACAATTGTTGACAACAATACTTTATAATTTCAAATTCTTTTGATTTCTAGGTACTATTTTATTATTTTTATCATTAAATTAGTGTTTTACGTATATAATCTTATGGCATTGGTTTGTTTGTAATTAAATCTTACACATCTTTTTATTCCTATATCCAGTGCTGCAGCTGACCCGAGTCATCATTATCAACTATCAAGTTTCTTTTTAGCTATATATCAAGAACTTGTGGTTCAATTTCTATGTCATAATGTTCATGTCAAAGATACATAAATATTTTTTATTCAAAAACTATGTAATCTTCCTGGTTTTGTAGCTGGGAGTTCTTTTATTCAATATTTTTTTCGATATTTTTTCGTTTATTCTCTAAGTTACTCATGTTATTCGTTGATCATTCAGTCCAAAAGTTTTTGTGTGTCACTTCCCTTGTTGTCCTCTTTGTGGATAGTTATATGCCCTCAACCCCTATCTATCAAATTAACATCATACAATGCTTTAAAAAATTCAGACTTAAGTTCCCATAATATTTGTTTTAAATAAGGTTTTGAAATCATATATTATTAAGGAGAATTAATATAAATTATTTTAAATTATGTATTTTCTGAAAGAATAAAGTAAATTAAAATCTGAATTTATAAAATATATCACTAGAGTTTATTTTCTTATTGTTTGTTCAATTAAGCTTTTACATTTATTATCATTTAGTATTCCATTTCCAAGTGTTTTATGGATTGTGAAATGTCATTTTCACTCATTCTCTATCATATAGCTTAACATATTGTTGATGTTCATGGCAACTCGTGTTAAGTATGAAATAAACAAGGGTAGCTATGACACGAATCACCAAGCACGGTCAACGAAAAATAATGTTTTAAACACATAAGAGAAATATCAACCAAGCAATGGAATGTAAGCAGTTTCGCTATTCAATTTACCTGGAATAGAGACCAGGGTTAAACATAAGGAGCATGATTTAAAAACTATATAGTCAAATCTCGAAAATAGTTTTTGAGTGGTTTTTGCTTTTTCAATTTTTTTATTTTCAAATTAGGAACAATATGCACAAGGAGATGAAAATACACAACACCACACTCTTTTTTTTATTTTTAGAATAGTCAAAATAACTTATAAAATTATAAAAAATATATTTTTGGCTTTTACAGGTTCTAAAATACTTTTGATAATTTTTACAAATTTTTTTAAAGTTTTTGTGATTTTATAAAAATCAAACAGTGGTAATCAAGGGAAACAATGAAAAACCAAGAGTATTTTGCAACTTAAAAATACTTTAAGTACCTAAAACTCCTGGAAATTACTTTTAAGATAAGTATAACTATATATCTACAAACAGAGACAGAAATCACAATTTTTGGTTTTTTCTAGAGTTTTCCAGAATTTTTATAAGATTTTTCATTTTTCGTAATTTTTTTGTTTTTATAAATGTTAATGCATAAAAATTGAACACAAATTAAATTGCAGTAAAATAAACCTAAAATAATGTTTTTGGAATTTTTAGGCAATTTTTTGAATTTTTATGATTTTCTAATTTTCAAGTAGATAAAAAGAAATTGTTTTTGATTTTTTTAAAATATCAAATGGCAACAAAATGCGATGAAAAATTTACACAATGTTCAAAGGTATAGCAGGAGTATACACAATTTTCTTTAAATTTTTTTGAATAATAAAAACATTTATTATGATGAAAATAACATGCTAAATTAGAGTCTGGAATACATGGACTAAAATGCAAATAATTAATGTTTATGCATCACAATATAACATTAATACAGGAAAAAGTTGCAATTTACCCATGGTGCATGTGCAACGCACATGCTGGTCTCTGGAGTGCAGGGGCGTCTTTATAATTTTGAAAACCTAGGGGGCTAATATATTTTGCTTAATTTTTTATTTGAGAAATGCCCCCTAGGGCTTCCTTTCATCTTTCGTTTTCTCAAAATGGAGGAGGGGGAGGGTACCGCCCCCTCTCTTTCTTTTCCATACGTGGGGCAGCGACCGACGCAGTGGAGTGATGCGGAGGCAGGGGTGGTTGATGAATACCCATTCATCACTCTTTATTCTTATATTGTAGCTACAAAAACCTTTGCAAATACATGTATATTCATGTAAATACAAATAATTAGCAAAAGCATGCATTGTATAAAGTTTACTAATTAGCATGTTTTTGTGCAAAAATAAAAGAATAAAGAGACAAAAGAAAAAAAGGGAAATATTTAGAATAAATATTGAGCAACCGGATCCCAAGGGAGGGCTCAGCATGGGCCTGACCGCATAAATACCCAAGTAGAGAGAGATAAGGGAGCTCATGTGTATAAATAGACCTGTAAATTAATAAAAACATTTTCCTCCCAAAAATAGAATAAAAGTGGTTTATATATATTGTATATATTTATAATTATAAAAATCAGCACAAAAAAAATTAAAAAGAAACTAAAAAGAGCCACTTGTGTATATATCCACCATGTACATACAACCACTCCTATATTTATTTCACCCTATAAATAAATAAATTAAAATTCCAAAACTTTTGTAAATATTCTATTTATTATGGTGTAAATAAATAAAATAAAAAAAACAAAAATAAAAACAAAATAAAAAGAACAAAATTAAAAACCAAAAATAATATTGTAAATATACCATGTATATATGTACATATCTATTTATTTAACCATTGTATATAAATAATAAAAATAAAATAAAAATATCTCTTTATTCCTAATTTTATGATATAAATAAATAAAATATGAAATGGGGATAAAAATGTATGAAAATAACAAATTAAAAATCAAAAATAAAAATTCAATATTGTATATATACCTATGTATAATACTATTTTGTAAATACCCTATTTTTAATTTGAAAAATTAATTAAAAATCACCAAAAAATAGAAAAAATCAAAACAAAAATATTTCATTTTAAGTTTTTAGTAATTCAGCCATTTGCTATTTTTAATCGAATTTTTAAATATTTTACACCTGGCTGTCTCTCATTGGTCCACGGGGGTTGTTGACTGCCCGGTCAACTCCCCCCTGTGGACCACTTCACACGGGTCCTAGGTGCCCGACCCGAGTTCTCGAATTTTTCCCATCCATACCCGATCACCATCCCCCTAAACCATGGGTCCGTTTCGCTCACGTCACATCCGACACCCTCGCCGGAGTGCCCGCCTCAGGGTCCGTGCATTAAGATGCCCTACCCGATCCATTCTTGTCGGACTCCTGGCGGTATAAAGGCTGAGCTCCGCCACCTCATTTCCCTTCTTTGGATTGTCATTTCTCCACCCAGTGACCTCCATCATCCTCGCGAGAGTGACAGCTCGCCCCGGTGGTGTAGCAGCGAGGCAGAGAGTGATCGGACCACTGATGCGGAGAGCTTCCGCTGCCGTGCGCCGCCTGGAGGTAGCGCTAGAGCCTCGGGCCACGACGACCCGCGAGGCAAGGACCAGAGCTAGCCCAGCTCATCCCCAGTCGATCCCTCCATCGAGGTAGTTTAGATTCTTTCCCCTTTTCTCTGATTTTGAGTTTCCCCAAATCGACCCATCGCCGTTCTGCACCGATTTCGACCACCGTACCCATCGCCCTGATCATCGGAATCCCCCATCACGATCGCCCTTCTCCCGCGCGCCTTCACCGCCCCTCCGTTCAACCCAGCTCGCAAAGGAGCTGGGGTTCGAATCCCTTCGCCGTCGCATCGCCAGGGTTCACCCGCGCCACCGCACCGTCCATCTTCACCACCGCTTACGGGGTCGAGGCAGTTTGCCCTCGACCCAGGAGCTTTTTGGTGTCATTTTGCAGGTCCCAGGAAGGCTATCTGAGGTCTTCCCATTCGAGCACCGGAGCTCCTCCTCCGCTGGGGTCGACCGAGCTCTCCGGAGCTCCGTTGATTCATCGGAGAGGTCCCACAGACGCGGGAGGCTAAGGCGAAGCTTCCTCGATCATCAGAAGCCCCCGCGGAGGCTCGGAGCGCGCGTACTGGGCCGGTGAAGTTCGCCGGCCACTTGTTCTTCGAGGACCTCCAGCAGCCGTTAGATCAGCCTCAAGCTCCAGTTCCAATCTCCACCGTCCATTCGAGGAGCAGCCATTACCGTCGATCCACGGAGGGTTGATCCGCACCGTCCGATTACCGAGGTTTAGCCACAACGTTTCCCCTCCGTTCGATCCCCCACGTGGCGAGGCCCTGACCGTCCGATCAGCCCAAGGAGTCCAGCGTTGGGGTGCCACCCGTTCTTGACCGTTCGATTCACCACGTGGCAGCTATCCGACCCTCGGATTTAATTATGGGTAATTTATTCCTTAGGACCTTAGATTTAGTGTAGTTTCCTTTTAGTCCTGTAAATATTTGTTGCATTTTATTTACATTGGTACTTTTGCACCTTGGACCCTATCTTGTTTGCTTATTGCATGTATGCCCCTGTGTGTAGTATGTCACGTGCATCGACACGTGTTTAGTTGGGCTATTTGCATGTTTCGCCCTTTAGTTCCAGGTTCTTACGAAATGAATGAAACTTTTTAGATATTTGCAGATATGCCCCTGTGAGTAGTTTTTATGCGCATGTGCGTTATATTTGTGGGTAAATTACACTAAGGTTCCTGGGCTTTTAATGCGAGTTATTATTTAGCCCAGAAACCTTATTTTTCTTGCAAATAAGTCCCTGAGTGCCCCAGGTCACACGCCTCGCACGTGGATCCTTGAGAATTTTGCACCGGACCCCCTGGAACTTATTTAAATTGCATTTAGGTCCCTTTGTACTGTGCCCTTGTGTTTGATTTTAATAAAATAGCAAATTGACTCCAAATTGGATGAAAATTGGACACATGGCTCCTGCCATGTTGTAAAATTTTCTAGAATTTTTGGGGACATTTTTGATTTCATTTACTATTTTTAAAAATTCAGAAATATGCATTTTCTTTACTGTCTGACTTGAAAAATCAGAAAAAAACATTAAAACCCATCAAAAATTCTAAAAAAATTAGCTACTATTGCTTTTATTGTGTTTGATTTTCTGACCAATTTTGGACATTTTGCATCATATAAAACTCATAAAAATTACAAAATACTTAAAAACTCATAAAAATTATAATAAATAATCTAAAAAAATCCAAAAATAATAATTTCTGTGCCTAAATTTTCCTTGTTTCTTTCTCTATACAGGAAAATTACCTCAAGCTTTTTAGGAGCTTTTAGATATTTTATCTAAGTCCCTCAAGCTCGGCTGGACAGTTCCTTCATTTTCTTGCACTGTTTGATTTTTAGAAAATACGTTAAAAATCAGAAAAATCCTAAAAATTCACTAAAAACAGTAAAAATCATAAAATACACAAAAACATTTTTGCTTGAATTTTTGATTGATTTTTGATGCATTAAATAATGGCTTGAAGTTGATTGGTTTACTTGTTTTTCTATTTTCCTTATTAATCAAAAATCCAAAAAAATTATAAAAATTTAAAATCCACCAAAAAAACAGTTGTCTTTTATTTTTCTATATTTTTGACTACTTCGTAGGCCGCAAGGTCATTACGTGCTCCTTGTGTTCGAACCTGGTCGCTATACCGGGTTAAAATAATAGCAAGACCGCTATCGTATTTGATTGATTTTTCTCTCTATTTGGTGGTCTATTTTTATCGATTGATACCGCTTGGTTACTTGGGTTGCAACGACCCTTGATTACCTTTTTACCTAAGTGATCAGCCGTGTCATCAGAATGGCGCCGTTGCCGGGGAGCACGACTTAGTAGTCGGTTTTTGAGTTTTTCCGCGATTTTCTTTTCCGCGGCTTTTTATGCATATTTTGTATATATCATTTATTTGCGGAACGGTTTAAATAATTTGATCTGATCACTCTTGTGTTTGTTTTCTTGCGAGGGCCGAGGACCGAGGCAACTTTCTTCAGAAGCCGAGCAACCGCGGGAACCGGAGGCGGCTCTCTTCTTCAGAGAGCCGCAGGAGGACACGAGGAGCGAGCACGAGAGCGGGAGCCGCGGAATAGTCGCGGAGTAGTTTAGTTTAGAGTAGGTTTTATTTCAGCAGTATTTGAACTGTTGTAATAATACAGATACACTCAGAAACTTGGACTTTCGGGTCTGTTTCGCCGAGCACCGGTGTGCTTGGGGGACCCTTTAGTTACCTTAGATTTTTTCGCGGCTTTTTCGCGGTTTCATATTTTTTCGCTGCCTTTTACGGTTTTACGCGGTTTTTATCAAGCCCCTTGCCTTAGGAATTTCTGATTGATTGTGTCGTACTCAGTAGGATCCACACACCTAATAGACTGCTCGTACCTATAGATCGTTAATTGGACCTACTAATAAATCATTAATAAAAATAGCTGAGTCGATTTCCTTGGAGCCTACTCGCCGCGAGCCTGCCCCATCAAGCGCTACTCCTGAACTCGACCTGTCGAAAAGAGTGGGGGTGGGTCTAGACCGGACTCTTTGGATCGAGGGCGAGTGACCAGCTAGACGGTGCTTTCGAGTAGAAGTTGCCTGCTTAGGACTCGGTTTTCCGCTGCACCATATAGGTAGTTTCATTTCTGTCTTTAAATTCTGCGCGGATCATATTGCATGTAGAGTGCTGGAGACAGGTACGCATTTCTATCTCTGCATGCATCATTGATTTTTCGCACATCGGCTTTTTCGTCTTCTCCCCCTGTTTTTGACTTAATAACCAGGAGAACCGAAAAGTTCGTTAGGCGTTTTTCTTGCATTAAAAATATCTAAAAAAGAAAAACCATAAAATTGGGACTGCTAAAACTATCGACCCTAAAAGACACATGACTTAAAAATTTGTCTTGGGGAGAGCAACCCCCTCATTGCTTGGTTTGCTTGTGCGAGAGAGTGACCCGTACACTAGGTAATGCCCTCCGGTACTCATCTCGACTGATTACCAACTCTTCTGTGCGGGACAGTCGGTTGGGAGAGTATCGGGTATCCCAACAGGTCACGTAATCGCTCTGATATTTTGATTGTTCACCAAAATAAAAATTGACAAGATAATTTGACCGAACCTTTACGGTCTTCAGCTCGCGTTGCGTTGGTGAACTGGGGGTTTGCTTGTACTCATAGTTTTTCCAGATCTCATCCACACTACTCGCTAGATCACGATGATGGGCAGGAGGTCTCTTAGGTAGCCTCTGGCTGCACCGCTTTTTAGCACTCCTGTCCATTCATCTAGGTCGGTTCGTGGGAGTTCAAACCCGCTCTCTGAACCCGGGTGTGACTCTGCCCTGTTCCCCCTCGACCACCCTTCTTCTTCTGATTCAGAGATACCAGTGCCAGAGGAGAGACAGGCAGATGATTTATCGGCACCTGAGTTCGGTTGTTTCGATTTTTCAGAGACGATGGCCGGTAGTTCTGATGATCGCACCAGAGGTCCACGAGGAGAGCAGCATTTCGTTCTGGACCAGGGTTCGATCAACTCCACCCTGATCGCCTCCCTCGAGTCAGTGCAGCAGCAGTTGAGGGATCAGGGGGCATTCATGATGGACATGAGGAGAGAGCTTGAGCAGTTGAGGGCCGACCGCGAGAACTACGGAGGAGGAGGACCAGTCGATCCTGCAGCCGGAGGAGGACCCGACGATCCTGCAGTCGGAGCAGGTGGAGTAGGAGGAGCAGCACCACCACTGAGATCGATGCGGGAGAACCACAATCCCGGGTCGACTTTGACACACCGTTGGGTGGTGCTACCAGCCATCGTGGGGGACTTCAAGTTCCCCCCGAACACTTTGCAGCTCCTTCCCCGGTTTCACGGTTTGGCTACTGAGGAGCCTCATCTCCACCTGCAGGAGTTTGAGATGATTTGCAGTACTGTCCACGATCATCAGGTGGACCAGGATACTATCAGGATGATTGCCTTCCCCTTATCTTTGGCAGACAGAGCAACCACCTGGCTGAAACATCTGGGGAAGTTTGTTTACACTTGGGAGCAGCTCCGCGCCGAGTACTTGCATAAGTACAATCCACTCGGGCGGACCAATGCAGCGAGAGCCCTGATCAGCAACTTCTCCATGCTCCCCAACGAGCAGTTCCATGAGGCATGGGAGAGGTTTCGAGAGCTGACCGACAGATGCCCGCACCACAACATTTCCAAGCCGAACCTTGTTCAGAGCTTCTTCAACGGGCTGACACCAGAGCTTCAGGGCTTGGTGAACGCTTCTTGTGGAGGGTCTTACTTCGCCAAGGATCACGACCAGGTCTGGGCCATCTACGAGGAGATGGTCGAGAACTACATGGTGATGTCCCAGACTCGGTTGTACGCTCAGGGCAGACCCCAGCAGCCAAGACCCGTGCAGTACCAGAGGATAGCATGGGTCGACGCCGGTCCTTCCAGTTCATCCGCAGTAGCAGCAGCACAGGCAGAGTCCATAGCTGCGGACATGGGAATCATTAGCGAGAAGTTGGATCGGATGGAGCTGATTGAGAAGAAGCAGTGCCAGGGCATCACTCAGAAGGAGCAGATGGCACAGACTCTGAGCAACATGAAGACCCAGCTCATGTGTCTCCAGGAGGCACAGACGGCTTCCCAGCCCCGTCTTCTGTCGCGAAGCGATCACGGCAGCAGCAGCAGCTCGTCCCAACGCTTTAGCTCACACCAGCAGCCTAGACAGGTTCACCTTGTACAGGCGGAGCCGTACCAGCAGCCGCAACCCACCTACCAGTCACCACCATCTCCAGACTTACAGATGGTGGTATATGAGCCGGATCAGCCTCTGGCAGTACTCCCGCCAGCCCAGTGCGATGCAGAGCCGTTGATGGATGTCAACGGGATTTGGTATGACCGCCCTCAGCCCGGTATCCGATGAGACCATCTCGGATTCCGGTGGGGGAACGGAGGTACCCAGCCCCAGCAGCAGCCGTTAGGACAGGGTGGCCAGTACAACCATCAGAGAGATCACCAGCCGCAGCAGCAGCCCCCAGTGTACCCACCACCACAGCAGCAGCAGTCTTCCTATGGTCCTCGTCCCTATCAGCAGGGACAATCTTGGAGGCGAGAGCAGCCTCACCACCAGCATCAACAGCATCACCTCTACCCCTCTCAGCCACAGCAGCAGATCCAACAGCCTCACTACCAGAGAGGCTACCCGTCGGGTTCCCATGAGAACCCCGTCTTGGATGACATAGCCCGCCTCCTCACGGATCAACAGACTACTTTCAGACGGGAGATGGACGAGTTCCGCCAGGAGATGCGGGACATAGTGAGAGGGAAGGCCGCCATTCCAACCCAGATCGAGCCGAACCCCAACAACCTGAGGCAGAAATCTGAGCAGGTAGCTTGTACTGAGTATACCACTCCTAGTGATGCATTTGGTGATATGACTGGATATCTGTTTGATACTGATTTTATCACACTTAGGAGCGGTAGGATGACAGCAGGCGGTGCCTCGTCTGAGCTACATCATGAGGATCCACCTAGAGCGCCCAACGAGGAGGATGATGACGGTGGTACTGATGCCACCAAGGATGCTGATTCTACCAGCGGTACTGATGCCGCCGTTTCACCAGTTCGAGGAGGTGGTACTGAGGCCACCCACGATGCTGAGCCAGAGCGCGGTACTGAGGCCACGAGTTTTACAGCCGAGCCAGCTGATGATGGTACTGAGGCCACCCATACTTCTGAGAGACATGTTGTTTTTCCTTCTTCTGCACCTGTATCTCGGAATAGTTCTGTGAATAAAGGAAAGGGTTTATTTTCTTCTGGTCCCACTGTGGTGAATGATGTATGTGTGGATCCGGTCGTCGAACCATCTAGACCTTTTCCTAGTCCTTCATCTGAGAAGGACCCAGTGATCCCCTTCCCTAGAGCCCTTCAGATGGGGAAGGGGAAGAAAACAGAAAATCCAAAAAAGAGAGACCAGGAAGAGTTCAGCCAGCAGATGATAGATCGTTTTCACATACAGCTGACTCTTCAGGAGGCTTTGCAGCACATTCCCCTTCTTCAGCGTTCGTTGAGAGACAGGACCACAGTTAGGAGGAAGAGGAGGAACCACCACTCTGAGATCCATGTGCTGACGAAAGCCACGTGTTTCGCGATCCAGAACCGTCTGCCGGCCAAGAGGCCAGATTCAGGAGCCCCTTATGTCAGATGCCATATCAGTGAGTAGAGGTTCGACCGTACTCTATTAGATAGCGGATCGTCGATAAACCTCCTTCCGGCAACCCTTCTCGACCACTTCGAGTTGGGCACTCTTAGACAGAGCAGGACAGTCCTTCAGTTTGCTGATAGATCTGTCAAGAGGCCGAAGGGGTTGTTGCGAGACGTTGTCATCACTATTCAGGGTCTGCGATTCCTCGTGGACTTCGTAGTGTTGGACATGGAGATCCCTGATTCAGTGACCGATACCCCCATCATTCTAGGTCATCCGTTCTTGGCCACAACCAAGGCGGTGACTGATCATGATAGAGGGAAGGTATAATTTCGCATTGAGGGCGAAAGTGTACAAGTAGAGACGGTCGAGGACAACAGGGCCAGAGAGAGATCATGCTAAGAAACCACTTTAGATACAGAGCAGCTGACAGATGCAGGGCTAGACATCCACCAGGACTGTGACTTTGTGATCACAGACGATGAGGCAGTTTGGGCAGACCCAGCAGCACAGGCCATCCTCTCATTTTCAAACACCGCTGATGCAGAGATGACCGTAGAGGAGATCTTGGATAGCACATTCCTTGTTCAGGATACTTTAGAGGCAGCAGAGCAGGTTCTCGACCGCGACACGTATGTTTGTGATGATGGTGGTACTGATGCCACCTTGTGTGATGCAGATCCCTCAGAGTCAGAGTCTGAGTGGGAAGATTGTGATGATTACATGCCAGACCTGATTTCCACTGAGCCTACAGCTGAGGAGGAGGTAGATGCCGAGCAGATCAGAGACAGTTCAGTTGAGCAACCTTCTTCAGATCCAGTTTGCGAGAGTACGCTCTCAGTCTCCCGGGAAGATTTGGCAGCATACTCGCGACTTCTTTCGAAGCCAGATTTGCCAGCACCCAGTTTTCTAGAGCTGAAGCCACTTTCTTTGTCATTGAAGTATAGATTCCTTGCGAGTGAGCTTGAGATGTACCCAGTCATTATCTTAGTCGATTTGACTGGAGAGCAGGAATCACGTCTGATGGGGGTTCTTGAAAAGAACCGCAAGGCAATAGGATGGAGCGTAGCCGATCTCCAAGGTACTATTCCGGCCCTGTGCTCCCACATATCTATCTCGAGGATGAGGCGAAGCCGTCGCGTGAGTTCCAGCGGCGGCTGAACCCAAATCTGAGAGAGGTTGTCATGAAGGAAATTTTGAAATGGTGGAGCGCCGATTTTATCTATCCCATCTCCGACTCCAAGTGGGTCAGCTCTTTGCATGTGGTGCCCAAGAAGACGGGCATCACTACAGTGATTAGCGAGTCTGGAGAGGAGATTGCTACACGAGTACCACTTCTTGGCGGGTTTGTGTTGACTACAGGAGACTCAACCAGACCACCAAGAAGGATCATTTCCCCTGCCCTTTATTGATCAGATTATTAAGAGACTGGCAGTGAAGAGCCATTATTGTTCTCTGGATGGGTACTCGGGCTACAACCAGGTGGCCATCGCTCCTGAGGATCAGGAGAAGACCACCTTTACCTGTCCCTTCGGCACATACGCCTTCCGACGCATGCCATTTGGGCTATGCAATGCCCCTGCGACTTTTCAGAGATGCATGCTGTCGATCTTTTCGGACATGGTAGGGGAGTGCTTAGAGGTTTTCATGGATGATTTCTCGGTTTACGGCGACAGATTCGACTCCTGTCTTGACTGCCTAGATCGAGTACTTCAGCGATGTATTGAGGTCCGCTTGGTTCTTTCTTGGGAGAAGAGTCACTTTATGGTGACTCAAGGGACGGTGCATGACCACATCATCTCCAACAGGGGCATGGAGGTTGATCCGGGCAAGGTTGATGTCATTAGAAAACTCACACCACCGTCCAACTTGCGGCAGTTACGGTCTTTCCTGGGGCACGTCGGTTTCTATCGGTGATTCATTCGTGATTTCAGTAGGGTTGCCCGACCGTTGACTGACTTGCTGACGAAAGACACCGAGTTCCTTGTCGATGACAAGTGTCTTTCGTCTTTTGAGACTCTCAAGCATTGTATTGTTGAGGCTCATGTCCTCTAGCCACCAGATTGGTCTCTCCCATTCGAGATCATGACGGACGCCTCCGATTTTGCCTTGGGGGCTGTGCGGGGACAGAGGAGGGATGAGTACCATTTGCTATCCACTATGCTAGCCGCACCTTGGATTCCGCCCAGCGGAATTATACAGTCACAGAGAAGGAGATGCTAGCAATAGTGTTCGCCCTAGATAAGTTCAGATCTTACATCATTGGATCTAGAGTGACTTTGTATACTGATCATACCGCCATCCGATACCTCATGGCAAAGAAGGATGCCAAGGCCATATTGACTAGATGGATCCTTATACTCCAGGAGTTCGACATTGAGATCAAGGATAAGCCTGGAGTCAAGAATGTGGTGGCGGATCATCTCTCCCGTTTAGAGCAGCCTGAGGAGTCTAAGCAGATTGATCCCATTTGTGAGACCTTCCCAGATGAGGCGATCCTTGCTATCGCCTCACTCCCGTGGTATGCCGATATTGTGAACTTTCTTGTTGCTAAGAAGGTCCCACAAGGTTGGCCCAGACAGAGGCTTGAGATCTTCCTCGCGAAGGCCAAGTCCTACCACTGGGAGGATCCCATCCTTTACCACGAAGGAGGGGATAGCGTCTGGAGTAGGTGCATCCCTCAGGATGAGCACCATAGCGTCCTCACCTACTGCCACAAGCTTGAGGCAGGAGGACATCACTCTGGGAGGAGAACGACACAGAAAGTGCTCCAATCCAGCTTGTGGTGGCCTACCCTCTTTAAGGATTCTGATGAGTTCGTGAAGAGGTGTACTGACTGTCAGAGGATGGGCACTTGTGGACAGCGTGATATGATGCCGATGCAACCCATTCACTTCTGTGAGGTTTTTGACGCATGGGGCATCGATTTCATGGGTCCATTCCCTAAGAGTCAGGGATTTGAGTACATTCTGTTGGCCGTTGACTATGTTAGTCGTTGGGTTGAGGCTATCCCCACCTGAGCTGCTGATGCCAGGACAGTTTGCAGATTTTTGAGGAAGCACATCATCACGCGGTTCGGGGTACCTCGAGTATTGATTTCAGATTGGGTCTCATTTCATCAATGACCAGGTGAAGGCACTTGCTAGCGAGTTCGGCATAGACCATCGTGTTGCTACACCTTACCATCCACAGACGAATGGTCTAGCCGAGGTGTCGAACAGGGAGATCAAGACTATTTTGCAAAAAGTCGTCTACCCTGACCGAACGGATTGGTCACAGCTTTTGGACTCGATCTTGTGGGCATATAGGACGTCTTTCAAGACACCATTGGGCACATCTCCCTTTCACCTAGTTTATGGCAAGCCGTGCCATTTACCTATTGAGTTGAGGCACAAGTCACTTTGGGCAGTCACAGATATACTTTTGGATCCAGATAGTGTAGGAGACCAGAGGAGGGCAAAGTTAGCAGCCCTGGAGGAGCTTCGTGACACCGCCTTCTCAAACAACCTACAGTATAAGGAGAGAGTGAAAGAGTGGCATGATTCTCATATCGGCCACAAGCATTTTGAGCCTGGACAGAGAGTATGGTTGTTTGATGCTAGGCTTCGTCTATTTCCAGGGAAGCTACAAAGCAAATGGAAGGGACCTTATCTTGTTAGAAAGGTACACGACAACGGTAGCATTGATATATCCGAGTTGTCTTCTGAGAGTACCTTTCATATGAACGGCCAGCGGCTCAAGCCATTTCTAGATCATGAGCCGCGGGTCGTAGATGTTGCCCCTATTCACTTTATGTGAGATGTGGTCTCTTGACTCACATCTATTGCATCTCACGCCTGATTATCACTGTTCTTCCGACCTGTATAGATCCAGTTGTCCATATCACTCTATTCTTTAGTCCCACATCCCTTTCCTCATCTTATGATTATGCTATACTTAGGGTGTACTTTACCCTAAGTATAGGGGGATATAGGACCTGCAGGTATTCTTTTCATTCTTTCTACCCCTGTTTTGCTGCCTATACTTAGGGATATTTTACCCTAAGTATGGGGGGGGGGGCAGACTCTGTACATCCTTCACTCGGACTTCCCTTCATGTGCAGCTTGCTATACTTAGGATTATTTGATCCTAAGTATAGGGGGAAACCACCGAGTTCTCCTCCTTCTATTCATTCATTCATCTCTGTATCTAGCCATTCCTTTTTCACTTCCCTTTACTAAGCACGCGTTATGTCTTCTTCATCGCTCTTGATCACTCTGAGGACATCGTTCGAGCTAAGTATGGGGGGGTGTATATATATTTCATATATACTTTAGCCATAACTCGTACTTTGTGTGTTAATAAATAAAAATAAATAAATGGCTAAAAACCTTAAAAACCACAAAAATTAAAAATTTTTTCCTGTAACTAATCATTCTTTTATTGCACATACATAGCTAGTGTACAAATTATTCTTGTAAAAATGTTTTCAAAAATCCTTTGTGTAAAGTTTGTGTAAATATTTTCTTATCAAAATTATGTATATAGTACAAAATATTTCCAAAATGTTTTGAAAATCAAAATTCTGCAAAAATCTTGTGTAAATGTGTGTAAATACTTTTGAAAAACTTGCACTTCATGCATTCATCCATTCATGATTTCAAAACATTTTTCAAAAATTTTGCATGATTGTAAAATATTTGTAAATAACATCTTTGTAAATATTTGTATAGTTTTTCCTGGATCACAGTTGACATTTAAACTATCCTGGAATTAAATTGGGAAATGGAGCTTGATTAAGATCTTAATCCACCTAATTCTAAGAGGAACCTTATAGGGCTTAGGGTTAAGGCTTTTCAGGTCCATAAGGACTTAATTCTTTTAGTCCACTAGGCTATGAGCATATGTCATCTTAATGAGCCTAAGTAGAGCACTTAACAACACACGCATGACTCTTAGAGACAATGGCTTGACTTGCACCAGCACTTTACACATAGCTCTCCACGGATGAGGTGGTGAGGAGGCAATTTCCTTTGGCTTGGGGTAGCATATGAGGGTAGTACTTCTAGGCGGAACCTCTCTTCTTCTTCTAGTGAAGGAAGTGCGTCTCAACTTGGTCTAGTGGTGATGAAGGCTAAAGACAAAAGCCGTGGGTTGCAATAAAGCTTCAAAAGAGGGATAGTCTACTGGCTCAAGAGGAAAATTTCTTGTATATATGCTGCACCAAGTAGATATATTGTACAGATGCACTTGAAAAAAAATGCAAAAAGAACTCCAAAAGAGTGGTGGGTCATATTGAAAATTTAATAACCCCACCGGAGTGTATATAGTCAAATAAAGCAAAAGCTTATGGTATCCATGGTACATCTCATGAAGCTTGCAGCTGGAGACTTAGCTACACTGGTTGAGCTCCCAAAATTCTATACCTCTTATTCCCCCTCTTCTTGAGACGGTTGCACTTGAACTTAGAAGGGAATACCCCGCTTCTCGAGGGAAGAGTTGCTAGACCGAGGCATTAGAGTTACCAGGTTGGGGGAGGTTGTTTCTTTGTTACTTCTGAGGTGGGGAGCTACATACCACTTATACTGCATGGAAAGATTCATGGTCATTAGAGTTTGTGTATGGAGACTTGTTCTGATCTGGTTTATTGAGGAGTCTTGTCCATAGATTGGTGGAACTTAGAGGCTGTTGAGTTTTAAGCTTAAGTACAAATAAGGTTCTGACACATTAATAATCCAAAGATCTGATTGAGCTCCATATTTTAATTTAATGAAGGCAAGTTTAATAATCAGCCTTAATCCATATATATTCCCCTCTTTTTCTTTTTCTTTCTTTCTTTTTCACTTCTTTTTCAAATATGTGTTTGCTAAGGGACTAGCAAAAGTTAAGTATAGGGGGGTGATGAATACCCATTTATCACTCTTTATTCTTATATTTTAGCTACAAAAACCTTTGCAAATACATGTATATTCATGTAAATACAAATAATTAGCAAAAGCATGCATTGTATAAAGTTTACTAATTAGCATGTTTTTGTGCAAAAATAAAAGAACAAAGAGACAAAAGAAAAAAAGTGAAATATTTAGAATAAATATTGAGCAACCGAATCCCAAGGGAGGGCTCAACATGGGCCTAACCGCATAAATACCCAAGTAGAAAGAGATAAGGGAGCTCATGTGTATAAATAGATCTGTAAATTAATAAAAATATTTTCCTCCCAAAAATAGAATAAAAGTCGTTTGTATATATTGTATATATTTATAATTATAAAAATCAACACAAAAAAATTAAAACGAAACTAAAAAGAGCCACTTGTGTATATATCCACCATGTACATACAACCACTCCTATATTTATTTCACCCTATAAATAAATAAATTAAAATTCCAAAACTTTTGTAAATATTCTATTTATTATGGTGTAAATAAATAAAATAAAAACAACAAAAATAAAAACAAAATAAAAAGAAAAAAATTAAAAACCAAAAGTAATATTGTGAATATACCATGTATATATGTACATATCTATTTATTTAACCATTGTATATAAATAATAAAAATAAAATAAAAATATCTCTTTATTCCTAATTTTATGATATAAATAAATAAAATATGAAATGGGGATAAAAATGTATGAAAATAACAAATTAAAAATCAAAAATAAAAATTCAATATTGTATGTATACCTATGTATAGTACTATTTTGTAAATACCTTATTTTTAATTTAAAAAATTAATTAAAAATCACCAAAAAATAGAAAAAATCGAAACGAAAATATTTCATGTTTTAAGTTTTTAGTAATTCAGCCATTTGCTATTTTTAATCGAATTTTTAAATATTTTACACGTGGTTGTCTCTCATTGGTCCACGGGGGTTGTTAACCGCCCGGTCAACTCCCCCCTGTGGACCACTTCACACGGGTCCTGGGTGCCCGACCCGAGTTCTTGAATTTTTCCCATCCATACCCGATCACCATCCCCCTAAACCCCGGGTCCGTTTCGCTCACGTCATATCCGACACCCTCATCGGATTGCCCGCCTCGGGGTCCGTGCATTAAGATGCCCTACCCGATCCATTCTTGTCGGACTCCTAGCGGTATAAATGCTGAGCTTCGCCACCTCATTTCCCATCTTTGGATCGTCATTTCTCCACCCAGTGACCTCCATCATCCTCGCGAGAGTGACAGCTCCCCCCGGTGGTGTAGCAGCGAGGCAGAGAGTGATCGGACCACTGATCCGGCGAGCTTCCACCGCCGTGCGCCGCCTGGAGGTAGCGACAGAGGCTCGGGCCACGACGACCCATGAGGCAAGGACCAGAGCTAGCCCAGCGCATCCCCAGTCGTTCCCTCCATCCAGGTAGTTTAGATTCTTTCCCATTTTCTATGATTTTGAGATTCCCCCAAATCGACCCATCGCCGTTCTGCACCGATTCCGACCACCGTTCCCATCGCCCCGATCATCGGAATCCCCCATCACGATCACCCTTCTCCCGCGTGCCTTCTCCGCCCCTCCGTTCAACCCAGCTCGCAATGGAGCTGAGGTTCAAACCCCTTCGCCGTCGCATCGCCGGGGTTCGCCCACGCCACCGCACCGTCCATCTTCACCATCGCTTATGGGGTCGAGGCAATTTGCCCTCGACCCAGGAGCTTTTTGGTGTCATTTTGCAGGTCCCAGGAAGGCTATCTGATGTCTTCCCATTCGAGCACCGGAGCTCCTCCTCCGCTGGGGTCGACCGAGCTCTCCGGAGCTCTGTTGATTCATCGGAGAGGTCCCACAGACGCGGGAGGCTAAGGCGAAGCTTCCTCGATCATCAGAAGCCCCCGCGGAGGCTCGGAGCGCGCGTACTGGGCCGGCGAAGTTCGCCGGCCACTTGTTCTTCGAGGACCTCCAGCAGCCGTTAGATCAGCCTCCAGCTCCAGTTCCAATCTCCACCGTCCATTCGAGGAGCAACCATCACCGTCTATCCTAGGAGGGTTGATCCGCACCGTCCGATGGCCGAGGTTTAGCCACAACGTTTCCCCTCCGTTCGATCCCCCACGTGGCGAGGCCCTGACCGTCCGATCAGCCCAAGGAGTCCAGTGTTGGGGTGCCACCCGTTCTTGACCGTTCGATTCACCACGTGGCAGCTATCCGACCCTCGGATTTAATAAAGGGTAATTTATTCCTTAGGCCCTTAGATTTAGTGTAGTTTCCTTTTAGTCCTGTAAATATTTGTTGCATTTTATTTATGTTGGTACTTTTGCACCTTGGACCCTATCTTGTTTGCTTATTGCATGTATGCCCCTGTGTGTAGTATGTCACATGCATCGACACGTGTTTAGTTGGGCTATTTGCATGTTTCACGCTTTAGTTCCAGGTTGTTACGAAATGAATGAAAATTTTTAGATATTTTCAGATATGCCCCTATGAGTAGTTTTTATGCACATGTGCATTATATTTGTGGGTAAATTACGCTAAGGTTCCTGGGCTTTTAATGCGAGTTATTATTTAGCCCAACAAACTTATTTTTCTTGCAAATATGTCCCTGAGTGCCCCAGGTCACGCGCCTCGCACGTGGATCCTTGGGAATTTTGCACCGGACCCCCTGGAACTTATTTAAATTGCATTTAGGTCTCTATGTATTGTGCCCTTGTGTTTGATTTTAATAAAATAGCAAATTGACTCCAAATTTGATGAAAATTGGATACATGGCTCCTGCCATGTTTGTAAAATTTTCTAGAATTTTTGGGGACATTTTTGACTTCATTTAATATTTTTAAAAATTCAAAAATATGCATTTTCTTTACTGTCTAACTTGAAAAATCACAAAAAAATATTAACACCCATCTAAAAATTTTAAAAAAAATTAGCCACTGTTGCTTTTATTGTGTTTGATCTTCTGACCAATTTTGGTCATTTTGCATCATATAAAACTCATACAAATTATAAAATACTTAAAAACTCATAAAAATTATAATAAATAATCTAAAAATCCAAAAATAATAATTTCTGTGCCTAAATTTTCCTTGTTTCTTTCTCTAAAAAGGAAAATTACCTCCAAGCTTTTTAGGCGCTTTTAGATATTTTGTCTAAGCCCCTTGAGCTCGGCTGGACAGTTTCTTCATTTTCTTGCACTGTTTGATTTTTAGAAAATAAATTGAAATCAGAAAAATCCCAAAAATTCACTAAAAACAATAAGAATCATAAAATGCACAAAAAACATTTTTGCTTGAATTTTTGATTGATTTTTGATGCATTAAATAATGGCTTGAAGTTGATTGGTTTACTTGTTTTTCTATTTTCCTTATTAATCAAAAATCCAAAAAATTATAAAAATTTAAAATCCACCAAAAAAACAGTTGTCTTTTATTTTTCTATATTTTTGACTACTTCGTAGGCCGCAAGGCCATTACGTGCTCCTTGTGTTCAACCCTGGTCGCTATACCAGGTTAAAATAATAACAAGACCGCCATCGTATTTGATTGATTTTTCTCTTTGTTTGGTGGTCTATTTTTCTCGATTGACACCGCTTGGTTACTTGGATTGCAACGACCCTTGATTACCTTTTTACCTGAGTGATCAGCCGTGTCATCAGTGGTGCCTTGTGATGGAGGTGGCAAGGCGAGATCGACGCAGTTGGGGGTCGCTACAGAAGGTAGACCTTGCATGGGAGTGTGGGACAGTTGTTGAGGTCGTTGACTGACGTAGGTGGCTACGGGGAGGCGCTAGTGGTGTGGGGAGGCATTTACGCTGGAGGCCACACTACGGAGGGGGCGGTGGGGAGAAAGCAGCATGCTCTCGCGGCATAGGCGGAGAGGAGGGCGCAAGCTGGGCATCAAAGGCGATGGTTGGGAGCACGGGAGGGTCGACATCGTCTGGTGGCACGCGTGGGGGCAACGCGGCCGTCAAGTGACTTGCTTCTTAATTTTTAATTTAATTTTTTATGTGTGTAAATAGTAGAAATAAAAATATTTTTTTTATTTTTTTTCAACAGGAAATGTAAATAGAAGTAAAAGTAGTTTTTTTATTTTTTTCAACGGGAAATGTAAACAGAAGTAAAAGTAGTTTTTTTTATTTTTTTATGTTCCTGCAAAACAAAGGTTAGAGATAACAACACCTATGTGATTTTTTTATTTATCTATTCTATTTAGAAACAAAATAGGAGGCGTGAACAGAGATCCGAGGAAATAGATCCAGATCTCCGACCACCGTGCGTGGTTCGAGGTGCACAGTTGTGTGGGATAGAACGTGAAACGGAGAGATAGGGAGATGAGATGTAAAATTATGTGTTGGATGCGGATCAAAGTATGAGGGATACTTTTGGGATTTTAGGATCTCAATTCTAATCAAGAGATCAAAGTAAAAATTACATCTAAAAGTAATCTAGGAAAAATGACGGAAAAGAAAGTGGATCTCACCTCGGGATCAGATACACCGTGATGGCCTCGACGAAGATCAACGTGCTATCACCGGACCGCTCGGAGGAAGGGCATCCTTCTTCAACAAGATGGCTCTCGGAGATCGGGCTCCTCTCCACCAAAGATCGATCAACGAATAATGAAGGAGGAGAATCAAATAAAGAAGAGAAGAAAAATACAAAAGGAAAGGATGTACAAAAGAGGAAGTTGTTTAGTAGTTAATTGAATAATTAAATAGATAAATTAACTAATTAAAAATGATTTTCAGAATTAATTAAAATAAACAAATTAAATGATTAACAAAAATTAATTAGCTATCTTAATGGTGGCTATTAAAGGTATAGAATAATATCTTATATACAAGGTATGTTTTTAAATCAAATAATGAATTAAATAATTCAATCTAAATACAAATTTCATAATTAAATTCAGTTAATTAATATTATATATTTATTTTTTTGGTGATTTTTATATAAGGAAATTAGTTGTATACAAACATTATGTACATATAATACAATATACACATGTACAAATGAAGAAATAATTTTTTATTTTTTTAATGATAAATTTTTTATTTTTTTAATGAAAAA